>CM053785.1:619898509-620371009 GCA_028749045.1 Cupressus sempervirens
TTGGTGATGCCTCCACTTCCCATAGGGCATGGGATCCCTTTACCAGCCCCATCAAAATTGGCCTTGAACCATTTTTTAGGGGAAAAAGACCACTTGGCCTCCTATATTTTCCTCTCCCTTTTCATTTTCCTTTGTCTAGTATTCCCTCCTTCTTCAATATGTCCTTCCTTAGTGGTGGTGAAGTTCTCCAATTCATTAATCCTTCAATTTTCTTAGCAATGACAAACTCAAGGGATTCCCTGTCTTTGAAGATTCAGTTATTCCACTCTTTCCAAATAACCCAACATAAATGCGGAAGGGACCAGGAGCTAATTAATTGGGAGATTAAACCATTATGTGAACTCCTCCATTAGTTGAAGAATTCTTGAATGTTGACTGGGGGGAAATAGTTGACCCCAAAATCCCTAGTCAGGAGGTTCCAAACATTGGAGGAATAGGGGAAATGAATAAATAAATGATTATTTGCCTCCAAAGCATGCTTGCATAAACTACATCTATTGGGGATAAGCTAGCCTTGCTTAGATAGATTGTCCAGAGTAAGGATTTTTTCTTGGAGCAGAAGCTAGAAAAATATGTTAATTTTTGGGGTAAGGCCAAGGATCTATGCCTTAGCCTAGATGGGTTTCTCCATTCTATCCCACAATGAAAAGTATCTAGAGGTGACAGAGTAATGTCCATTCGAGTTACCTCCCCAAATGACTTCATGCTCCTTATTATTTATGAAAATAGCATTCAGGCTAATCATTAAAGAGTTAAGATCTAGGGAGATCATAGACAAGTCCTACCATCCATTACCTATTCTATAATCACTAACTTTCAGACCATATCTTCTTATACATAGCTCTGCCCATCTACCATAATTAGGGTGGTCAATAAGAGGTCCCTGGCTAGTCTATTCGTCTCTCCAAAATGAGATATTCTCACCTTTACCAACTTTCCATTTCACCTTGGGCTTAGCCAAGGTCATAGCCTTTAGGATCCCATAGCATATGTAAGGTCCTTGAGGGATGTCAACCTCATGAAATAAAAGGCTAAGAAACTACCTTCTCAAATACTTTTCAATCATAATTTCCTTCCATTCTCATGTACTCTGAAAGATGTGCCAGATCTGTTTGGCTAGAAGGGCATTATTAAGATGCTTGATTTTTCTAATACCAAGGCCCCCATAACATTTGGGAAGGCAAACATGGTCCCAGGAAACTAGATGATATCTTTTGTGCTCTTCAACCCCTATCTAGAGAAAGTTCCTCTAAATCTTCTCCATTCTATTAGCTTGCTTTGTTGGGATCCCAAAGAGGCTTAAGGCATAGGTGGAGAGGCTTTGAAAAATTGATTTCACCAAAGTGCATTTGCTTGCCTAGCTGAGAGATGCACCTTTCCAGCCCGCAAGTTTCTTGTTGAATCTATTTATGATGCTATTCCAAAAAGATTCTAGGGGTTTGTTACCCAAAGGCATACCAATATAGCTTATAGGAAGGGTGCCAATACCACTTCCCAATATATAGGAAATTTTCCTCTATCTCTCCAATGGAGTATTGATAAAGTAGACCAAACTCTTGTCCTAGTTAATAGCCTGGCCAAAACCCTTGGTATAAGTATTTAGCAAGCCCTTGAACACTCTGGTCTCCGGGACTGTGGCCTCACTCCCTAGAATAATATCATCCACAAATTGTTGATGGGTGAAAGAAAGATGGCCAGACAAAGGCTTGAGACCTTGCAAACTCCGGTCTTATCTTTTTCTTAAAATAAGTCTTCCCAGACAGTCAGCCAAAATGATGAAGATAATAGGGGATAGAGGATCACCTTGTCTCAGCCCTCTTGTAGTGAAAATAAATTTGAAAGGGAGCCATTACCTAGAATAGACAAAGAAGGGGAAGAAATATGCTAAAAGATGAGTTTACAAACCTAGATGTCAAAGCCAAAAGCTTGGAGGACCACCATCAGGAAATTCTAGTCCACCCTATCATAAGTTTTTGACATATCAATCTTGAGCAGGAAACCTTCCCTCTTGCCAGCTTTAGGAGAAAGAATCACCTCATGCACTATGATAATAAAATCTAAAATCTATCTCCCAAGAATAAAGCCAGTTTACTGAGGGGAGATAATCAAGTGAAGAACTTTGAGAAACCTAGAAGTGAGGACCTTGGAAATGATTTTGTAGAAAGAGTTACAAAGGTTGATGGGCCTAAACTTATCCATCAAATCTACCCTTGGGATTTTTAGAATGAGGACTGAAAAGGTGGCATTGAGTTCTTTCAAAAGGTTTCTGGCCCTGAAGAGTTCCTACATAGCCTTCACAATGTCCCCTTTGACAACTTCCCTATAGACTTGGAAAAAGAAAGTTGGGAATCTATCTAGGCCAGGGACCTTATCACCTAGAAGTGAAAAGAGAGCTTGAACAATTTCCTCTAAGGTTGGAATAGCTTTCAACATAGTATTATGGTGAGCTTGTAGAATAGAAGGAATAACGAACATAATATCCTCATAATCAAACATCGAGAGAGTATGATCCTTAGAAAGAAGAGAAGAGAAAAATTGCACTGCTTTATCTTCTATCTCATTGTCATTAGATAACAAAACCTATCCTTTCCTAATGCTAGAAATCCTGTTAGCAGCCCTATGTTTTAAAGTGGATAAGTGGAAGAACCTGTTGTTCTAGCCCCTTTCTTGAAGCTAATTTACTCTTGATCTCTGCTTCAAAAAGTGTTCTTCCCTACAGATGATGTTATGAAGGTCAAAGAGAATAGACCTTTCCTCCAACCAATTCTGATAATTATATCCATCTTGCTATATCTCTTCCTAGATAATGCAGAGCTTATCAGTCCTCTCATCCTTTTCCTAGAAGATGCAGCCAAAGTTCATTTTGTTTAGAATTTTAATATTTCTTCTCGTATTCTTCAAGTTTTGGGCCACCCTGAACATTGCAGTACCCTCCACCTCAATGTTCCACCATGACATAATCTTGGTTTCCAAAGCCAGGTGAGAAATCCACATTTTCTCAAAATGGAAAGGGAAGGACCTTTTGAACATAAGAGGACAAACAAAGAGAGAAATGGGGGAGTGGTCCAATCCCATTCTAGGAAGAAGAGAAAGACTACATGAGTGATTTTGCAACCAAATAGGGTAAATAAGGGCTCTATCAAGATAGACTTGGATACAATCCCTCCCAACTCTCCTGTTAGACCAAGTGAATCTGCCCCCCATGAGATCAACATCCATTAAGGAAAAGTTGTTAATGAAGTTTGAAAGGTCTAACTTACTATCCTGATCTGGGGCAAGCCATCCACTTCTATCTTCGTTAGATAGGGGGGAGTTGAAATCCCCATTATAATCCCTTTTTTTATGTTGTTGTAATTAATAACCTCTATAAGCTTAGCCTAGAAAATATTTCTTTCCATTTTGGAATTAGGAGCATAAAGGTTTAAAATAAACCAGGATTCATTACTATATATATGGGACACCTTGCATAGGAGGGCATTACCTACATTATAGATAGTAAAAACCTAATAAGCCTTGCTATTATAGAGAATCAAAACCCCTCCTATAGCTCCCTCTAAGTCTGTGGTCTCACATCTCATTTTTTGTTGAAGGAGAGCTTGCCTATCACATCTTTTCTCATTTTGGTTACTTGAATCAGTAAAAAGTATAGTCTTTGGCCTTTGATCATGTTCCTAACTAACTCATATTTTTGGGCCCCATTTAGGCCCCTTATATTCCAAGAGATGATCTTCATTTCTTACTTCTGAAGTATTCCTTGATGGCTCTTTGGCTCCCATCTGCCAAGTTCTTTCTAACCTCTTCCTACAGTAACTGGTTCATGTTTTTCCTTCTTGGAGTCTTGAGTTTACCCCCAACATTAGCCTTAACCTTGCTTCTGGTTGTCGCTGGTGATAGGGGAGGATGGTGATGGTTCTTCTTCTTTTTTTTAACCATCCTCCAGCCATTGATATTGTCTTGAGAACAACTATCAATTCAATCTTCCCATTGTGAGATCTTTTTTGGAGAAGAGTTGTTAATAAATTCTATGATCTTACTCCCCAGATCTTTGGATACTACTTGATTCATCAGAGGACCAAGACTTCCCACCTTACCAAGCCCATTACTAGCTGCTTCATTCAAGGTGTCTGAGTCAGAGATCCTTGAAACCTCCATCCGGGGGTTCTCCTGCCTTCCTTCCTTCTTCTCTTTCTTAGGGATCATATTATCTTGTTGGGTGATGCGACGTGCTCCCCTACCCACAGGTGGTTAATTATGTGGTGTTCCATGTTCACTAACAGTCATGGCTTTTGGTGCAATGGAAAATGGGCCCTACAATTGGTATAAAAGCCTGGTTTTGGCCTGGTCATGGGTTCAAATCTCCCCAGTGCCTTCTCGACCCATGTAAGCACTTGGTATGTGCGTCGAGGGGGAGATTGTTGGGTGATGCGACGCACTCCCCTACCCACAGGTGGTTAACTATGTGGTGTTCCATGTTCACTAATAGTCATGGCTTTTGATGCAACGACAAATGGGCCCTTAATTATGTGGTGTTCCATGTTCACTAATAGTCATGGCTTTTGGTGCAACAGAAAATGGGCCCTACAATTGGTATCAGAGCCTGGTTTTGGCCTGGTCATGGGTTCAAATCTCCCCATTGCCTTCCCGACCCACGTAAGCACCTGGTATGTGCATCGAGGGGGAGATTGTTGGGTGATGCGACGTGCTCCCTTGCCCACAGGTGGTTAATTATGTGGCGTTCCATGTTCACTAATAGTCATGGCTTTTGGTGTAACGGCAAATGGGCCCTGCATATCTTCTACCATAGCTATGGCCATAACAATTGGGTTGTCCTCTGAGGACTCCTTTTGAACACTACCTTGGAGGCAAACCTAAGTATCTGAGTCATGGTGGGATGGGAAATTACCACTCTTATCATCTTGGAGTCCATCCTACCTAGTGGAGTTACTCTTAGCCTCCTTGCCATCCTAGTTCTTAGGTTGCTTAGCAGGTTTGTGTCTCTAGATTAGTTTCTTCCTTCCCTTGATAGAGGTTCCAGTAGGTTTGGCTTTCTTCTTCTTTTTGGCCATGTTGACAGGAACCTACCTTTTCTAACTATTCTACTTCACAACCTTTGGGCACTAATTTTCTTTATGACTAGCCTTCAAACAAAGGAAGTAGGAAAAAGACACAGTTTCATAGATCAATTTTTGGATATGCACCCCAAGTTTTGAGTGGAAAGTTACAGTTTCTGGCATGTTTGTTCCTTCTCTAACCCCTATGCAAATGCGCACATAGTTGAGGCATCTTTTGGAGGTAGTGATTGGATCAATAGATAAAAGTTCTCCAAAAGACCTTGCTAGCCCCATAAAAAAATCTTCGTTCTAGTATTCTAAAGGCAGTTCAGGAAATCTAACCAACATAGGGGCTTGAACAAAAAAAGAGTCATTTAGATTTAGCTTGGAAGACCACTTCTAGAGGACCAAAGTAGAATGACTAATAACCCATTGACCTTGATTGAGAATGGAAGAAAGATCTTCCATGTAGGTGAATTCAAAAGATAGAAAACCCTTAGCCATGGCTGTGATCAAAAAATGACCTTTAAGAGCCCATTTCTTTTTAATAAAAGTCCTCACAACATCAATATTTGGTCTAAGCCCCAGGAATTTGTCAATCAAGGTAGAAGCCATGGATCGAATGCTATGATCCATGATTTCATCCAAGATGGCAATGGTACAAGAACCTTTCTCTGTCTTAGAAAGAATCTTAACAAGCAAGAAATAAGACTTACCTAAGGGTTTGATCCTGAAAAGGGATGACCATTTAGCTGGCTAACCACCTTTGGGACCAAAAGCAATCTTGTCCACTTCCATGGGGGAGCATCTGGGTCCCCATCAACATTCTCTAACCGATCCCCTATACATGACCCCTAACTATCCCCCTTCTGCGGTCCATACTCTAGCCTAGGGATCTAATTTTGATGCCCTAGAGGGATCTTGCCCTTTTCAAAATTCAAATTTTGAAAGCCCACCTGACCACCACTCACGCTTTCCATGTGCACCTACTTCAATAGTTAAATATGAAGAAGTTCCAAATTGGTCTATGAACCTAATTTATAATTTTGAAAAATAATAATAATATAGGGTGATTGAATTGAATTACAAATTCAAAACATTATATTTATTTGCAATCATTATAAAATAATCAATTAGTAGAACTAAAGATACAATTTTTTAAAATCAATTAGTATGGCTAAAAATACATATTTGTTAAATGAATTAGTAGGGCTAAAGATTTTTTTTTTTTTTTTATGTGGATAAAAATATGCTAGCTAGGTAAGCCAATATATTATTTTAAAGTTTTTTTTACAAAAGATAATATTCTTAACAATGTTCATCCATGGTAATTAATATTATTAAAATGTATACATTTAAAAGCATATTAATAAAATAATAAACTAAGAGTATGATCCTACAATTAAAAACACATAATGATATGAAATTCAATAGTTTGAAAAGAAGTTGATAAAATATTTCTAACATATTAAATTATCTTTGATACATATGAATATAATGATTATGTAAGTTCCAACTAATTTGTATCGCCTATTTAGATCAAGTTGTTATTATTATTCATCCATGGTAATTAATATTATTAAAACATTGTATACATTTAAAAACATATTAATAAACTAATAAACTAAGAGTATGACCCTACAATAAAATAATATTAATATATGGTTTTTTAATAAACTAATGGTAACATAATCTTTAGTTTAGGATGGTAATTAATATTATTAGAATGACACATTTATGAATTTCAATTATTCATTAGTAGGACTAAAGATACATATTTGTTTTATGTGGATTAAAATATGGTAGTAGGTAAGCCAATACACTATTTTAAAAAACTTTTACAAAATATAATATTCTTAATAACCTTCATCCATGACCTAATTAATATTATTAAAATGTATACATTTAAAGGTCCTAAAATTTGATATATCAAGGCAAACAAATTCAAATTAATTCAAATTATTATAAAATAAATCTTAAGAAGAAGCAATATCTAGTTAAGATGATATTATTAAATTAATATAACATTCATCCCTTCTAATTGTCTATATTTAAAGGTCCTGAAATTTGATATATTAAGGCAAACAATTCTTTAAACTTTATTCAAATTCTTATAAAATAAATCTTAAGAAGAAGTAATATCTAGAATCTTCAAGATAATATTATTAAATTAATATAACATTCATCCCTTCTAATTTTCTACATTTAAAGGTCTTAAAATTTGATTTAAATTAAATTATCTACCATCTCAAAGGTCAGTTCAACCATGATGTACACTTATAACTTGTAATATCTTCTCATGATCTTCATTGTCTAGTCTCCACTTGCAACATACATGCTTACATTTGATTGGATGTAGACAAAGCCTAGTAGCAATGACTAGGTGGTTGTATTGTAAAACTTTTTTGTTAGGGTGATAATCAACAAAGTGTATTCCATGTTGGACTATTTTGTCTTGCTTCAAATATGTCTCGTATATCACAATAGAATCTACACCACAAATTTAAGTATTTTAAAATTTGATAGATATAAAGTTACCTGGATATATGTAAATTCATATATGTATGTGCACATGTATGTATAATACCTATGGGAACAACATTCCATCACTTTCTTCAAGATCACATAACTTTGTCCTCTCTGCAGTGCATTGCAATAAATAATAACTGACACCTTCATAATTTCCAAACTCAACAATCACTACAAGGACATCTATTGAACAAGTATACATACATGTGTATAGTATATATAAGACAGTTCATTGATAATTAAATAACAAGTTGAGATTATTTTTTATGATATTTACCCACTTTTACCAATCTAGAGATAAGATTATAATCATCATAAATCAATTGAATATCATCAAAATTTTCATCATCTTTATCAAATGTATTGGTAACATTAAGTGGTACTGAAATCCACACACCTATATATCCATGTGTTTGATTGATGCATTCTTGATAGTTTTCATCAATGCAATTGCCATAAAAACATGAGTATTTTCTTGTCTTCAATGTCCAATTGTGATAATCTATACTCATGACTGAATGTAAGGAACATGTCTTTTCCATCATCTTGCAACCATGCATTTTTTTCTATTAACACCTAAAACTTCATTATATTGAAAATATGGGAAAATTAAATTTTAAACTTCAACAAATTGAAAGATAAAACTTAAAAATGAAATTTTAAAACTTAATTGCATAAAATTTAAACAAATGTACACATTCATGCCTGTTATCTCCCAAAAGACCCTATATGGTACTTGTTGACTCATTGTTGATGATGTCCCAACCTTGTTTTAGACAAAATGTGTCTTACACCATTCAACAACATCATGTGCACCATTTAGACAAACTCCTTGATAATTCATTTGATACTTTCACAGAGCACGTTTAGTGCAAGCTATAGCACTGCCATGTTCACCTTTTCCATGCCCACTCTAGAAGAAATTCTATATGTGTTTTATATTCTCATTATGATGATATCTACATAATGCATAAAATGGTCTAGATGATTTGAACTGTGTGGCACATACATTAGACAAAACATAATGCTTATCAACATTTATGTCTCTTTCTTTCAAATAAGAAAATAATATATTGAAGCAATGTTCTACATAGTGAATGTGATGTTCTCTATCATCACTTATATAAAAGTGATATTTCTTTTTATTGACTTGTTCTTCAATTGTACTCTGAACACCATCCAAATCTAACTATACATGTCTATAATAAACATGTACCATAATAGTGATCTACCTAGAAAAGAAATAATATGATTGAATTGTTTTTTGATAAACAAAGGAATAGTTCTCTGGAAAATCAATGACCGATATAATTGTTTCAAGTGGGAAATTATCTCTCAAAGTTTTAATCTATTATGCTTACCAATTTGAAATTTGTGACTAATATAAGGTTGAATCAAATTCTCAAATCTATCCATAAATGTTACAATAGGTAACTCCTCTTCAGCATATTCTAACCTTTTTGTCTCTTTCCCCAACTTTGTTTCATTCTTCACATACTCGTAACTTTTGTAATTCAATTCTTTTAGTACATCAATATTTTTAATTTCCAAAGGATATAGAGTCAATTAACCACATGTTTCACATAATCTTTTGATGCAATTTATTTGACTAGCTAGATCATCTATTTCGTCACATAGAATAGATGATATATACTCACTTCTACTAGGAGGAGCAACATGAAAACCATATGTGTCTTCTATAAACTTTTGAAATGACTAATAGTGGAGATTAGACTCAATATGGTGATGACAACAATATGTTTCAAAAACTTTGTTTGACCTCACAAGGTATGGCTTCAATTTTTTAAACAACATTTGCCCAATTTTTACATTAGGATGTTCACTACAAAATGACACATATAACTCATGTTGTGTTGTGTCCAACCAATGTTTTGTATGATGTTCATATTACCAGATGCAATCCTATTCCTGATAAGATCTCTACTATTTGATGAAGGATGATTTTTATCAATCCAAAATGATATGACTAAAATTTTTAATCCCTCATCAATCCTATTAGAATGAGGTGCTCTACGCATGATTGCCCAATTGCCTTCCACAGTATTGTCATCCAAAATTAATCTTACCTTAACATATTCTCTCATTCTACTAAAACTCACTTCAAATGAAATTTAAGATATTAATCTATTTTGGGCCATATTCTTATTTACAAAAGATGTCAACATCACTTTTCTTGCCATGGACTTATCTATAGTTTGAGATTGCTTTCCTATGTTTCTCAAACCTTGTTTAATGTTTTCAATCACATTAGTTTTCATGTTAGAAAATCTTCTCTTCTTTGATGTTGTGTCTACACCTAAAAATTTCAATGCCTCTTGCAACTTCTTTTGTGTAAACAAAAGTGAAAGCAACTGAGCTTGTACAAGTGTTTCAATGTTATCAAATCTAGTCATTACTTCTCTTATCTTCTTATTCATTGACCTTTTCTTGAAGACAAACTTAAAGGTTGAATAGTAGCCACAAGTGTTCTCAATTTATTCACATTTATTTTAAGTAAATGATCTAAAATTTTATGAGAAATTCTATTCTTTATAGATTGGGCAATATTTATGAGTTCATCCATACCAATTCCTACACCTAATCCCGACCCTTCTTTGACTTCTGTTACTAGAATTTCTATAGGGAGTGATCTTGAGCCTTCTTCAACATTCATTGTTTGAAATTTTATAGGGAAAGATTCTGACCCTTCTTTGACTTCTATTATTTTAACCTCTGTAGGGAGTGATCTTGAACCTTCTTTAACATTCATTGTTTGAGATTTTGTAGGGAGTGTTTGTGACCCTTCTCCCATACGCACTTCTACTTTTATTGAGCCTCCTTAAAAATTTCCTTCACCTTGTTGATTGTCAGCAACAAATTTATAAATAAATCAAATTAGATAAAAAAATAAGATTGATACATAATTAAATTTAAGTATATATATATTGTGATATTGCTATCAGGATTTAACTGTGTAATTTTGAGTCAAACTCATTGACCCATATTTCATGAGTAGTGATTCAACATGAATCCATCTCTCATGAGAATAAATGGAACACTTAGCACTCACTAGATCTAGGTGATGCTCACAGGGGTGGAGCATTGGGACTTCCTAGGAGGTCACCCATCCTAGTGCTACTCCAACTTGAGCATGCTTAACTATAGAGTTTCCTCCATGGTTAAACCCAAAGCTTGCAAAAGGGGTTGCAAGCTTTGGGTTTAACCATGGAGGAAACTTTGTAGTTAAGCACGCTCAGGTTGGAGTAGTACTGGGATGGGTGACCTCCCGGGAAGTCCCGGTGCTTCACCCCTATGAGCATCACCTAGATCCAGTGAGTGCTAAGTGTTCCATTTATTCTCATGAGAGATGGATTCATGTTGAATCACTACTCATGAAATATGGGTCAATGAGTTTGACTCAAAATTACACAGTCAAATCCTGATAGCAATATCACAATTTGACTTGTGGAAATTATCTCCTACTTATCTATCTATCTATCTATCTATACAGACCTTGTTTAATTCAATGAAATCGTGCCACAGTCTTCTAAAGATTTCTTTGTTCTGCTTCATCAGATCTCTTCCTAGCATATTTGTTTTGTCTTTCTTTCTTGTTTCCCATCAAAAATCATAAAAATAAAAAAATTTCCCTAATAAATTTGCAATAACTTTATAAAAATTTTGTAGTAACTTTATAACATTTGGGATCACTATCAAACTTTTGTCCTCACTATAGGTGACATCATGCTTTTTATTTTTTTTGAATGTTCACATGAATACAAATTATTTTACATGTATGCGCAAAGACATTAAATTAAATTTTTAGATGCTAGATTATCTACCATTGTACATTCACATGAACATATAAAATATGTTCATGCAAACATAGTGTTCACACGAACATATAAAATATGTTTGTGCAAACATAGTGTTCGCACGAACATGTTAATTTACAAAATTTTGGTGTTATTCTTTGAAAAAATGAAATTGGCTCTTTTGACCCCCAAAATTGAGATTTAATTATCTCCTACTATAAAATAAAAGATGCCAATCTTTGCTACTCGAAGCAAGCTTTCCAATGAATATAATTGTAATACATGTTATATTCATTAAGACTTTCAAATAGGAGTTTAACTCATTATAGGTTCATTAACGATTGAACATCAATTGACTTCGACACTTTGGGAAAATTTGTAAATTAGGCCAATTTTTTTTTTGAAAAATATCTAGGAAATAGGTTGTTGAGATAGCTTTGTATTAAAAAAATAAACTTAGATTTATGATAAATTGAGTTCAAGTTATCTATGTCAAAACAAACATGTCTGAATTACAATTTATGTCAATTCAAAACTTTATAAACTATACAATATCCAAACAAATTGAATCAAACCAAATGTATCCTCTGGATATTGATTTTACAAATCCAACACCAAAAGAATTACCTCATTATTATTTTAGAAAAAATGTTATGCATGTCAAGTAGTCTGTCGCTCTTTAAAAATATTAATTTTTCATATGTACCACTTCTTGGAGGAGAAGAAAAATTTGACTTAAATATTTTTTTAAAAAAAATTTAAAAATATGGTTACAAATTAGGAATAGAGTACTAGAAATCACTAGTTTACATCATCTTGAAATTATTCATAGTTTTAGAGATATACTCTCTTGAATGTGAGGTTTATTCAAAAAATATTGATTTAAGTGTAAAAATTGGTCAAAAAGTGGCACCCATTATTGTGGGATCACCCTTGGTCATAGTATTTTTGAATTGATTTGACCACTTATTATTAGTCAAATAAGAACAAACTTCTCACATATTTTTATTTTCTAACCTTTTCAATTGTTATTATTTATACTTTTAACTATGAGAATACCATAGGTATAATTTGACCAATGGACTACATATAATATAGGTAATTTTTCTAAATGACCCCAGTAAGGATAAATTCTTGTTCAATGCATGGCTTTGACACCATAAGGAATAAGAACAAGACCGTGCAACAAATGGATTTTAAAAGAATAGAAACCCCTCATTCCTTGGCTCTAGCTAAAGAGGTTATCTGAGACTTCAATAAAAATAGTATTGGGATGTAATTAAAATATAAGATATAAGAATTTCAATAGCTATTGTAGTTAGAAATAGCATGATAAAGATGTATATCGCATGTGACCATTGGTTTAGTGTACTTGACTAGCTCCCCAAATGGTAGATCAAGATGCACTAGTGGTTAATCGTATTAGTGACTTATTCAAAAAAAAAACTCATTTTGTATGATTAGGATTAATGATGTCATATTCACAAATTTCAAACTCCCTATTAATTCCTAATTAAAAAGTAAGAATATTTCAAAACATTAGGCACTACTTATTTAGTACAATAACTCAGTTACATGGATAACTTTACGAAACCCCTCCTGGAAAAATGTACCAAATCGTGGCGAATCCAACATTATTTTTGGGGCAAAAAATTAATTTGTGTTTGTAAATTTCATTTTCAAAATAGGAAAGAATTTAATTTTATTAGCAATTTTTTTCAGTCATGAAAATTTTGTAAAACCTTGGCAAATCTTTAATTATTTCATAAAATCATGACCAAAAGTAAAAATATCTAGAAAACATTAATTTGTATCATCTAAGATACAATAAACCTTTTTAATGATCGTTAGAAGATCCTAAATAAATGGTATAAATCTAATTTTGTTTAAAAAGTTAAATTACAACAAGTTTCAGAGAAAGTTTTTAAAATAATAACACTTGTCCATAGTATAATCTATTTTGGGCCAAAGATTAGAAGGATAAAAAGTTCCTTAGAAAGTCTCTGAAATAGAGACACTTGTCAAATATATGTACTTTACATATAACCTAACTTAAACTTTTACTATAAATGGTGAATGTGACCATCTATTAAGACATGCCTCAGAAATTGTGGGTGAAAATGTTTAATTTACCATGTGGAAAGATTAGATTCCATTAGTGATGTCATCATCAAAATAAAACTGATTATATATTATTATTGGCAATTGGTTTGAGCATGGGACCTAGTTTTCATAAATTGCGGGCGATGTTGCCACCCCAAAAGTGTAAATTGTTTTGCCAAATTCAAGGTCCCCGATGAGTAAGCTTTGTCATTTGGCGAATATTTTCCACTAAAGTAACCCTTCTCATTTATTACTACTAGGAATACACCATAGAAAAAAAATTTAAGTTAAGATATTGTGTGCACATGTAGCTCCACTATACTTGATAAAAAGTTAAGTCCCACCTCTTTCACTATGGTGATGATCACATACACATACTATGCATTATAATTAACGTTTTGTGATGAAACATTATAATTTAACATAAGGACCAAATAGGTAAAAAAAAAATCACTATACAAATTTATTTACTAGATTATTGCTTAAAGCATGAGGGAAATTCTTTGAAATATTCACTAGGATAATTTTCTATAGGCTAAAACGGAAAGATAACTTTTGGGGGGTTGACCCACCAAGTTTAATACAAACCTTATACAATAACCTAATTATTTATATCTTAAAGAGATGTATCTAGTAGAATTGATATTTAAAAAATATGGTATGACAAATTTTAATTTCTAATAGCATGTTCAATATTCTAATTTTAGATTGTTTTTAAAGATGTATGCACATGATGAAAATACCTCATTCCTTTGACCTACCACAAGCTTTTATAATCCACTTAGCAACTTGGATAATCAATTTTGGTTCTTTTCTCTCCATTAAGAGTTTATCTAATAATGTTTCTATTGGTAAACAGATTCATCTTCACACAAAAATTCCAAAATAACCCTTATCTGCCCAACAATGAAGATATAAAAAAGCTACCAAGAGTTGGGTCATTTTTCCATCAGATTATGCAAGTGCCCTCTAAATTTTATGGGATACAACTCCCCAATTAGATATGTAAAGAATGAGATTAACAAATTCTTTTAACCTGAAAGTGAAGGCTACCCTCACTATTCTTAGATAGGGGGGAAATAACTATAACATAAATGAAAAGAAACAATATGCACATACGGCAATGGAAACACACGGTCCCTCCACCCACATACACATTCAGAAAGGTCAAGAAATGACTAAGCACAAGAAATTTTTCACAATAAATGAAATCAATAATAGAATATGATTCCACTACTCAACATTAATCCACACATAGATCAAGTAAAAGATCAATTTGAAGCACACTATCTTTCAAACAATAGAACTTTCATTCAACTAGAAATTATACAATTTCTGAATATTAATGATAGTTCAAAATACTTGCAAAAAACTTAAAAATAAAACTAAACTAAAACTAAACAACTTTGATTACAATAAATATTGTTTGGCTGGATTACAAACTATCATCCCTCTCTTCTATAGCATACAATCTATCAAAATAGTGGAACCCCAGACTATTCGATGCTTTCCCAATATGTAGAATTAGTGGGTACATTGCATGGTTACCATAACTGATTCTTTTCCATATTGATCTTTTAAAGTCTCTATTTCCAACACTCGGGAAACTTTTTAAATTTTATCTAATATTTAACTACATAAACTAAATATTAAACCTATGCCCATGTTTTATAACTTTACATTTCAAATCTTATTTAATGTATTTGGATGCTTTGGAAGGGGTATATTTGGATGTTAGTATGGAAATTCGCATAAGCTTAAAATAGACACCACAAAGACAAATGTCTCCATAAGAGCCCATCACTTGTTTTGTTTCCTCCCAAGTCATCATGCTGCATGGAGAGAAGCGTAGGTGGTAATGTTGAAACTTTGTGTCAAGATGATATTTATGTGGAGATAGGGATGCCTCACACACTATGCTCCACTTTGAAAATGAAATTATATCTTATGTGAACATTGGTCCATGGTTTGAGTCCTCTCTATTGAGGTTGCAAAACTTGTAGACAATCACCATGCTCTTCAAATATTTATGACACCATTCATCATACCAAGCTTCCCAATTGATATAAGCTTCCATTTTGTCAAGCATATTAACATATATTCCTCATATAACCAAAAAATCCTTCTCTTTCATTCATGTACATAATATTTTGATCCTTCAATTCTTCAATTATGACTTTCTATCACCGAATAGGACACTATATTTGCCTCTTATTTCTTATTCCTATGCATTTGGTTTAGAAATTTGATGCATTACCCTTGCATCATCTTTGCAATTGAAATATATAGAACATTTCACATATCTTGTTGCTGAAATGTGTGTTATTAGGAAATGAAATCTTAATACTACATCAACAATTTGTCAACCAGTTGATGTGGAATCCACCTTTACAATATCACATATTTGGTGGTTTGATTCTTGTTTCTCACAAAGCTCTAATTCTTAGCCACTGCCAATGATTTGACATCATAGATGCTTCCCATGATATAATTCACCATTCTTCTTCACCAAGCATATTCTCTATCATTCAAAGCCAACTTGATTCAATGCCAACTTCATGAAGATTAATCTCTTCATTTCACATCATGAAAATGATATTTGGCTTACAAAGGCTTTGAAGACCCAATCATGTGATTCCATCAAGAACTCACCTCTAATATGCATGTACATTTTTTTCCATAGTGATTTTTCATGTGTTGATCTGCGGCCTTCACCCTAAGATTGTGCCATATGGAAAAATCCCTTAACTTTGGACTGGGATATGGAGTTGACTTGAAACTTTCAATGCATATATCCTTTTGTTTTGGGTATAGAAGCATGTTAGTGTAGGAGCACCTAACCCCTTTTTTACCATGGCATCTACAATTTTAATTCTTCATGAGTTCTAATCAAAGACATTTATACCCAAGAGACATTTGGAATAAGTCAGTAATAGTTATTCAATAATTTGAGCCTAATTGTAAGACCTAGTCCCCATTTGGTACTTTAAAAACCATGGGTTTTGACTATGACTAAGAGGAATTTTATAGACCTAGTATATTATAGGATTTTCTTTAGGTTTCTAAAATATTCTAGGCCCCTAGGGAGAAAGGCAAAGGTCCTAGATGGGTTAGATTGCAAAATTTGTGAAAATTACAAAAGGTTGTCAAGTGTTGTTAAAACACCCCCCAACGATCACAACCTTTGAATATTTTTTGGGATGGTTGAGGGAGAACAAAAAATATACCTTTCAAGTGGGTGGAAGTAAGAAATTATATTTTTTCCTTTCAAATCAAATAAAGATCCCATTTTTCCTTGTAAAATGCTGTAATTTTTGAGTTTATGGACACATACCGATTAGCACATGTGAATAAACCATTTTTATGGAATCCTACACATTATATTTGATCAATAAAATTGATTTGAGGGTTTTAAGTGCTTTGCAACTCAAGATATTTTGAGTTCTTCCTTGAGTGCACCAAAGCCCTCCTTTTTATGAGCAATTTTAGAAAAAAAATTCTTAACTTGCATCCTCATCGTGGGATTTCCAAACCACTTGCTAAAACAAAAGTTAGGAATTTTTACTATAACATTCCTAAAGGATAGGAGATGGAATTCAAGGCTCCTCCTTTTGTTGGTAAGCCCTAGCCCAAACATCTCTATGTGTTTGGTGTAGGACAACAAGTATTAGAGTGCTACAAGAACTTGGGGGATAGATGAAGCCAACCTAAGGGTGGATATTGAATCTTGGTAATTCCATACATGTTTTCTAATTGGTATCTCTACCTAGTCAAACTTATAGACAACATTTCCTCCTCAAACCCTAGCAAGTAGGCTTTAATAAGGAACTTGTTGCATTTTTGGTTAGGAGATAATCTGACCAGTCTAGAGTCTATAAGTTTAGAATCATAGAATTCTTCCAAAAGTGTATCCATATATGTAAAAAAAAAAAATTGTTTCCTTTGGAGGAATTTCAGATCAACTCTAATTACCTTATTCATAGGGCTAACAAGGGCTCTTTGACCTAAAAGGCCTTATAGTTATTTGTGACCTTGGGGAACCAAATGGGCTAATTAAACTCACTAGTTTGAGTTGGTTGATCATTAAGGAACCTCTTCAAACTTTTAGGTTCAATATCTAAGTTAAAACCTAGTTTGTGTAGCTTTTGTACTTGGAAGTCTAGTTGTGCAATTTTGGTGCCTAGGCTATGTTTTGGAATAAAGTTGTTTCAAAGCTGTAGAGCACTCTCTTGACTCTATTGTGGAGTACTTGAAGGTTCCCTAAGGCCACACCACATCATTTTTTATGTTTAAGGGAGAGCTCTATATCAAGTAGTACAAGTAGTAGGTAGACAGGAAAATATGGCATGTATCATTTAAAGTGGGAGATCAAGTATGGGCATATTTGAATAAAGCAAGGCTTCTAAAGGGACATGCCAAAATTCAGGTGAGGAAGATTGGACCATGTTAGATATTGCACAAATTTGTAGAAAATGCTTATGAAATTTCATTATCTCCTAACATATCAATTTCCCCTATCTTTAATATTGTTGATCTCATCCTATTCAAAGGTGATGTAGGTATTGATGATGTCATATAGGATACTAATGAGATTTAGGCAGAATGGATCAAGGATATACCTCCTAGACAAAGACTTTAGTTGGAAAATATTTTGGATTCAAAGGTATCCAAGAAGACAAGGAATAAGACCTATAATAACTATTTGGTCAAATGGAAGGGTCCATTAGACATAGATTCTACATGGATGAATAAATAATGCATTTCCAAGCATGACATATTTGTTGAACAACTATCCTCAAGTGGGACTTGCATTTTTCAAGTAAGGGAGTATGGTGCAACAGCACCTAAACCTCCACTTACCATGGCATCTACAAGTTTAACTCTTCATGAGTTATACACAAAGGTGTTTATGCCCGAGAGACATTTGGAATAAGATAGTAATAGTTATTTAATAATTTGATCCTAATTGTAAGACCTAGTCCCCATTTGGTACTTTATAAAACATGGTTTCTAACAATGGTCAAGGGGAATTTTTAAGACTATCATAGGATAGGAGTTTCCTTAGGTTTCTAAACATATTATAGGCCCCTAGGGCACAAGGAAAAATTCATAGATGGGTCAGATTGTGGAATTTTTGAAAATTGCAAAAAGTTGCGTGATAACTTTTGTAAAAAGTTGCTTGACAACTTTTGCAAAAAGTTTTCAATGTTTTTTTAAACACTCCCCAAAAGTCACAACCTTTTAATATGAATTTTGATGGTTGGGGAAGGAATTTAAATAGCCCTTTCAAGTGGGTTGAAGTTACACATTGTATTTTTTTCTTTCAAATAAAATAAACATCTTATTTTTCCTTGTAAAATATTGCAATTTCTGAGTGTACGGATAGGTATGGATTGGCATATGTGAATAGTTATTTTTTTCTAGAATCCTAGACATCATAGTTGATAAATGCAATTGATTTGAGGTATTGAAGTTCTATGCAACTGAAGATATTCCAAGTTCTTCCTCAAGTACACCAAAACCCTCCTTTTGGTGGACAATTTTAGAAATGAAGCCCCAATGTGCATTCCCACCATGGGATTTCCAAACCACTTAGTGAACTGAAAGTTAGTAATTTTCATTATAACATACCTAAAGGATGGGAGATGGAATTTAAGGATCCTCTTTTCGCTAGCAAGCCCTAGCCAAAACATCTCTATGTGTTTAGTGTAGGACAAGAGGTATTAGAGCGCTATAGACACCTGGGGGATGGATGGATGAAGATAACCTAATGGTGCATATTGAATTCTGGTAGTTCCCCACATGTTTCCTAATTGGTATCTTTTCCTATCAAACTTCTACCCAACATTTCTTCCTCAAACCCTAGCAAGTAGGCTTTAACAAGGAACTTGTTGCATTTTTGGTTAGAGGATAATATGACTAGTCTAGAGTCTATGCATATGGAATCTTAGACTTATTAAAAAAGGGTATCCATATATGCAAATTTTTTTTTGGATCCTTTGGAGGAATTTCAAACCAAGTCCTAATTACCTTGTTGATAGGGCTAATAGGGGCTCTTTGACCTAAAAGGCAATCTAGCTATTTGTAACCTTTGGGAACCAAATGGTGTAATCAAACTCACCAATTTCAGTTGGTTGATCATTAAGGAACCTTTCCACTCCCCCTCAAACTCATAGGTTTCATATCTAAGCAAAAACCTAGTTTGTGTAGCTTTTGTGCTTTGGAAGTCTACTTGTGCAATTTTGGTGCCTAGGCTATGTCTTGGAATAAAGTTGTTTCAAAGCTTTAAATTACTCTCTTGACTCTATTTTGGACTACTTGAAAGGTCCCTAAGGCCTCACTACATGAGTTTATTTTTTTAAGGGAGAGCTCTTCATCACATGCATATTTGATCGAAACTCCAAGGAAGTTTCATACCAAGGGCAGATATTGGGGCACCATCCTATTATAAGAGGATCTTGAAATCATTGACCTTGTTATTTTTAAACTCAAATTTTTGATCTTATCTAAGTATTATATATCATGACTTAAATTTGGAAATACAAGTATCCACCACAGTCAACAACTAGTTTTGATACATTATATCAAATAGTTTGTAGACATTAACCTATCGTCATAGGTCACCTTACATATTGAGCCTAACCTTTGATCTATTCACTAGATTAAATATGGAATTCACTTTTAAACTCCTTGAATTTCAAAAACTACAATTCATGCATCAACCATACCTTCATGTGCATAACTATTGCAATTATCTTTTACCAACTTCAATATATCTATTCATAGAAGTCTTATGGAAACCCGATTTATTTAACTAATTATTGTGAGTTAATTATATTTGTGTATACTCCCCTTTCTTATCCACATGTACTAAACATGAATAAAATTTAATAAATGCAAATGTGGACCTTGAACTGATGAACTTAAACTAGGATTTGCATTTTAACTTTGAAACTTCACTTCTACACTTATGAACTTTTGAATCATTATATATGAGGATCCAAAAATAGTCTTGTACATTCTAGAAATAATTTTCTAAACACACCTATTATACCATATCAAACCAATGAACCTATTAAAAGGAAGATTGAACCTTTGAACTAAACTCAGTTGCATCCTTAGGATGGTAGAAATTGAGCCATCAAACTTGGTGTTGAATTATGAACTTTAAGTCTTTGGAGATATACATTGAAGTTCAAAAACTGAACATTCATTTGCATTTTTGATTTGATGAAACTAAACTTTTAATTGAGCTTTGAGCTATAAAACTTGAACCTTTGATTCTCAAGACTAGACCTTGAACTCCTAAATCATTAAAACTGGGCCTCCAAAAAGGGCCCACATAGTTTTGAAATTTTTTGAAACTTGGTTCAAAGCAGACCCACTAAACTTTTGAACCACTTGTAATTAGTTCAATGGGTAAAAATTGTTTCAAAAAGACTTTGTACCATTTGAATCCATTTCATTGATCTTGCACTTTAGAACATGTGTCCTTTGGTTCACTACTATGAAAATTAACCTGAAAATTACCTTCATAAATCATGACTTCACACAAAATTTTCAATATAAATTAGAGGAGAATCATTAGGAAGATTGAAATTCCAAGTTGAAAATTGGAGTTGAAAACACTAGCTAACATTGGCTTTGACTAGGGAGCATGAGCTGAAAAGTGCATGAAGAATCCAACATTTCTTGGGAAAAAGACTAATGGCCAGTCCATTGTGTAATAGAGTCAAAGTACATGACAAGAAAGAGGAGCTTGTTGTGGGGAGAGTAGGGCCAACAACCAAAATTAATAGAAAGAAAAATAAACTACTCTAAACACCTAAACTAAATACAAAGTAGCAACAAGCTAAAGAAAGGAAAGCTAAACTACACAACACAAAACTTGCATAGCAAGAGCGTATTTAGAAGTATATACATAGGCAAGAAGATCCCACCACATCACTTGGAAACATGAGGTAATCAACATGCTAAGAAAAATAAGATCCTTTCTGGGTCAGCCAGTTGCTTTTGAATGCAAGATCCCCATACCATCTTTTGTTGGAAAGCTCTACATGGAAAGAGTTATGATTCATCATTCATAGGGATTTGATGAAATGGTAGTCATGTCCAAACAACCATGACTCATCATAAATTTTAGGTTGTAATATATTTTCATTATTTTGAGTGAAGTAGTTTGTATCACAAACAATCACATCTTTCTCTTTGGAAAAATAAGCTAAACTATGGATGAGGGAGGCATTGGAGAAGAACCTCGTAGAAGAATTCAAACCAAATCTTGGAGGTAGGCCTGCTAAAAACCCATCCCCTATAATTCCATCAATAACTTTATTTTTAAAATAGAATGCCTCCAACATTTGGAGTTGAGACCACTTCTCTTGAAATGGGGTGAGATCAAATAAGAAATCCTCATATTCAATTTTCTCATCAAATGCACAAACTCTAAATTTTGGTGTGACATTATGAATAGCATGGGTCTTGATAAAGAAAACATCAAGATCCTTGTATTTAGAAACTGAAGGCATTAAGCTTAAGGCATCATTTACTTCAACCATACATAGATTCCATGTACCTCAATGATCTTTTGGACATTACCCACTACATCATCTTCAACTATCCCAAGAAGCCATAGATTATTCATTGAGGGAGCTTCTAATTAGCTATCATGTGTTGGACTAGTTGTAGCTTCCTTGCTTTGCTGATTTATGTTCATAATGCTAGAATTTTTAATATGATCTTCTTCTTCTTCATTACTATCCCATAAATCACAAGGAATGAAGAGAGGATTATCCCTAATTTCAAGGTCCTCAATATGTTCTGTAGGAGAGTATAGTGAATTCATTTTTCTCTAAATAGTCACATCATGTATACTCTTTAATTTATTCTCTACTACTATCATATCAGCTATATTCTTGCTTTGACATGTAAAGCAAAAATTAGAATTTACAGTTTCTTCATGCATATTACAAACTAAACTATCATTGGGAGATATAGTTAAAAGCAATGGTTTTTCAAAACTAGTTTCAATGACCATTGGATCAAATTTAGTCTAACAAACTTCCTCTTTTGAAATGGGATAAAAATCTTCATTAAAAAAAATAGAAGTTGAAAATTATGAGTCTTCACCTCTTTATTGTCACTTACCAACAATCCCTCCATGACATCAGGTTATTCTTTAACATGCATGTCTTCTTGTTGAGCTTTTTGCTAACTAAGTTTTCAAATCATGGACGATTCTACAACTTCTAATAAAAATAATTTTTCTTTAGGAGTGATAGATTTGAATGTCATTTCTTCTTTAATCTCTAATTTTTATTTTAAATATCAATGGGAATAGAGATTTCATGACCAAAATTCTTGATATTATTATACCTTTTATATAGACACTCCAATGACATGGCAGATCATTGATCTTTGACAGGGTTTAACTTATTGTTTTTAGCTTCACAAATGCTTCCTCTAAAGGCATCCCAAATATATTGGAGCATTAGGTCTTTTTCACAATTTATCTCATCAGTAGTAGGTCTCTTTTGAGGTTGTTCCTTTAATTCAATTTCTTGATCACTCATGACTATATAGTTACAAGAAATATAGTTAAAGGAAATCACTAGAAATTCTTCCTCCACAACTTCCAATTCTTTTTCTATTTTTTTTACCTTCCTCATGAATGCCTCCAAATCTTTCAAAATATGATATCTAACACAAAGGATTCTCCATAATAGGAAAGATGTGTGATCATTTTCTATACTTGCATTATTCCTAACAGCTCAAAAATGATTTCTTTGAAGTTGTGTATGAATTCACATAGCACTTTATCATCCATTTGATAGAGGTCTATGAGAGAGGGATTAGGCCTAGCCCTTCTCATGGATTTTATATTCAGCATGGTCTTTATACATATTCATCAATCTCTTGCACATAGAGATAATCATAAAACTGAGTAAATAATTGTTAGGCACCAAATATTCAATTTGAATCTCTAGCATAGTTTCCAAAACTGTGTTGTTATTTTTTTTGTGTCTTCATTGTTGGGTAGATAAGGGTTATTTTACAAGTTTTGTTTGAAAATTAATTTATTTACCAATAGTTTCATTACATATGTGATACTCCATATTATGGATTATAGTGTAGTCAATAAGTCTAGATATGTTTAGCAAGTCTTCTATGTTCCCCAGATGTTTATATGCTTCTTGTGGGGGGAGTGGGGCAACTTCTAAGGAGTTAATCTATTATTTAGAAATCGTGTTCAACCCCTTTCTAAGATATTTATCTTCATAATATATATGTGTACTAGATACATATTTTAAATTAATATCAAACAATATATATAAGCGAATTTTAAATTTTTATATTATATAGTTTTAAAATTACTTTTTTCTATAGTATTGCCATTATAGGAACCATTAAGGAAACTTTCTTAACTCTTTTAAATTTCTTAAATCTACCTTGAAGCACATGAAAAGATCATGAGGAGTAAAAAATTGGAAATGAGGGAAAAAATGTGTTTTCTACCTTACTGAACATGCCAAAATTTGCATATATTTTTGCTAGGTTAGAAAAAAAAAGATGACATTGGTTTGTTAATTTATATATAAAACTTTTAGAAATGGATATGTATTTCTAGATCCCAATTCCTATATATATTGGATAATAAAACCTCTTACAAAGGGAATCTGCACAACCAATAGAGTAAGGATGTCAAATTTTGATGTATCCTATGTATAGTTTTGAAATCTAAACAATTAATGAATTGATAATGTAAGATGATATAGTGATAGTGATTAATGAAAGAAAGATCTTATCTATAAATGTAAGTGAAAGAGATAGGAGGAATGTACTTACCTTGGATAAACAAGAAAATGAGTTGAAACTTGTGAGGTACTCAGAATAGGTGTTGCCCAAAAAGTTGTCAATTCACAATTCTTCCTCAACATGTTTGTGTTGATGCATGCTTCCACCAATACAAATATCCTACATGTCTGGAATCTAGAGCCATGTCTGCATTCTTAGAATGGATGGATTCAATGGTGGAATGATGTCATTTCTAGAACTGCTCATTTTCTGCTCATCTATGGGCATCAATTGGTAGTTTTCAAAAACAAGTCTTATGAAGCCAACACCTTTGTGGTCAAAAAATCCTTTGAGGCTCTCATCCTTAATCCATTTGATGTGGATTTGAAAATTCATCTTTCCAAGCTTCACCATGACAAACAAGTTACTAATAACTATGCTACTTGAGGAGCCCAAATCAAAGCCCATCTCCACTAGTTGGAGGTTGGCAATAGAGCTTCAAAGGAGTTCTTCCAGGCTCTTTGAGCCCATCATACCAATGTTGGGATCAAAAAAATAAAACAAATAAATACTATTCTTTCTAGTCTCCCTCACATCCTGAAAGCATTTTTTCATCACTATAAGAACATTTTTTCTTCACAGTGAAATTTAGCTACTCAGGAGGAAGCTCTCAGAAAGTGTATCTTTGTTACTCCAAACCACCTAGCATTTGAGCAACATGCTTTCTATGAGAATTTTTTTTCCCTAAGAGACCTTAAGGAGGTGGTCTACTCCATGGCTAATGATAAATCCCCTAGGTGTTATGGGTTTCCCTATGAATTTTACAAACACCTCTGGAAGCATATAGGTCCTGATCTACACAAAGTTTATCTTGAAGCCTATCATATTAACAGCTTAGGAGCCATTATAAATAAAGGAAATATCAAATTCATACCTAAAGCTAGAAATCCAAAGTACATCTACAATTGGAGGCCCATTACCCTTATGAATGTGTCTTATAAGATTATTGCTAAGGCAGTTTCTCTCAAAATTGGGCACATGTTGCCTTCATCTCTCAAAATCGGGCACATGTTGCCTTTAATTATGCATCCTAAGAAAATTGTCTTTATTAAGTCTAGATATATTCTTGACAAAATTATTGTTTTCTAGGAAGGAATGGAGTGGGCTCACAAGTCCAATTAGAAGGCTATTTTTCTAAAGATTGATTTTGTTAAAGCCTATGATCACATTGAATGGCCCTTTATCTTGGCTGTGCTTCAGTCTCTAGGTTTTGGTCCCAATTTTTTGTCGTCTATGGAGATGCTCTTTGGCAATGCTAATGCTTGCATTACCATCAATAAGTCACAATTTGAGGCTTTTAGCCTTTTTTGTTCAATCAAGCAAGGTTTCCCCTTGGCACCAACACTTTATGTCCTTTTTGGTGAAGGATTTGGCTATTTTCTAGCTCATTCTGTGTCTTCTATGCTAGTTCATGGCATTTCCTTGCTTGAATCATCTTCCCAACTAGCTAATGGTCACTTTGTGGATGATTCCTTTCTCACTCTTTTGGAGGATGAAGAAAACATCAAAAATGCCTTAAGTTTCCTGGACACCTTCTGTCAAGCATCTAGAATTACTATTCAATGGCATAAAATGCTCTACTTCTGATAGTCATTCTTGCTAGCTCCTCTTTGGTTCAGCTTGTTTGAATGGAAATGGGTTACTCATGGGGAGATTTTCCACTTTCTTGGCATTCCTTTTGCTTTCTAGGCTTCACTTGTTGAGCTTTGGAACGTTGTACTTGCCAAGATTACCAAGAAGCTTGATTATTGGCTTATGAAACTACTCTCCCTTGCTGGAAAATTCCAAATTTTCTAGAAGGTTCTTGCAACTACTCATGTCTATTATTCTTCCTATTGGACTCCCTCCAAAGCCTCCTACCAAAATTTGGAAAGATTGCTCAGGGATTTTCTCTGGGCTTCTGGTTCTGATCATCATGGCTTTCATAGAGTTGCCTAGGATTTTTTTTGTCTCCCAAAAGAATCTAGTGGTCTTGGCTTGCTTTCCACACAAAAACAAGGCCTTGCTCTTTGTGCTAAATGGATTATTGTGCCATCACTAGAGATGCAGTGTAGAAGATTTTGGTTTGACATTGCATATCTTTTGGCTTTCCTATCAATAGGCCTGCTTGGAAAGGGATTGGTTTCCACACCCTGCTCATCATGTGCAAGCCAATGACCATATAGGGCTCATTTGTTATCAAGAGCATATGGAATGCCTAGGAAGAAATCAAGCCTTCGCTTGGATGGGCTGGGGATGAGTTTTACAATGGCCTCTATCTGAATTAGTAGAACATTTGGTGTTCTCCCCTTGCCAAGACTCAAGGTGCTAGTGCTCTGTATTTTCCCAAATGAGGCATTAGAACTCCCAAGGATTTCTTCTTGAGGGTTACCATGAGTTTCAAATCCTAGGAAGACATGCAAGTCTGGTACTGCCTTATCCGTTCAAATTAGTAGACTTTTGACCTATTTCTCTCTTCAATTCTAGTTCACTTAATTCATAAAGTGGGTATTCAGTCTATTCAACCTTGGTGGCATGATTGGAAGTTATTTCCTACCAGTCCTTTTTCCATAAGCCAAGTTTGGGATATAGATGGCTTTTGCCCCATCTTATAATGGTGGATACACTCAATTGGAGATGGCATTTGTAATATTCTCTGTCTCAATGGAAAAATGCTTTGAAACCATTTGGAGTGCTATTATAGAACCCAAGATTACCCATTTTTCTTAGTGTCTTGCCTTCCAAGGTCTTCCCCTGGGGCCTCAACTCAAGCATATTGGGGTTCTTGATCCGACATGCCCTTTTTGTGGGCAACTAGAGTCTTTCATGCATATCTTCTAGTTTTGTAGGCATGCCCAAAATTATTGGCACTGAATTCATGATTTTTTTAAGCCATTCAGGCTTGAACCCTTTTCTTAGCACATGGTTATATTGGGGGATTCCCCTAGAATCCCTCAAAAATTCACCTAGATTTGGCATACCTTTAGGATGAAAATTTTGTTTACTTTATGAAAAGATAGGAATGTTGTTCTTTTTACACACAATTTTCTAGATATTAATATTTCCATGTAAACTAAGGCATGCATATGTAATAATGTAATTATGCAAATTTAGGTACAAGAAAAAAAAGTTTCCCTGGAGGTGGCTTAGCTATAGGAGCTACTAAATCATTTGGGCAAGTCCCCCTACACTATTGCTAGAGTTCCTCTAGATGCCTTGGCAGATACTTTGACACATCGTGGCCACCATTAGTGGTGCCATTCCTTAAGTCACCACTCGTACACCCTGGGATCCTGGGCTTCCTACCATCACTCTCCCAATCATGGCGATAGTGGATGGAGGCACCACTCAGTTTCCCCACCCCATGGTAGCTTTGGCTAGTCATCAACTCCTCCTACTGGTGCTATGCAAGCTCTTTCTAGAAAATGGCCTCACCTAGATCTGGCAATTTCTTCTTCGTGGCTAGAGATAAAAGATGCGGAGGCTTCCACTGATCCTCTTGCTACTATTTTTGATGATGGCTAGACTATTCCCAACCCACCCCCCAATCCCAAAGATGATTAGGGCTCTCATGATCATGATGAATTACCACCCTTGGTTGGCACTACTTTGGCTAGCTGAGGTTGCTTTATATGTTTTTTTTTTTATGAATAGTGTCTGATTCCATTTATGGCTATGTGAACTTATTCGCAGGGTGATCTTGTCCCCCCAAACCTTTTTTTTTGAATTGTAATCTTAGTATATTATTTATTAATAGAAAAGGACTATTCATCAAAAAGAAAATAAATGAGTTTTGAATATGAATTTTACTATCATAAGGAAAACAAAATTAGGTTTAACTCCAATTGTAGGACTTCTTGGTTTCCACTTTTTGGCCAACTTTGACAATGAAACAAATATTTAAAAAACAATCTTCACTTCCATATGCATATTACTTAAAAACTGTAAGGAATTTGAAGACAATGTAAACTAGTGATCTGTAGCATTTTTTTCTAGTTTCTAATTTATTTTTAAAATTTTTTTTTGAAGTGATTTAAGTCCTTTTTTTCCTTCTCATTCAAGGGGGTGGTATATATGAAAAATCAACATCTTTAAATAGTTATGGTTGTTTTGATCAACATAACACCTTATAAAAATATGATAACAATGAAATTCTTTCTAGGTGAGACTGGTAACATTAATACCTAGAAACTTTAGTTGGTTTCATTCAATTTCATTAAAATTGTAGATTCTATTCGATCGCAAAGTGGCATTAACGATAAATTAGACATAGGTTGATTTTGATCACTATAATTTATTTTGTATAAATCAAAATGGTTTTTTTCTTCTTTTTCTTGGTTTTTCTTAAATTGCAGGTCTAGTTAGAAAGTTTGGAGTTATATCCTTCTCTATTGGAACTTTGATTGGGTTCAGCACAATAATATTTATCAATGTTTCTAGAGTTGGACTTGTCCTTCAAAAGATGCTGATATCAGTTTCCTGTGGAAAATTTTTCTACCGCATCTTTGGTGGGGAATCTAGAAAAAACTAAATAATAAAATTTTTAGAGACAAAGAAATTCCTGAGTGGGTTCTCAGTCACAATATTATTAGAGCAATCAAGGAAAACTTCAAATCTCACAAAAAATTGAGTGATGAAATCCAACTTAATAATCCTATGAAGACTAAAGGCTATAAAACAAAAATTGATGATCAGAGAGAAAATGTTAAATGGGATTCTCCACCTATGGGTAGGATTAAAGGTAATTTTGATGATGTTGCTAAAGGTAATCCTCGTAAAGTAGGTGTTAGAAATAGATAATACTAAGGGAGGGGGCCAGGGGGGGGGGGGGGGGGGGGGGTGTGAATCAATATTTTCAATCTTTTTACCCACAACTGAATATTATTAATTACCTTTCTACAAGCATAATAAAGAGAACTAATAGTGCTAAATAATATAAAACTGGGGAGCATTGCAGAACATTGTTATGAACTATTTATAACTATGTTTGTCATTGATGGAAACATAGTAATAAGTTTATAAAAGATTGATAGAGCAGTAGATTGCAATTTCTGTATTGAGGACATTAGATTACTTATCTTCTTATGTGTAGTTACCTGCATGTACTATAGTACATATATGTTATTTGGGCAAGTGTGCAAAACCTGAATTGATAGTGTATGGAAGATATTGTTGATATACAAAGATCCACATGAAAATAGAGCACTAGGAAAGTAGTTCCTATTGAATGATTTATACAACTCATTGCATTTGGAATGAAGGGTTTCATAGTTAACTAGAGGTACTATACTAGCTATTGATGATGTCAGAGAGTGCACATTTGTGGAAGTTGCATGTGTGAAAGTTTATTTATAACCTTGAGCTAATAGCATTGATTAAATGGGTATTTCATTTAATTAATATATGACAATAAAGTGTGAAGCCAACTCAAGGATTTATGATTGAGCATGGCATAAAGGAAAGATGTTTTCCATGTTTTGGATATGTGAAACAAGGAGAAGACTTGCAAATTACTAAGTAGGAAAGTAGAGTTATTTACTGATGCATGTAAGTGACCTTAAGGGTAACTATTAATAATCACACAATTCTAGATCTAATTACATGATTTGAAGGTGAAGGAATCCAATGTACTAGATAGAGAAATAAGTAAAAGCCTATTACACATCTATTATCTTGAAAGGAATAGTACAAAGGTCAATTGGATAGTGGGGTTTTTGATATAATCCTAAAGTTGTTTAGACAGTGGGTTTAGCTACCTTCCACAACTCCTAACAAAGTTGGAATCTCCTAATAGGGATTCAAAGTCTCCTAATAGGGACTCTTTTACTAAGTGCTATAATAGACTCCTAATAGGATGTATACTCTAATAAAGAATATTCATATTAGTACATCTTCTGTGGACATCATTCCCATTAGGGTTTTTCCTCTGATCAAGGGTTTCCCTATTCAACATATTTATTGTAATTGTGTATGAGCATCTCTTTATGGTTATTTTTTACATTGGTTGTTTGATCAAGATTGTTTAAAAGGGACAACTATTTTATTTATCATATAACTGATTCACCCCCCCTCTTAGTTATATTAGTTGACTATTGTTTTTAACAAGTGGTATCAGAGCCTACTTATTTAGAAGAGGCTTAAAAACTTGAATAAGATCCCTATGGATATAGAACAATTGACGAAGAATCTTGAAGAAGCTCTTGAAAAAATTGATCTTCTCACTGATGAAAGAGATGGCCTAAAATATAGATACAAAGATGCAAAAGCTTACATTGGAAAACTAAAGGACAAGATAGATGACCTAAAACAAAAAGGGCCTATTGAGCAAACTGGTGATGATGATATTGAAGATCAAAAGAAAGAAAATGAGATCTTGAAACATGAGTTAAAAATAGTTGAACTCAAGTTATTTCTTAAGAAAAATGGAGAAAAGAATGACTCTGAAATAAAAGTTGAAAATCTAGATCTAAGATCTTAGTTAAGCAAGGTAACATCTAAATTGGAATCTATCAAGTTAGAACATGTAAAATTAGAAAAATACAACACTATTGTGAAAGGTGAGTTGGTGCAAACCAAACAGCAACTTGAGAAATTATATACTAGCAATGAAAAGATTGAAGAACAAATATCTATACAGAGACTTAGTTATGACAAGGCTAGACTTGGATTCTTCCTTGGACAATCCAACAAGAAATCTATTGAGAGAAAAGAACCTAATACCCCTAAAGTTAAAAGGGATCTAATCATAAGAAAAATAGATCATACATCTAAGGACAAGGAAAATATTGGCCACTCTAAAAAATCTAAAGAATGTGATCAAAAGGAGGATAAAAAAAGAAAGGAATATCATGCCTAGTGCAATAAACTTGAACATATTGGAGATGATTGGAAAGGTAAGTCTTTTAAACCTATTTCATAGTTTTATTGTCATAATTGTCATGGATATGGACATTATGGAGTAGATTGTAAGAAACCTAAATTTTATAGTGATAATGAAAATAGTAAAATGTCTAAGAACACTGACTATATAGGCAATAAAAGAAAATCTCATAGCAATGAGAGTGGAGAAAGAAGACAAATTATGTGTTACAGATGCAACAATCTTGGACACATTGCAAGGAATTGAAGAGCACCTAATGACTAGCAGAATGAACAAAGAAGAAATGTACCTATGTGTTAGTTATGTAATAAATTTGGACACATAGAAAAGTTATGGAGAATGGATAGAAGAAACCTAAACAAGAATCAGAATTATAGAAGGAACAATAGAAGAAATGATGATAGTCTGAAGGAAGAAATGAAACAGATGACAGAAGAATTTAAGGAAATATTTGTGGAAGCAAGAGAAGCTAGAAATTGTCACATAGTTCAGGAAGAAGCTCATTCGAATGTATCTAACAAGATAGTAAAATCCCTTATTTTCTATGACTCATCCTACCATAATTAAGAATTCTTATTGAAACAATATGTTAGTTATTAGTAACTGATGTTAGAGGAAATAACACAAGTTGTGCAGTTACCATTATATAGTAGACATTGAGAGGAGTTTATAGTTAAGTATGCATTGCTTAATATGATTAGGATAAGGATATATAAGAAGAATAACCCCTTTATTATATCCATACTATATATTGATCTAGTGGTAGATAAGCATTTAATGCAAAATATAGATTGCAAAAGATTTAAAGGACACAAATTGATTTGCAAACATCATTTTCTTGTGTGAAATCTAAAGTATGAGATTGAGGCAAGATTTGAAGTGTTGAATAAGTCTGCAAATACATGAATTTGCTAAAACCCTAAAATCTAAAATTAAGGTACTTTTTGAATTTATTGAGTATATTTTCAGAAATGGCAAGACAAGAAGTTTTTAATGTCAACAATAGACCTAGATACAACTTCAAGAAACACCCATTTGTCTCTCTACTTTGTGAACCTATTGGGGCATGTTCACAAGTTCCAAAAAATGTACTTCATGTCAAGGATATAAGAGGTTATATTCATTCCAAAATTGAAAGCATAGGAGATACAAGGATTCATAAGGAATTGGAGAAAATGTGCAACAATAATTTGTCATTAAAACCAAAACATGCATATCTAGAACAACTTAACTTAGTTAAGAATATGTTCTATACAGACTTTGATAATCAAGAATGGACAAGAATAATTCTATGTAGAGTTCATGATGACCTTCTATGGTTGGGAGATTCTATCATATGTATCAAGATAATGACATAATTCACAAGGTTATTGGTTTAAACAATGAAGGATGCAATCCAATGAACTTAAAGAATGTGCACAAGTTAGTTGATGCAAATCTCAACACATGTTTTAATGGCAGAAACATGAAGGTCAACACCATTCAAGATGATGGAGTGAGACTCATTAGTAAAATTTTGGGATACAAGTTCAACCATGGATCTAGGATAGATTCAGTCCCTGTAGGATTTCTTCATGTAGCTTATATGGTAGTAAAGGGTGAAGAGGTTAATCTATGTGAAATTATTCAAACACAATTGTTGGATAACATATCAAGAATCAAGAAATCTAGGAGCATAGACTTTAGGTTTGAATCCCTACTAACACATATATTCTTCTATGCAACAAAGAAGTTTCTTGGTATCTCAAATTGGGATGGAAGTGAGTGTGCAATGTAGATTATCACTCATGCATATAGAAGTAAACTAGAAATAGTCAGAGACAATGATATTGATAGAATGATGAAATCTTTCCAAGCTAAAATGAAGAAAAGGTATAGGATACCTCTTGCACTAGTGGAAAAATATAAGGATGAATTATGCTTCATGGTAGAAATAGATTTCATAGGTATGGAGGCAATAGTTCCCTATGTTAAGTTCATATAACCAAGAATTAGGAATGTCAAGAAAGGAATTTGAACAGGTGAAAGGGATAGCCATGGAAATGAAGGCCAGTGGTCAATCTGAACTATTGACCCCTAAACCTATTACAATGGTTTAACCTACTAAAGAGGTCCCAATTTCCTAGAAAAGTACATAAGAACCTATGTGCCATATGCAATAGTTGTGTGGTAGCAACCTTCAAGAAACCCAAAGAAAAAAAAGGAAGTTCTAGAACCAAGGAAGTCTACAAGGCTTTAAAAGACCAAAAGCCCTCCTAAGAAGAGAGCCAAACAAAATACAAGTGGTCCAAGCAAGAGGAGAAGAACCCTAAAAATTAGTTCCTCTGAATCTAAAGAAGAGATTGTTGGTAGACTAGTAGAACTAGTAGATCAAGAACAAAAGACTTTAGCAAGAAGAAAAGCATGGAAATTCAAGGTAGAGAATCTTAACATGCAAATTATTAATGACAATAATTTTGTACAATTGAATAAGTAATATGAATTTTATAATAATATGGATAGAAGATAGCCAGAGAATGTTGTAGTTAGAAATATGATCCTAAAAGATAAAATGTTTGATAGCATAAGAGGTTAGGTACCTAAAGATTTGTACAACAGAATTTTAAACTAGAAAAACTAGAGTTATTGAGGAAGATAAGAAAATAAGTATTAATTGTTATAATTTATTTACAATAAATAAGGGAGGGGGGAGTGTGAATCAGTTATTCAAGGTCCAGATGTCTTATTCAAACTTTTCTCTTGATACAGTGAACTAATCCAAGCTTTCACTCTTCCAAACTTTAACTTGTCTAATTAGCACGTTACTGTAAATTAACATGCAAGCATGACACAAAATAAATCAACACATAATACAATGATTTACGTGGAAACTCAATTTGGGAAAAACCACTAGTAACATGCTACTCAATTCTCACCCTTCTGAAGTGATGCCCTATGAAAGGCTTGCCCTGTTAAAGGCTTACAACACACATTATTAAATATGACCTCATTAGAGGATTTAACCACCCTGTTAGAAGTAGGCCTGGTAAAAGGACTTTAGAATAGTCACTTGGAATGTCACCCTGTTAAAGGATTTACAAATGGTTGTTAGGCCAACCTAAGTCCATAGGATTTTCAAATCCAACACAATTGCTAGAGAACATTAGAAAATATTGACATGACTATGACATACAACTTATCTTGCAAATTTTAGAGCACTTCTTAGCTCATATCCTTGCATGGCCTTCTATCTCTTTAACTCTTAATTTCTTTCCTTTTCTTTCAAGCTTTGTCTTTTTGAGTCTCCATGTTCAATGTACCAGTGCAATCATCTCTTCATGACCACTCTTATAAGTAGAGCCTCTATGCTCTTCCTTCTACTAGATGTCTCCTTCTTGACACCCTTTTAATCACTTCATAGATTTTTGGCACTTCTGTAGCAACAAGATTAGTAGGTCTATGCTTCTTGGTCTATGACTTCTTAAATAGAAGTCTTGGAGTTCCTTTTTCTTGCTCGATTCTTCCAATTTTCAATTTCAAATCACATGGATTAGGTAGGATGTGTATCTATTCCATATTCTATTTCCTCTAGAAACTTCTTGAATAATCCTTTAGAATTTTCCCAAAAATGGTTCACATAAGATTCTATGCCAACAACTCATCATCCTTATCTTCCAACTTGTTCACAAAATTCAATGCAACCACTATGTCGGCTCAGATTTGGCAAATCTTCATCATTTGAAATAATGTAGTGGCTTGACACTATTGAAAAACTAGTGCTCAACACATACTGTGTTACTCTACATTAACTATGTTTTTCTTGATGTTCGGCACCTAAAGATTACTCGGCACATACCAAAAATTTTCATGATGCTCGGCACCTGATCTTTTACTTAGCACTTGAAGATCACTTGGCATCAACTAAGAATTTTTTTAGTCAGCTTCAACTAACTTGCTCGACACCTTCTAATGATCAAATTTAAAGCTTTGCAATCAACCTTGTTACAACTTCTTCCTCCAATTTATTTAAGTTTGACCAACCTTTATATCTTTGATTTTTTCATCAATACATTACTTGACCATTGTCTTAATTGATTCTTGCACTTCATTACAATATCATAACACTTTCCCTTATGTGCTCTTGTTACATCTTGTTGATCAAATCCTCTTCATCAATCAACTAAGTGATAGTGCATGAATCTTTTAAGCGAATATCATCCCTAAATATAGCAGGTTTGACATCAATGGAAAAACAATGATTGAAAATAATCTTTTACAAAAATGAGCTTTTCAATCAGACTTCCAACATTAATATGGTGAAAAGGCTATGTATTGTAAATAACAAGGAAGAAATAATTGAAATTTTGAAACGAATAGCATCATTGTTAAGAAATAAAAGGAGATCCATTCTCCTCATGGGAGGAAATTATGAAGAAATAAATGTGGAAGCTCAAAAGGAAATAGTCACATACATGTCTAATATGCTAAAGGAGAGTGCACACCTAGAAAATGTAAGCCCTATGCCTAAGGAGTTTGAGAATAGCACATAGACAGAGGAAACAAGTCCTACTATAGTCAATCCACCTCACAATTTATACAATAATTCCAAGTGATTCACCACATATTACCATTGGCCATGAATCTATGAAAGTGGATGACATCAATGTAATAGTGGATAAAATTGAGGACCCTTTCAAAGATTTTGGTTCCAACATTGTTGGCAATATTGTTGATTACAATAGCTCATCTGATGAAGAAAAAGGTCAGGAGCCTAAGGAATAATATGCACCTCTAAAAAGAAACTTGAAAATAGCATTGAAGCAGCTACCACAAGTGCACCTACAACAACAACAATAGTAACACCTTCTACACCACCTACTCAAGCAGCAATGGTCACAATAGCAATAGTTTAGTTAGACGAAGAAGATGAGGTACAAAATCTGATATCTTATTGAAGTAAACTTCTTGAAAAGGAGAAATCAGTCAAGTCTATTGAGAAGACTTAACTTTAGTTTTGGACAAATTGGAAAAGATAGTAAGTTCTATTGATACACCTGTAGATATCCAACATAGAGCAACAATTTTATGTAAAACTTTTGATAATGAGTTTACAACACTTATCAATGTTGCTACAATTCAAGCACAAACTAAGCATTATGGTGAACTTCTTAATACCATATCCACAGACATAAGAAGTGGTATAGAAATGCTAAATGTATGTATTAAGGCATTGAGACGAAGTGTAGAAGAAGGGAAACAAACTTATGCTAAGTGTAGCTTGGCATATCTTCACCTTCAAGATTTTGATGAGTAAATCAAAGAAAAGGTAACTGAGGTTTAGACTCTCATAGATAACTTTCTAAAATAGAATTAGAAGTTAGAAACCCTTGAGCATGTAATTTGAGCAATTCATGATAGCATCTAATATTTACAAGCAAAAATGGAGAAAGATCTAAAAAGATTTACACTTTTGAGAGATCACTTATCCCCATAGATTACATTGCTAGAAAATTAGCTAGAGGAATGTTTGGTAGAAAAATCCTCACATGAAATGTTTGTGGCTATAGATTTGAATGCAACAGAGTTAGCCACATATGCTCTATGTGCACTAATTAGTTTGTTTGATGTACTGAAAGATAGTTAAAAGAAACACCTTGTGCACTTGAAGATTGATTTTAGTGATTTTTTCTCCAAGTTTTGATGGAACTACTAGATTTTGACATTTCTTTCTCTTTTCCTTTTATTGGCACCTTTTTCATTGATGTCAAAGTGGGAGGAATAAGGAAAATTGTAATTGTAAATTATATAGTTATATTTTTAAGTGTAGTAGTAAGTTTTTCTTTAAGCTAACTTTTCAATTAGAGTTATAAGGGATGTAATCCTTGTTGAAAACATAAGGAGTAACTAAGAGGGGAGGGTTGAATCAATTACTACATAAATAAATCCTTGATCCCTTTTGATGTTAATAAAAAATGTAAACAAATAACTGAATACTGTTAGCTCGGTAAAAGATTAACTTATAAACCATTAGATGTTATCTATGATTACCATTACTTTAACTTAGTTACAAACACATAAAGAAGGTAACATGAACACATTTGACACCAAGATTTAACATGGAAACCTAATTTTGGAAAAACCACCAATAGCAACTTGTTACTAATTTTCACTCTTTTGAAGTTAGCCCTATTAGGAGCCAACCCTATTAAAGGATTTAATCACTCTATTAGGAGTGGCCTGGTTAGAGGTCTTGAGAACAAATCAATGGAATTGCCACCCTATTAGAGGATTTGCAAATATTTGTTAAGCCAACTTTGTTAAGAGATTTAGATCACAGCTACAATGGTTAGAGAGTAACAATGAAATGACCTAGTTTGAATGTAACTTGATTGCTGATTTCAAATCTCTATTCTAGCTTATACTTGATCCTTCCTAATCGAATATGACTTTGTTGCAGCACATGGATATTCTACTTATCCTTAAAATTCACTTCTTTTTCTTACCAATAGATCTTCAATCACATCACCATAATTCACACATTCTCTTGCACTTACTTGCACACTTTGAAATCACAACTTGACCTTGTACTTATACCTTCCACTTTGTCAAGTCAGCTCAAATAAAACTTACAATAATCAATATTCATCACCTTAGTTGGTTGGAATCAATAGATAGATTAATTAAACTCAATACAACCAAATAATAAAATCCATTGCTAGCCAACCTTACTCAATATAAACTAACTCTAAGCAATTTCCTTCATTAACCAATAGAAGCTTGATTAACATTGAAAACTTACAAAAATCCTTTGGCAACCAAGTGAGCTTGGTTATCACTGGTTCCATCCAACTTTTCTTCATTACCTAAGTGAGCTTGGTTAACACTCACTTTCTGCAACTTTTTCTTTGGTGCTCGAGTGAACTTTGTAATCACTACCTTCTGAACTAGGAAAACATAGGAATGCTTGGTACACACTGGGAACTATGTTCACTACCTGAGTGTGCTTGGCATATACTAATTGACAATGATTATGAAATTTTTGTAACATCAAAGACAACACACAATTAATTAATTGTATCAAATAATCTCCCTCTTTGGCATTTATGGCAACACAACATGTCATAACATAATGAAATTTTGGATTAGAGAACTCGCTCTGTCAGTATGAGCTTTTCCTTTCACTGAATTCCTATCTATAAAAACTATTACCAATTTCATTCAAAACATTCTCCCTCTTTCAACATAATTCATCTTTTAGAGAAATTCTCCCTCTCTAGTTTTTGACTTTATTTTGGTTCCAAAGATTTCTCAGAGATATGACAGTAAACTTTTCCCTCTTTGACAACACATGCCAAACACAATAACTCTATAAATTCCAATATATCTTAAGTACATATTCATTTGCAATATGCCCTTGCCAATTTTTCAATTGATTGATCTTCAATAGGTTCTAGTTGATGCATTCACTAAACTTCATTTAGTAAATTTCACATAGGGGAATGACCCCTATCTTACCTCTTAGATACAAATATGCATCCTTAGGTAATGGCTTGGAGAATATGTCTACAATTTGTTCATTTTTATTCAATATTCTAGTTTGGCTTGTTTATCTTGCACCAATTCTCTTAAGAAGTGATATTTTATAGCAATATGCTTTGTTTTGGAATGCATCACTAGATTCTTTAATATTTTGATTGCACTAGAATTATCACAATATATAACAACTGGATCTTTGATTTCTACCTTCATTACTTCCAATAGTTGTTTGAACCAAACAATGTTAGAGTAATTGACTGCTACTCCTACATATTTTGCCTCTACTATAGATTGAGAAGTACAATTTTGCTTCTTTCTTGTCCAAGATACTAGTCTTTTACCAAGAAAGAATGCTCCACCATTAGTGCTTTTTCTACCATCAAGACTTCCTGCCCAATCAACATTAGTAAATACTTTTAAGTCCAAATTGCCTCCAATTTTGTACCATAAACCATAGTCTTCAGTATCTTTTAGATATCTCATGATTCTCTTGATTTCCATCATGTGATTTTCTTTAGGATTTGTTGAGAATCTTGCCACTATTCTAACTACTAAAGCAATATTAGGCCTTTTGTGAATTACATACTACAATTTTCCAATCATTGATCTATAAGTATTCTTATCTACTTCTTTGGAATCATCATTTTTGAAAAGCCTATGTCTAGTAGACATAGGTGTTCCAAGTAGTCTTGAATCTTCCATTTGAAATTTCTTCAATATCTCCTTGATATACTTACATTGAGTGATGTAGATACCATTCTTGTTCTATTGTATTTGCAATCCAACAAAGAATTTTATTTCACCAAACATGGACATCTCAAATTTTTTGCTCATTATTTCTGACAATGCTTTGCATAGATCATCATTTCTTGTAAATAAAGTATCATCAACAAATATTTATTGCAACACAATCTTCTTATCTGGTCCTTCCTTGATATACAAACTGTTGTTATCATTAGTCCTTTGAAAACTATTCTATACCAAGTAATTATGGAGTCTTTCATAACAAGCTCTAGGAGCTTGCTTGAAACCATATAAAGCTTTGTGTATTTTGCAAACCATGTCTCCTTTGCTAGGATCTACAAAACCTTCTGGTTTCTTAGTGTAAACTTCCTCATCAAGGATTCCATTCAAGAATGCAAAAATTTAACATCCATTTGATATACGTTAAATCATCTATGTGTTGCATATGCTAGTAAAATTCTAACACCTTCAAGTCTTGCTATAGGATAAAAAGTTTCACCATAGTCAATAACATCTTCTTGAGAGTAGTCTTTGCATACTAATCTTGCTTTTTTTATTGATACCTTTCCATCTTCATTTAGCTTATTTCTAAATACCCATTTTGTACCAATTACATTTTTATCCATGGGTCTAGGAACAAGAGTCCAAGTTTTTTTCTTTTCTATCTGTACTATCTCTTCATTCATTGCTACAATGCAACTTTCATTTTCTACAACATCTTTGATACTTCTAGGTTCAAATTCAGCAAGTAAACATGTACCTTTTTAATTTTCTTCTTGTCATTGTTCCATCTAATTTGTCTCCAATGATCTCATTAGGTGCATGATTTCTTCTAACATATCTTGCTAATACAAGCTCCTTGGTCTTTGAATGAGTTCCATCATCTTCCTTTTCAATTTTAGTTTCAAGTTTAGGTCCTTCTATTTGTGACTCAGGTCCATCAGGCTTGGTTTGAACTAGCTCAATAGCCTCTATTTGTGACTCTTGTCCTTGGAGCTTAGGTTACACTATCTAAAATAGTTGAAGCATATTTTCTTTTAGATAGATTAGTAAGTATATCAGGTTCATAGTAAATGAACCTTCTGTAGTCTTCAAGTTCCTTGCTACTTTCTTCTTCACCCTTTTCTACATATACATCAATTCTAACATGTACACTTTCTATGATTTTGTGAGTAGATAAATTCAAACATCTATATGCTTTTCTTTTACAAGAGTATCTTAGAAATATGCCTTCATCACCTTTTACATCAAATTTTCCTTTTCTAGATTTTTTCAATATTTAACATTTGTTGCTAGATACTTTCAAGTAACTTACATTAGGTTTGTAGCCATACCATAGCTGATAAGGTGTCTTATTTGAATCTTTCTTCAACTAAACTTTGTTCAAGCTATGAACTTTAGTGCTAATAGCTTCCTTCCAGTATTTGAGAGCAACATTCTTTTCAATCGTTAGGGTTCTTGCACAATCCATGATAGATCTATTTCTTCTTTTTGCTTTATTAGTCTGTTGTGGTGTACCAGGAACTTAGATACTTTTCTTTTGATTCCTCTTTCAATGTAAAAATTATTGAAGTCATGGGAAATGAATTAACCACCTCTATCTTATCGTAGGTATTTCAACTTCTTTTTAGTTTTTTTTTCTACTCTTGCCAGAAACCACTTGAATTTTGGAAAAGATTCTAATTTTTCTTTTAGGTACATTACTATCATCATCCTAGAGTAGTCATCAACAAAGAGAATGAAAAAATTTTATCCACTATAACTCTTTCTTCTAATAGGTCTACATAAGTGTGTATGAACAATTTCCAAGACTTCTTCTAATTGATAGTCTTTTCTTTCAAAGCTTGTCTTTCTCATCTTACCAAATTGGTAATTCTTGCATAGACCCATGTTAGGCTTCTTCAAACTTGGAATACCTCTTACTCTTTTATGTTTGCTTATCCTAACTATATTATCAAAGCTTACATGATATAGTCTTTTATGCCATAACAAACTTTCTTCTACTAGAGAAATAAAACATGAACAATCACTGAGATCAAGATAAAATAGATTACCTTTTGTTTTCTTGCCAAAACCAACCAAATTTCCTTTCCCATCTAGTAGTTTGGCATGTTCATTCATAAATTCTACCTTGACTCCAATGTTATTATGGTATGCCACACTTAGTAGATTATTCTTTAGTCCTTCAACCCAATAAACATTATCACACACAAGTTCTTTAGTTAATAGGATACATCCTTTTCCTTTTATATTACAAGGTTTATTGTTTCCAAATCTTACACTACCTCCATCAAAATATTCCATATGCTCAAATTTTTTTTTGTCACCAATCATATGATGTGAGTAGCCACTGTCAATAATCCATATACCATTTTTTCTACCATGAGAGATAAGTGCCATCTTATCTCCATCATCAAATTCATCTTTCACAACAATATAAACTATTTCATCTTCATTTTTATCAAAATCTTTAGCTATGAAACAAGATTTCTTACATTTGTCCTTAAAGTTCTTGTAGTTCTTGGAGTCCTTCTTGCCTTTATGCTTGTTTCTTTTTTTTTCATGTTTCATTTCCTTTTTTGCACACCTAGCAACAATGTGACCAATTTCTTCACAAGAAAAGAAAATAAGAGGAACTTTACCTTTGTACTCCCCTCTCTCTTTGGAATACTTCCTTGCAAGTAGGGCTTCAACAACTTCAAGATCACTATCTAAGCTTTCTTCTGATGATCCATCTTCTTCACTTCTTGACTGACTACTTTTTGACTTTTTATCCTTTTCTTTGAGTGAGAGTTTAGCTTTAAATTCAGATTCAATATTCTTTGAAGTAGGAACATAGTTATCATAATTGTCTAACTCAAAAGCTGTTAATCTTCCAACTAGAGCATCCAACCCTATCTTATTAGTTGGATCACATCTCATTTCTTAAATAACACATCCTCTAATTTCATAAATAGGAAGAAGAGTTTTGAGCACTTTACTTGCAATAGTTTCCTCCTTGATGTCTCCTCTAGATGCTTTGATTGCACTCACACTAGCCCTGATTCTTTCCACATATTTTTCAATGTTTTCATCTTATCTCATTCTCATTTGATCAAATTGTCCTCTAAGGATTTTTTATTTGGCTCTTCTTACATTGTCATCTCCTCCATAGATATCCTTTAGTTTGTTCCACATTGTAAAAGTAGCTTTGTAATCTTTTACCTCATCAAATTCAACATAATTGAGAGCAAATGGAATATCAATCATCATGATATTATAATTCTTCTTTTTAGCAATATCTTCAACTGATAATGTTCCAGTGGGAGTCTTATATTTAGAATCAAGATACTTGCAACTTGAGTCACTGATGTTAGCTAGATGCAATCTCATAAGTCATTTCCATGCTACAAAATTGTCTTTGTTTAGGTCGGGAATCTCTCTTTCGTAAGATATATTGATCTTTAGCTTAGGTCCTTGAAACCTTCTTTGTAAGCACCAAAAGCTCTAATACCAATTGTTGGAAATATAAGAGTAATTCAGAGGGGAGGGGTGAATTAGTTACTACAAAAGTAAATCCTAGATCCTTTTTGATGTCAGTACAAAATGTAAACAAATAACTAAATACTGTTGAAGCTCGGTAAACACACAAAGTGTTGTAACTCTGTAGGAACTGGATTAACTTGGTAAAAGATTAACTTATAAACCATTAGATGTTATATGTGATTAGCATTACTTTAACATAGTTGCAAACACATAAAGAAGATAGCATGAACACATTTGACACTATAATTTAATGTGGAAACCCAGTTTGGGAAGAACTACCAATAGCAACTAGTTACTGATTTTCACCCTTTTGAATTGAGCCCTATTAGGAGCCAACCCTATCAAAAGTTACAAAACATACTATTAGGTTTGACCTTGTTAAAGGATTTAATTACCCTATTAGGAGTTGCCTAATTAGAGGTCTTGAAAACAAATCAATAAAATTTCTACCTTGTTAGAGGATTTGCAAACAGTTGTTAAGCCAACTCTGTTAAGAGATTTAGATTACTACTACAATGGTTAGAGAGTAAGAATGAAATGACCTAATTTGAATATAGCTTGATTGTTAATTTCAGATCTCTATTCTAACTTATACTTGATCCTTCTTGATCGAATATGACTTTGCTGCACCACAAGAATATTTTTCTTATCCTTCAAATTTGTTTCTTCTGCTTATCAATAGATCTTCAGTCACATCACCATAATTTGCACATTCTCTTGCACTTACTTGCATATTTTGAAATCACAACTTGACCTTATACCTTCCACTTTGTCAAGTCAGCTCAAATACAACTTATAATAATCAATATTCATTACCTTAGTTGGCTGAAATCAATAGATAGATTAATTAAAATCAATACAACAAATTATTAAAATCCTTTGCTAGCCGACCCTGCTTGATAGAAACTAACTCTGGAATGATTTCCTTCATTAACCAATAGAAGCTCAATTAACACTATAAACTTAAGAAAGTCCTTTGGTAGCCAAGTGAGCTCAGTTATCATTGGTTTCATCCAACTTTTCTTTGGTACCGAAGTGAGCTTGGTTAACATCCACTTTCTGCAACTTTCCTTCGATGCCCGATTAAACTCGGTAGACACTACCTTCTAAACTAGGCAAACATAGGAACACTCAGTAGACACTAGAAACTGTCTTCACTATCCAAGTGAGCCTAGCATATCCTGATTAATAATGATTATGAAATTTGTGTAACATCAAAGATAACACACAATTAATCAATTGTATTCAACAATCATTTCAAAACATGAATACAAGGTTTTTATTGTGTTATGGTTATTTATTTTGATTTATATGATAGCATGTTTGGGACTTAGCCAATTTTTTCAAAATGTTGCCATCAATGCCAAAGAGGGAGATTGTTGGAAATATGACCAATTAATCAAATAAGGGTGAGATATGTGGTTGTCATTTATGGAAACATTTGTTTTGTATTTTAGTCATGATTATTTGTGAAGGAAAATTGTTTAAGTATTAGACAATGTTATAGCAACATGAAAAGATTTGTTGATAGCAGAATATTCATTTTGAATATTCTTTTGTGTAGTTAACCAAAGATGCATGACATCATCTTGATGATTCGTACCAGTGTGCATGTTTGTACAAGCAACTGAGTTCAAGTTATGAAGGCAATAGTGATGTAGTGATTTCATAGTGCAGAACAGAGCATGTCAACAAAATGAGTTAAATGACTTGAATAATTTTTTTAATTATTAATTCTTGATTAGCGACTCTAAAGATGATATGTGAGCCAACTAAGGAAGAATTTATTAATATGTTTGGTATATATAAAGAAATTCATTTGCAAAGTTAGTGTGTAATGTAATGATGAAAAATGCCATGCAAAGTAATGTTATGTGATGCGAGATATGATGCAATTTGATATATGTGAAATTACCCTTTGTGTGAAAACTAACAATCAAAAGAATTATGAAGTATAGCAAGTCATCTATTTATCCATAGTTATTGACAATCAAAATATTTGCAAAGTATAACAAGTGGTCTAGTTTTGTATGTATATCTATTATCTTGAAGAACTTATTTGTATAGTTGCATGTTAGGGTAGTGGGCTCTTCTTGCACACATTTGTATTTGGTTTACCAACTCCTAACAAAGTTGAAGCAACTCCTAATAGGGTTGAGGCTTCTAACAAGTCCTGGTCTCCTAACAAGGACTTGAGACACTATACATTCATCATAGATTCCTAATAGGGTCAATATCCTTAACTAGATTCTTTATATAGGGAATCATCTTGTGGGTTCCATCCCCACTAGGGTTTTCCCTTGGCCAAGCTTCCCCTAGTTAAAAAAAATGGTGTTGTGAGTTCTCTTCATACATGTTTATTTATATTGTTTAGCACTATTGGTTCTGTTTCTTATGCTTGTGAAAAGGTAATTAATAATATTCAGTTGTGGGTAAAAAGATTGAAAATACTGATTCACCCCCCTCTCACTATTATCTATTTCTAATAGTTGGTATCAAAGCCTCAAGTCCTTGAAGAAATTTTTTAACAAATTTGGGAGATCCATGGAAAATTTGTTCAAAAATGAAAGTTTGAGGGCACAAACTATGATAGCTAGAAGGATAAAATGAAGACTCATTTCCTGTGCATGGATCCAAGATCTTGGCTTGTTGATCTAATCCTAAAGCTTTGGGTCCTAGATCTTGATAGTGGGTTTGTTGATCTAATCCTGAAACTATTTGGATAGCAGGCTCAACTATCTTCCACAACTCCTAACAGGGATTCAAATTCTCCTAATAGGGACTCTTGTACAAAGTGTTGCAATAGACTCCTAATAGGGTTCATCCTCTAACAAGGAATATTCATATTAGTACATATTTTGTGGGCATCATTCCCACTACGATGTTCCCTCTAATCAAGAGTTTCCCTAGTCAAAATATTTTGTGTAATTATGTATAAGCATCTCTTGATGTTTGTTGTCTATACTAGGAAGTTGGTAGTGGATTCTGGTTATCAAAATCTTTTGTTGGAAGGAGATCCACTCAAAATTATTGATATTCTTAATAATAAGAGCCCGATTACTAAGACTATTGAGGGACTATTATGGAAATCAAAAACTTTATTAATAAATTTGATAATATTTAATTTTCAAATATTTTTTAGGGGGGTAATTCAGTTATTGATTAGATTTCCAACCAAGTTGTTTATAGGGAAAGTAAGTTGAGGTGGAAAGATGACCTATGCAAGGAAGTGGAGCTGATGGAGATAGCTAATTATGACAAGACACATGTTAGAGAAGGAAAGATTTCCTAAGATTAGAATTTATTAAGGGGAGTGATAGGTTTATGAAGGATAGTATGAGTTTCCCTAGAAGGTACTTTGGTGCTATTATGACTTGCATTTGACATGTATATAAGATTAATAGTGCCTTGGTAATCATAAAAAATTTCCCTTTTTTCTACTTTCCATTTAAATGGTGAATTGCATGGGAAAGCAAGATTTTGAGATGGGAAGGGAACCTAGAAAGCAAGAACCAAGAAATTACAAGGAATGGAAGGAAAATTTTTCTGTGTGGGAGATTCTATAGAAGGGGAAAGTAATGACATACATTGTGAGACTCCATGGGTATAAATCTCACATTACAGAGATCTTTTTCAAAAATTGGTTTGAAGAAAGGGTAACTTTGCATGGGGTCATGGTGAACTTGGTAGAAGAATTAATTTATGAGCTTGTGAGACTACCCATGCAAGGGGTGAAATTCAGTAAGGAGACTATTATCTTGAACATGTCTTTTAAGAAAATTCTTAAAGATTAAAGCTAAAGAAAACAATTTGGAGAAAAATGGTGACTTCTTTGAGCTGAGAGAAATTAAGTTCATCTAAAGGGACATGTTATCATATGTATGTGATTATTTTTATTCTTGATGGTAGGGAAAAGAGAGTTCATAAATTTCACTTTGTTTTCCTAAATCATTTAAGGCATAAAGATAGGATCTCCTTTTCATGTTAACTGAAATATTCTTTTCTTCAAAGCCTCTATGCTCATAGGAAGAAATATTCTTGTCCTATGCTTCATGAAGGTTTATATTACTTATAGAAAATTTATATAAAAGTAATTCCATTAATCCCTCTCCAGTTTTGGAGAATAGGAAAGTGTCTAGAAATGATCCTTGTTCTAAGAGAATTACGGTTAAAAGAAAGGAGGGTACCAATGATAGAAAGAGTATAAAAAAGGTTTTCAAATGGGAGAGGAATAAGAAAATGTGGAGGAAATCACAAAATCTAACAATTTTGACAATGATGATAAGACAAAAATGGGGGAACTTAGTTCTGACCTAGATGGATATTCTAGGAGCAAAGGGGTATTAACTAGTAAAGATAATGTGGAGGGTAGCAAGGACCTAATTACTAACTTGAATGTTTAGTTAGAATCCCTCAAAGAGGATGAAGAGAAATAGAGTGCTCACCCTTCCCATACAAAGAGGAATGTAAGTGAGGAGAAAATGGAGGAGGATAATAGTAAGAAAATTGAGGATAAAGACCTTACTACTAAGGACAACAACCTGAGTAAAGAGGAAAAAGGGGAGAGGATGAAGAAGCATGATATTAATACTGATATCTAGATTAATATAGTTAATACTTCTATTGATCCTAAGATTAAGGCTATTGTAGATGGTAGGGAAGAGTCTCCTAAAGAAAAATTAGCCTTTCTTCACACTACTAAGCTTAAAGTGAAGGCTTCTCTTTAGGGAAATTCTTGGCTTTACAATGAAATCATGGTACTTAAGAAGAAAATGAGGGTTATGCAGAAAGAGCTAGACTATGAATGTACCATGAGAGCTTAGATGGAAATACAAATTGGTAACATCCTTAAAAAGCTCAAGGAATATGAGAAGGAGCTCCATTAATTAATTAAGGAAAGTGGTCAAATAATCGAATAGGTCACTTCTGGTCTGTGTGTTGTGGCAACCCATCTGGGTAAGAAGAGCAATGAGGAGATAATGTCTCTAGGTAATGTTGGGATGGGGAGTCCAGGAGGGCCTAGTAAGAGAACTAGGTAGAGCATGAAGAAAAAGGCCACTAAGGTTCTTAAGGCTACTATTTTATCTTTGGCTAAAATTATCTAGAGTACTATAAAAGTAGGTAAAGAGGTGGAAAATATCATCAAAGAGCTATTGTAGGTACTAGTCATGGGAACTAGTGTGTTGATTGCTGGTCCATGTGGTTTTATTGGTTTTTCCTTTTTCTTTCTAGCTTGTTTAAAACTATAGGTTCCAGGTCCTTGTAAAACCTAGTTTCTTTTTTATGGTTTAAACTTTTGGTTTCAAGTCCTTGTAAACCTAGTGGTGCTTAATATTTATCTAGAGTTTTTTCTAAAGGTTTTAGGTCCCTTCAAAACTTGTTTTTACCTTAATCTAAAACACACATACCTTTGTAGGACATATTTTTCAAAAATTATTTTCTCTCATTTTCAATTTTTCTTGAGGGTTCAAACATAGACTTGTGAAATGGGAAAACAATATATATTTAAAAAATTACAAATAAAACATCACAATAAACATAATGTATATTAAAAGTATAGTCATTGGAAAACTTATTCTGAGTAGAACAATCTAGTATATTTAGTTATAAAAAAGAGACCTATTTTTCCTTCTTTGATCCCTTAAAAGGACAAAATTTGAAAAAAAATATAAGAAATTTGTGAAAATTAGTATTTTAAGGGCTTCGAATGAAGACCTTGGAGAGGCTTTGAATGAAGCCCCTAGTTTTAGAATGTGTAGCACAAGGGGGGATTTGAATGAAGCCCATAGGTACTTTTTCTTAACTTTCCCCTATACTAGGGGTTTCTAATGAAGTAGGGGGCTTCATTTGAAGCCTCTAGTAAAAATGAAATCTCCACTTTCCATCTAATTTATTCGTAATGGAAAGTGGGAACCATTATTGTGGCCTCTCTAAGGCAATGTGGTCCACCTTCAATTAATTGGAGAAGCTACCACTTGAAGGGAGGATAATATGGAAGAAAAGAAGTTACAATCAAGAGAGATATCATGGGAGGAATTTCTACAACTATTTTGTAAGATGTGATTGCCTTAGTTGTATGAAAACAAGAAGGTAGCTAAGTTCCAAAAGTTGATATTCAGGGTGTTATGACAGTCACTCAATATCACAAGTGTTGTTTTCATTTGGTCAAATATATTTCATAGTACCTATAGGATAAGCTACTCAAAACTTGGATGTTTGTTTTGGTATTACATCCTATGATTTGTGCTGAATTAGAAATAAATGAGGTAGGTTATGAACTTTTCACTTAGGAAGGCTAAAAAGCATGAGAAACGAGTAAAGGATATTGTCATACTAAAAAAGATATTGATTAGCAATTCAAGAGAGACTATCAAAATGATAAGAAGAAAGCTAATGTTAGGAAATGGATTCAAAATATGAAAGGGAAATGAGAAGGAAAATATTATTATAATAGAAATAGAAATAACATGAATAAAAATAGCATTAATGGAAATAACAAAAATGGAAAAAAAAAAGTGATTATAGGAAGGACATACCACAATATGGATTTTTTGTATACTGTGGTGATCCCTATGCTATCATATGTCCTTTGCATTCTAATTAGAGAGTTCCTCAAGCACATCATCACATTCATACTATTATTGACCATAGGTGTCTTGACTTTTAGGCTACACATATCCAGATGATGGGTGATTAATTTGGTCATAGTATGTTTATTTTGATTGATAGTGGTGCTACAAAATATTTTGTATATCCTAAAGTGTTAGCTAGAGTTCTTTCTAGACTAGATAGATGGCTAAACCTTGGATAATAGAGTATAGTAATAAGGAAGAGTGTTGAGTAGACTAGTGTCTATTTTATAGTGAGTTGGAACATATTATCTTTTCTATAGAAGTGAATCTTTGTGTAGCCCCATATGGTTATATGATGTCATTTTAGGGATCAATTGCCTCAATGATCATAAGGCCATTGTTAATCTTAAGGTAAAAATAGTTGAATGTCTTGATGATGTAGGATAATTTATAGTGATAAGGGGTGTAAAGAATCTAATTGAGCTTAGATAGATCTATACCTTGAGTTCAAAAAGGCTAAAAGGAAGGGATGTTTGATGTATCTTGATCATGTTAAAGATCTTGACAAAAATTCTCCATGATTAAAGAATTATCCTATCTTATATGAATTCTAGGATGTATTTTTATATGAACTACTGGAGTTACCTCTAGAGTGGGAGTTTGACTTTTCTAATGATCTTATGCTTGGAACTAAAACTCAATCTAAATTTCTTTAGATCATATGACCATAACATAAGCACATGAGTTGAAGGTACAATTACTAGAGATATTAGATAAGGAGTTTATCTTTTTTGGTGTCTCACCATGGGGAGCCCTAGTTATTTTTGTGAAGAAGGATGGTGCTTTTCAATTGTGCATTAACTACAAGATTTTGAATAAGGTAACTATCAAAAATATATGTCCTCCCATATATAGATAAATTGTTAGATCAACTAAAGGGAGAAACAATATTTTTAAAGGTTGATTTGAGGTCTAGATGTCACTAGCTTCAAATTAAAGAAGATGACATATCAAAAAATAAATTCAAGGGATGGTATGGACATTATGAGTTTTTTGTCCTACCATTTGGATTGACTAATGCATCCACAAATCTTATGAATCTAATGAATAGTATCTCTATGGATTGTCTAGATAAATTTGTGGACATTCTTATTGATGATATTTTGGTATATTCTAAGAGTATTGAGGAGTAAAAACAACATTAATATATGCATTATTGGGACATCTTAGGGAGAAAAAAAAGTTACATGGTAAGCTATCTAAGTGTTCCTTTTATCAGAAAATGAGTGAAGTCAGAAGTTTCATGAGACTTTCTAGCTATTACAAGAAATTTCTAGAGGGATTCTCCAAGATTGCAACTCCTATTTTATCCATTAAACAAAAGGGAAAGAGGTATGATTGGATAGATGAGTATAAGACATTAATTAGTTTTTAAATAAAAACTCAAATTAGGTCCTAGTTTTATCATCCCTAGTCCTAAAAGGCATTGTAGAGTGATTATCGATACTTATGGTGATGGACTTGGTGGTCTATTGATGCAAGATAGCAGAGTAATGGTGTATGAGTCTAGGAAATTGAAAAAAAAATGAGGTCAACTAAGTAAAACATAATTTAGAATTGGATATAATTGTTTACACCTTGTATATTAGAGGAATTCCTTGTTAGGTAAGTCATTTGGACTAGAATCTAATCACATGGGATTTAGATACATTTTTGTACATCGCAATCTTAATATCAAGAGGAGAAGGTCAATAAAATTTAAGTGATTATGATTTTTGTATCAAGTACATTAAGGGTGAGAAGAGTATAAGATTCTCTTATAGGGTTGCTGATTATTTTTTCTATCTCTACCTCAAGGACATCCTTGAGAGACTATATATTGTCGAATCTTGCACATTGATCCATCTAATCACCATTTTGACTAGTACTCTTTTGATGATGATGGTCTATTAAGATAGTATAAAATGATCTATGTTCTCAAATGAGGAGGTTTGAGGAAAGTGTTACTTGAGGAAATACATTGCACTTCATTTTTAGGACATCCAAGGATTAATAAGATGATTTTTGATGTGAGGCTATTGTACTTTTGGCAAAGGACTAAGAATAATGTGATAGCTTATATAGCACTAGTGAGTTAAGGATGAGCATTTTTGGAAATATGAGGTAGGCAAGGTTACTCAAAGGTGGGGGGGTGAATCAAGAACCAATAAAATGTAATCTTATTTCACCAATTAGTCCTTCATAAAATATTTTGATTTAATTGCATGTATGAAAGAATGAAAGAAAATAAACATTCATAGCAATTTGACACAAGATATAGTGACCCAGAAACCTTTCAAATAGAAAGTAAAGTTGGGGTGGTGATGATGCCCACAAGCTTTAGTACTATAGTATAAAGTTGACTTGTTAAGGCTTACAATTGATCACTTCATATGATCTACCCTATTAGGAGCAATAAGGACTACTAGGTCTACCTTGTGAAAGGATTTACAAAACATAAAATGAAGTATACACTTAGTAAAGAGATTTATCAAAGACTATTAATTCTTCCCTGTTAAAGGATTTGACTGATGCACCTATTAGGATGAACCAGTGGCTGATTTCTAATCTACAACTTTGATTTTATGGTTGATATTCCTTTGAAATGTAAAGATCACCACTTTGTGATAGATAAATCTTTGTTGTCCCTTATACCACTTGTAGTCTTCTTAATTCACACTTCTTCTCTTTATAATTGCTTCATTACATATATATCAATCTAAATCACAATTCAACAAAGTTAGCTACAACATAGTCAACACTCGACATCATCATGCAATCAACATATGTAGAAGCTCAATTCATGATAATCACTTCCAAGTAGCCTAAACTTAGTTAGTACTTGTGACTTGATGAAAACTACAAAACTCAACATATAAAATAAATCACTTGGTTGATATTATGTGGCTTGGTTGACACTAACACTACAAGCTTAGTATCAACTAAATCACTTGGTTGACACTCCTTGGCTTGATCAACACTAGATTCTCATTACTAATACTGCAAGCTTGGTAAATACTGGATATAATGATTGTTAAATACTGGATATAATGATTGACACTTTGTAACTTGGATAATACGATGAAGCTCGGTTAGCACTATCACAGAACAACTTGGTAGATAATACTCATCATGAACTATATAAAGATTCTAGAACTCAATAGCAACTATAGAACTTAGTAACAACTATATTGCTCAGTAGTAACTAGATACTAAAAGACAAGCTTAGTAGTAGCTTAAACAATTGACTAAGAGTAAGTAACTAATAAAAAAACTTTGACCTTTATGTCAACAATCTCCCCCTTTGACATTAGTGACAAAAACACTATCAATCTAAAACTCTATGCTCATATTTTCAAGTGCCAAAACATTCTATTATCTCTTTTCTATGTTTATAAATCAAGAACATACTCTATTTTTGATATTTTTCAAAATTGCTTTTGTAAAAGATATTTTCTTATTATCTATACATGTACTTGTATAATACTATGTTTCTCCCTCATATATATATCTCATATTATACTTCTTGTTAATACTCTTCATATATGCATTCACCTCATATTATACTTCTCACCCTTTTTGACATAAATGCCAAATTTGTATATTACATGTTAATGCCAAAATGTGACAAGAATTCAAAATGAACCTTTAAAATCAATGCCATTGTCTTGTCCCAATTTTCCTATAAACCCTTGGTTTCTTGTAATGCAATCTACACTTCTACTATTTACTCCATCATCTGATCAGCTATGGAGAAGTTATTGTCATGGATGAGTGTCTTGGCATGTGTAATGTGTTTTTGTAATGCATCCATGTTTGGAATAATCATGCCTTAGATGTCTACAAGTGTAGCCTTCATCCTGGCTTCTATTAGAATTCTTTTGAATAACTGAGGGGGGGGGGGGGGGGGGGGTGAATAAGTTATTCAAGGTCCAAATGCCCTAATAATACTTTTTCTACACTTTTAATAAATCCATACACTTTTCATCCATCCAAACTTAAATCAACCATATTAGTAAGTTACAGTAAATCAACATGTAGAGATGAAACATTCAAGATCAACACATGACACAATGATTTACGTAGAAACCCAATTTGAAAAAAACCACTAGTAACATGCTACTTGATTCTCACTCTTCTAAAGTGATGCCCTGTTAAAGGCTTACAACACACTGTTAAATGTGACCTTGTTAGAGGATTTCACCAAACTGTTAGGAATGGGCCTGGTTAAAGGACTTTAGAACATTCACTTGGAATGTCACCCTGTTAAAGGATTTATCTCATCGCTATCAAACCAACCTAGGTCCATAGGATTTAAACTAACTGTTAGAATTGCTAAAAAGTAACGATAATGGCCTTTTGATTTGATATAACTTACAACATACTTTGAAAATTTTAGATCACACTTTCAGTTCAATCCTTATGCTTGGCTTCAATCACTTCAGCTCTGATTGCATGTCTTCTTATCAAGCTTTGTCTCTTTGAGTCTTCTTACTCATCATGCCAATGCATCCATATCTGGGGTCTTCTTATTGAAACAGAGTAACTATGCTCTCTTTTCTCCTTAGCACCTCCTTCAGCATTTTATGCTTTCATTCTTGATCACCTCTCTCTCTTTTTTCTTCATGAACTTATGACTCCTTAAATAGAAATCTAATTTTACCTTTGCCACTCAATTCTTCTTCTCTAATTTTAGGGTTTCAAAATGGATTAGGTAAGATACAATGTATCTACCTCATATCTTGTTCTCATCTAAAAACTTCGTTAGTTGTATCCTTAAAAATGTTTTACATGGTGTTCTGTGCCACCAGCTCATCATTCTTATCTTCCATTTAATTTACAAACTTCTAGATAACAACCTTGTCGGCTTAGATCTGGCGAATCTTTGATTTTCAAAATAATACAGCAGCTCGGCATTATTGTTTTTACTGGTGTTTGGCATCTTTGTTTTACTCGACACTATTGGTTTTACTAGTGCTCGACATCTCTGTGTTACTTGGCACCTATATCTACTCGGCACTTGATATCAATCGGCACTTGAAGTTTACTCGGCACTTGATATCACTCGGCACTTGAAGTTTACTCAACACTTGATATTGATCTTGCTCGGCTTCAACTAGGAATCTGCTCAGCTTCAACTAGCTTGCTCGGCTCCCTTTCTCTAATGAACTTTAGTTAGACTTTACAGATGTCTTAGCTAAAAACCTTACATCTTTGATATGTTTTAGTGTGCCCATTCTCTATGTCTTATAGTATGTCATCAACACACTTTTTCATCAATGGCTTAGCTGATCCTTGTACTTCATTGCAACATCATAACTTAAACCTTTCTCTTGGTGTACTAGTTATATCTTATTGATTGCCTCCTCCTTGTCAATTAACTAATTGATAGTATTTGGATCACTAAAGCAATTGTCATTCTTGCAAATAGCAAGTTTGACATCAATGACAAAACAATGATTGAGAACATTCTCTACCATTTCCATATATCATTCCAACAACTTTCCTCATGATCTTTTCAATCATTTCCAACAATCTCGCTCTTTGGCATTAATGGTAAACCAAACTAATCAATTAATTAACCTAGTTACTGAACCGCCTCACAATAGGTGTTCTATAGTCATGTGCTAGGCCTAGCTTAGGAATAATCTATTCAAGCTAAGGACTACTTTTCCCCTACCATGAGGTACATTTAGATTGTCAAACTAAGGACGTATACTTGAAATGGTCGGCATAGTATGTGCACTAGGTACCTTGATAAGTCATTATGCTTGTGCTGCAGGAAAGTAAAAATGCAAATGAAGGAAACTACACTACTGTTGTGGAAAGGAAACTACTAAATCTATGAATGTTGAAAACACAATGACAAGATAACAGAGATTCCATCTTGACTCATCCATTAGACTGTTCTCGCAGATGTTGCAGGAACGTTCATGAAGTGTGATGCTACAAGAAGGAATTAACTTGCTACGTCTTACTTAAAATACTACTAATGCTTAGTAAAATGAATCTATTCTATCCTAATCTAATCCACCTCCCAAGTGGGCCCCCTTGGTTGGCTTCTCTAATCTACCACCGTAGGATAGAAACTAAAGAGAACTAATTCATTTCATTAATCAGTCATTACATAATTCAGAATTGTAAAACACAACTGCAACAAACTATGAATCAGTGTTCTCTCTTACTCGATAAAACTTATCAAAATCAAAAACTAAAAACTAAAAACTCAGGAGTCGATCTCGACATATATAGGGAATCTACTATTTATTACATAACACAAAAGTAACTATCCTAAGTTAAGTCCATAGGAGAGAATATAGGAGAACAACTGAAAGCGGAAAGGAAGGATAATGGAATTGAGGAGGGAGCAATGAAGTCATGGCATCTACTTGTTACAACATAAATGCAGAGAAGGTAATCGCTTGTAAAAACTCCTCCTTATTCACTGCCATGTTTCCTAGAGTGGTTATAACTTCCTTTTCATGGTTGTTCCTTGATGCTCGTTTCTCCTTGAATGCTTTTGGCAACCAACTTCTGGATTCTTCCGCTCATCCTTTAATGCTTATCATTAGGTTAGTTATGATATAAGACATATTTACAAATAAACATCCATCAAACTAAATTCAAGCATAAGAACGCACATTTGGATATTTATATGAAATACTGCATATTAGATATAATTTAGGCAAAGGATGACATAGTTTTTCTACCCCATAAATCATCAAAGGTTTATCAAACATAGGTTTATAAGTGTTAAAACAAGGATAAACAGAGTATCATAAAGTATCTTAAACATAACAAAATAAAGGCATTTTTTTAGACTCATCATCTGCCCCCTGCTAAACTAATGCTTATCCTCAAGCATTACACTTCTTTGTCAAAGATCTGAGCTTCCCAACTTCTATCTTTCCCTTTTTGTTGCTCTTGAAGGTGTAATAGAATCCTCTGGTCCTTTCCCATACTTCTTGCCTGTGGTCTTCCTGCAACTTATCAAGTTTGTCAACATCAATATCATATAGGGGCCATAAAAGCATTGGAGGTTGCATGGTTAAAGGACATCATAGCTTTGGCCCTAGTTTCTTTTCCAGTTCTAAATATTTTGGAACTCTATATAGTGTTGCTTCCAAATTAATAGGACTGTACATCTCTGATTTCTTGAGAGAATTAGGTAACTGTGCCCATCTACCTCTTTCTCCGGTCATAGCTCTCTGGAATGCAAAGTGGGGCAAGTTTTCATATTCAACATATACTTTGGCTCTAGCAACAAATACCTTCTTTCTAATGTCTAGATTACTCTTCCCATAGGTCAATGTAAACCAGTCTCGAAGCATTTCTTCTGGTTGTTTACTTTCTTCCCTCAAGGGTAAAGGTTTTGTTCTCTCCTCATCTCTATAATTAACCAGTTGTCTGTCATAATTCACCTCATTAGATATCCATGACATTAAAGCTTTCAAATGCACATCTCGTATATAGAGCAAAGGATTCCACTCAATTTCTGTAGGAATGAAAAAATTATGAATATACAACTCACACAATAGATTTTTCTGCCATGGTGGTAAGGTTTGATACAGCCCATAAAACTCTTGTGCAGTTTTGAATTCTGCATTTACATTTCTGAGGGTTAACATCAACTGAAAAAAAAGATATTGTTCTTCCAAACAAAAAGCATATACTCGAGGAGGTGGTCTACAAGCAAGAGCTTGATCAACTAATTTAAGTGCATGTTCCATGTGCTATTTATATCTTTCTAGATGTTCGTTCAATTCTTCAATCTCCTCATTTTGTGATGTTATGATCTTGCTCATTCTTTTCTTCTCCTCTTTCCATAGTATTTCAGAAAATAAATGCTGTCCATATAATTGGAAAAGGAGTTTTTGCAAGGTGACGACACTGTTATCCTCTTCATAATCCTTTTTTTTTTCCGTTCTTGCCATAGATGTTCCACCAAACTTTTGATCCATGTTGACTTATAGGGGACTAAGGTAGTATTCGAATCATGACTTTTAGGAACTACTTCATTCTCATGGCTTGAAACACCTGGTAAATCCATTAAAGTTTCATTAATTTCTTGCTCACATACTGTAGGAGGACTATCAGAAGCTTCTGTCATCTCAGTGTGAAGGGGAGAATGGTCAGAAATTATCTGCAGAAGAGACTCTAGAGCAGGTGCTTTAGACAATATAGGATTTTTAAAAATCTGCCCTCTCATTCTAGGGCTTCTCTGCAAAAGAGTCTCTTCTTGTACTATTGTCTTTTGTCTACTTTTCTAGTTTCAGTATCACTATTGTAGGATTAGTTGTTGTGGGAAGTTTTTTTTTGTTTTCTTCTATTGCTTAATTGCAGGACTAGGTTTTTGTTGAGCAACGGTTTCTTCTGGTGACTTCTGTTTCCTTTTAGCTTGACTAGTAGTGGGTTTAGGAATGTCCTGTTTAGGTGGAGGCACATTCGTTTGAGTGGAAGCAAATTCTAGTTCAATCCCTTGTGCATTTTCTGTTTCAGCTTCCTCAATATTTTGTTCTACAGGCTCACTACTGGGAACTACGTTTTCCTCACCTTGCCATTCACTAGGGTCAACTTGGGGTTGTAGGGTTTTAAATTTCACAAAGTCATCTAATGTCAAAGGGGATACATCCCTAAGAGACCTTTCTATTAACAATTTAATCAAAGCATGGTGAGTGACAGAATTATCTTTCCCTTTTTGAGTCTTTTTCGCACTAATACAGAGCATATTATATAGAAAATTTGGGAGATTCACTGCAATATTGTGCCTTATACAACTAAGCAACTTTAAATGGTGTGCATGTAAGTGAGAAAATCTTCCTTCACAAGTAAAATACCTGATGACATGCATTGCTAGGTTAGGGTATGGAGGCGGCAAAGACAATCTCTTGCACCCTTGCTTTGTAACATCCCATGGAGGGTCATGTGGGGTAGTGAACTGGGCCGTTGCTGACCTAGTGTCATGCGAGCTCGGATAATGCTCTCCAATAGGAGATAACCCTATTACTTTTTCAATTCGTTCTTCTATTGCAATTATTGTCAAACCCCACACAGAAGCTTCACCTTCATCAAATGTCTTGGTGAATTCTATAGCTTCTTCTTCATCATATGTTGTTAAATTCAAATAATAACCTAACCACCCACATGCATTGAATCTTCTTACTGCTTCTACATCAGAGAGAAACAAAATGTGCTCAACTGGCTCTTTTCTCTGTAAACCTCCTCCCATTTCTTGATACTTCTGCTACTCCGTTTCCCTCTCCCTTTCTGAATGCAAACTTGAAAATTTTGAGTTATTTCTCAAACGCTTCACCGCTTCTTTTTGCGAACATTAATTGCCATAACCAATTGTTATGTGCCATAATTAAAATTTAGATAAAAGTAAATCATGAATTTGCATGGAAATCATTCAAAAACATGGTTCAAATGCTAAAATTTTAAAAAAATAGGTCACTTCATGGCTTAGCACGAAAAATTTGGCATGAACAAAGAAAAATTCATTTAGAAAGTGGGAGTACAACACTTGACATGGCATACTTATGGAAAAAAGTTCTCATTAATAAAGGGTAATGCCAAGATTTTTGAAAATCATCACAATTAATTAGGCATGTCATTGGATAGTATGACACTCCCCTTCCCCCTACTAATTTTACGACAAGTGTCCTCACATGTCAGACTAGTATGGGTTAGGGACTGGAATACGCTGTAATTATAAAGACTATGCAGTATTAGATATAATTAACAAAATCTACAAACTTATAAACGAATAATAGTTTGAAAATGTTTATACCTGCCAAGCAGATTGTCACATGCTCCAAAAAAAAGGTGGCGGAAATAATGTAAATGGCAGCATCCATTAGCATGTGCAGATTTGATTAAAAACACAAAAACATAAGTATGTAGAAAGTGAGTGGATGGAAGATTAAGAAATGGAGTGAGGTGGGTGGATGGAAGATTAAGATATGAATGGAAAGAAATATCATGAAAAAAAAATGGACTTTATGTGAACATAAAGTTATTATTATGGAAATACAAATTAGAATTAATGTTGAAGAAGAATAGGCGAAAGGTTTTCACCTTCGGCTTCAGGAAGAGATACTTGAGTTGTTCTTAGATCCAGTTGTTCGAATTGTTGCATGAACTTGGCTTTTTTTTTAGGCTATTTGTAAATTTTAAGTCAATGACCGTTGATCAGCATTTTGAAAGGCATATCATCAATTGTGGTTAGTTGAACTGTTCTATTGTCAAAGACATGGATGATTTGATATGGTCCTAACCATCGCGTCTACAGCTTCGCTGGCATATCCTTAAAGTGGGAATCATACAATAATGCCCAGTCAATAGCTGTGAACTATTTGTTTAGGATATGAGAATCATGCCAATGTTTTCTCTATTTTTGCACCAGTTCAGTATGTTCTAAAGCGGTCTTGTGCATTTCATCCAAAGAATTAAGATGCAAGAGACGTTCTCTTTGTGCTGCAGGAAGATCAATATCTAAGGTCAAGGCTATTCTTAAAGTCTTGTGTTCAAATTCAATTGGAAGCATTGCCACTTTCCCATACAAAAGCTCAAATGGTGTGAATCCAGTAGTGGTTTTCCAAGTTATTCTATAAGCCCAAACAGCTTCTTGTAACCGACTGGTCCAATCCCGACGATGCAAATGGACTGTTTTAGTTAGAATATTTTCCAACTCATGATTGGTAACTTCTGCTTGTCCATTGGCTTTTGGATGATAAGGACTGGATCTGTGATGCCTGATGTTATACTATTTCATCAATTCTGAAATCAGGTTAGAAATAAACTGTGTGCCTTGATCAGTAACCAATTCTTTAGGAACTCCATAACATGTAAAAATCTCTTCATATAGGAATTCAACAACTTTTTCATCACGGGCATGTTTCATAGCCTTAACCTCAACCCATTTGGTTAGGTAGTTAGTACAAACTAGAATATAAGACTTCCCATTGGATGGAGGATCAATAGGATCAATGAAGTCCATTCCCCATTTGTCAAATGGTGTTAACACCATTTGAGGGTTCAGAAGCATTTCATCTATTTTGGTTGGGCGACCCATTCTTTGGCATTGGTCACACTTCCTTATATAATTGATTGCATCTTTATGAAGGGTAGGCTAATAGTAACTAGTGGCTAAGATTTTTAAAGTTGTTCTTTTGGCTACAAAATGTCCTCCGCAGGGCTCATTATGACATGCATGCAAAATATCATATGTCTCATCTTCTCTTACACATCTGCGCATAACTTGATCAGGTCCAATATAGAACAGAAATTTGTCTATCCATGAGAAATGGAAGCTTTTCTGTATGAGTAGCTTTCTCTCCTTATAAGAAAAATGCGTTGGTGTCTTATTAGTTGCAATGTAGTTAGCAATATCTGCATACCATGGAACTTTAACAGCAATATGAAACAAATGTTCATCTGAAAATGCATCATCTACCAGAGTACTGTCGGTATCATGATGATTGATTCTTGACAAATAATCAGCTACAACATTTTTTTTCCAGGCTTATCTACTATGGTTATGTCAAATTCTTGTAACAATAGTAACCATCTTGCTAACCTACCAATTATAGCAGGTTTGTTCATGAGATACTTGATTGCTGCATGATCAGTATGAACATAGATAGGATAACCTATGATGTAATGCTGAAATTTATTTAGAGCATAGACTACTGCTAACAATTCTTTTTTAGTCACTGTGTAATTCAGTTCTGGACCATGAAGACTCTTACTAATATAATAAATGGCATTCTCAAGATTTGAGTGTTTCTGTGCTAAAACTGCTCCTATGGCATAATTAGAAGCATCTGTATATATGTGAAAAGGTAGGTTCCAATCAGGGCCTTGTAAAATTGGGGCTATGGTCAAAAGTTGTTTAAGCTGCAGGAAAGCTTTATCACACTCAGGTGTCCAATTGAATTCAGCTTCTTTTGTAAGCAACTTATACAAGGGACTGGCTATTTTACTAAAGTCTTTTATAAAATGCCTGTAATATCCAGCATGTCCCAGAAAAGATCTGATATCTTTTAATTTAGTTGGTATGGGTAATGTTTGAATTACCTCAATTTTAGCTGGGTCTACTTGTATACCTGCAGTAGATATGAAATGACCGAGTACCACAACCTCTTGCATGAGCATGAAACACTTTTCACTATTTAGTGCCAAATTATGTTCTTGACATCTTACCAAAACTTTTTCAAGATTTATCATTGCTTCTTCAAAAGTAACTCCAAATGTTGTAAAGTCATCCATATAGATTTCCATACAATCATGTGATATATCAGCACAAATACTAATTACAGCCCATTGAAATGTTGCAGGAGTGTTACAAAGACCAAATGGTAAAACAGAGTATGCAAAAGTACCCCATGGACAGGTAAATGTAGTTTTGTCTTGGTCTTCAGGAGCAATACTGATTTGATTATAGCCACTGTATCCATCTAAAAAGGAGAAGTACTTCTTTCCAGCTAGTATATCCAAAACTTGATCTATGAAGGGTAAAGGAAAATGATCTTTTTTAGTAGCCTTATTCAACTCCCTATAATCTACACAAATTCTCCATTTTCCTCCTTTCTTAGGTACTATAACCAGTGGTGATACCCATTTACTATCAGATATAGGATAGATAAAGCCAGCATCAAGTAGTTTCTACAATTCTATTTTGACTATTTCTCTAAGGCTTGGATTTATCCTCCTCTGAGGTTGACGAAGTGGTAGACAACCTTCATTAATGTATATCCTATGGGTACATAGTGTAGGGCTTAATCCTTTCATATCATCATAATCCCAAGAAAAAGTCTTCTCATGCTTTTGAAGAAATTCTTTTAATTGTTCCATCTATACGGATGTCAATTTGGGGTTAACATGCAGTTTATGACCTTTACTCAGTTCAATAGGAATAGTGGATTCTACCATAGCAATTTTAGAGATTGGGCTTCCTTCTACTTCACAGGGAAGTAGTGAACAAAGATTTTCAGGTTCCTTAATTAAAGTATAACTTGTATCACACTCCTCATATGTAATCAATTCTAATACAGAGCTTTTAGACACATCTTTTCCTACCACATAGGTGTTGTTAAGGATGCTCTAGATTACTGAATCTTCTTCTTGCAACTTTAGAAAAGATTTCCTATGTAACATCATAAGTTGTACTATGGAATTTATCTCTTCTTTTTCATCTCCTAAATTTGGCCAAAAAGATGTACTCAAATTTGGTAATGGTTGTGTAGGAGGATATAGATCAAATTGCTTGGTTGTTTGGCCATTTGATATGGTCATATTCCCTGATCTGCAATTTATGTTTGCATCAGTTGTGGCCAACCATGGTCTACCTAGAATGATAGGATAGCCAAATAGGTTTACTTTAGGGTACAAAATCATGAAGTCCATAGGATATTCTATGGAATCTAAGGTTACAACAATATTTTCTATCATTCCATCAGGAGTGACAGTGGAACTATCTGCAAGCTGCCGAATAGTTGGTGTGGGCCTTAATCCTTCTATTTGTAACTTCTTCATGGTTTCTTTAGTCATCACATTTATAGCAGCTCCCAAATCTATTAAGGAATTTTTAACAAATTGACCATTGATGCTGACACTTACTACTGGACTCCCTGGGTCAGAAGATTTTGGTGAAATTACTCTTCCTAACATGATATTAGCTAAATGTCCAACAACATGAACTGTGGTAGGATCCTTCTTCTTCCTTCCAGGTTTCTTTAGAAAAGCTTCCCTTATAGCTTTTCCATAAGCAAGAATGTCCTTAATAGATTGAAACAAAGGTATTTGAACATGCATATTCTTCAACTGGTTAACAATGTCAAAGGGTTGTTCCTTTCTTTGTTCCTTTTGTATTAGTTGGTCTGGAAAAGGAGGCTCTACTGCTGGTTGATCTGGTATTGGTATGGTAACATTAGTTGGGTCAACAGGTTCATCAACCAAAGGTTCTGATGCTGCAGGAGAGTCTGATACATTAGTTATAAGAGGTGGCCTTGGTGCTGGTAAGGTCATTCTAGATCTCAAATGTATATTTGTGACATCTAAGGCATAAGCAAGGTACTGCTAGGTATCAGTACTATACATGGGCTATTGTGGTTTGCTATTTGGATTTGGTTGGGGCTGTGCAAGTAGCTGTGTTTTCTTTTGAGGTCCACTATTTGTAGGTGGTGGCATTAAAGCAAGTTGTTGAGATGGAGGGGGTAATTGTGGAACACCATTATTTTGGTTAGGCCATTGTTGAGATCCCTTCCATTGGTTTAGAGATTGCTAATTCCCTTGGTTTGGAGATTGCCAATTCCCTTGGGCTGGTTGCCATTGGTTCTGCTAGTTCTGGGGCTATTGGTTATTCTGCTGGTTAGGCCAAGGTTGTTGGAAATTTTGAGACCATTGAGACTATTGTGGGTTATTTTGCCTAACATTATTCCAATTGGGTTGGTTTTGTGGAGGACCTTGGGTATTGTGGTTTTTCCATTGATTACCATATGTATTTGAATTTTGCAAGGGGTCTTGAGGCATACCTTGACGTTGAGCCCATGGTCGGCATTGAGCAACAAAGAATACTTGTTCATCATCCCCATCTATATTTACATATTCAGTTGGAAGATGTTGGTTCTCCATGCTTGCAACCAATTTACAATGGCAATCCTTCTTTTGCTTTCGACAATGAGGACAGTACTCAGCTAGTTGTAACTCAACCTCTGCTTGCTTCTTCTTTGCAATCATTGTATCCAACTATGTAGCGACATCATTATTGATGTCTTGTTTGAAATTTGAAAACAAATTGGATATTTCAAGTTTTGAAATGCCTTGACTAATTCCTTTTGTAATCGTAGAACGGGGTCCTTGACCTTTCTTCATGGTTGACCTTGAGTAGTTTTGACATATCTTTTTGAGGTCATCCCATTGAGCTTGATATACATCTCCATCGGCCATTAGGTCCAATGCTTCCAAACAGTCTTCATTCACTCCTCTTAGAAAGACTAATTTTAGGGAATCTTCAGGCAATGTGTGCTAAGGATTCTTTTGTAGTGTATATAAAAATCAAGAAACATAGTCTTCTAATGTCTCTTCTTCCTTCTGTGATATCCTAAAGATATCATCTCCTCTTGTGCCAGATGCTTTGTAATATTCTTTATATTTTTCCAAAAACAAGGCTTGCATTTCATCCCAATTTATAGCTGCATTGACTCCTAAGCCAATGAACCATTGTAAAGTTGATTCTTTCAATGTGGTTGGAAATAATTTAAGCTTATGGGCATCAATGTTGTAGTCAAAACTATGACAAAGGATGTTGAACTCAAAAAAGAAGGTATCGGGGTCTTTAGTTGCAAGGGCATAGAACTTTGAAAGAGCAGTAGAAGGTATATTCTTGAGATTGGCATTGGTTATGAGACTTGGAAGTGGAAATGGAAAAGTGGGTTGTGCCATGACTGGTGGGACTGGATTATGAGGTTGCTGCTGAAAAGGAAGGTTAGGCACTAGGTGATTAACAACTAGTGGATTCGAGGTAGTGTTATCAAGAAAACCGGCCAATATTTCAGTGAAAGGTTGGAGACCAGATATGTCTATGGATTCAGCTCTTGATGATGATACTGTGGGGAAAATAGGACTTGCATCTTCAAAGGGCAAATCAACTTCTTCTTCAACTTCTTCATTCAAATTAACAGATCCCTGTGGAAGAAATCTACCATATTCATCTCATCATCTTCCTCTTCGATGCATGCAACTAAAATTTTCACACTGGTAAAAAGAACTTAATCTAAAAACTATGACTCAAAAATGCTCCTAGCTTGACACCATCCTCGGCAACGGCACCAAAAATGAACCGCCTCACAATAGGTGTTCCATAGTCATGCACTAGGCCTGGCTTAGGAATAATCTATTCAAGCTAAGGACTACGTTTCCCCTACCATGAGGTGCATTTAGATTGTCAACCCAGGGACATATACTTAAAATGGTTGGCACAGTATGTGCACTAGGTACCTTGATGAGTCATTATGCTTGTGCTATAGGAAAGTAAAAATGCAAAGGAAGGAAACTACACTACTGCTATGGAAAGGAAACTACTGAATCTATGAATGTTGAAAACACAATGAGAAGATAACAGAGATTCCATCTTGACTCATCCATTAGACTATTCTCATAGATGCTGCAGGAACATTCATGAAGTGTGATGCTATAGGAAGGAATTAACTAGCTACGTCTTACTTAAAATACTGCTAATGCTTAGTAAAATGAATCTATTCTATCCTAATCCAATCCACCTTCCAAGTGAGCCCCCTTGGTTGGCTTCTCTAATCTACCAATGCAAGATAGAAACTAAAGAGAATTAATTCATTTCATTAATCAATCATTACATAATTCAGAATTGTAAAACACAACTGCAACAAACTAGGAATCAGTGTTCTCTCTTACTCGATAAAACTTATCAAAATCAAAAACTAAAAACTAAAAACTCAGGATTCGATCCTGACATACATAGGGAATCTACTCTTTATTAGATAACACAAAAGTAACTATCCTAAGTTAAGTCCATAGGAGAGAATATAGGAGAACAATTGAAAGCGGAAAGGAAGGATAACAGAATTGAGGAGGGAGCAATGAAGTTGTGGCATCTACTTGTTACAACGTAAATGTAGAGAAGGTAATGGCTCATAAAAACTCCTCCTTATTCACTGCCATGTTTCTTGGAGTGGCTATAACTTCCTTTTTGTGGTTGTTCCTTGATGCTTGTTTCTTCTTGAATGCTGTCAGCAACCAACTTCTGGATTCTTCTGCTCATCCTTTAATCCTTATCATCAGGTTAGTTATGATATAAGACAAATTTGCAAATAAACATCCATAAAACTAAATTCAAGCATAAGAACGCACATTTGGATATTTATATGAAATACTGCATATTAGATATAATTTAGGCAAAGGATGACATAGTTTTTCTACCCCATAAATCATCAAAGGTTTATCAAACATAGGCTTATAAGTGTTAAATAAAGGATAAACGGAGTATCATAAAGTATCTTAAACATAACAAAATAAAGGTATTTTTTTAGACTCATCAGTTACCACCAAGATTGTATAAGTTATCTGCTACTTTTTTTTGCTAGCTTCATCTTTACTAGCTGATCTCATATATCTCCCTCTTTCAAATATATTTCCCTCTTGCTTTGTATTGATCAGGTTTCACGTTTCTCCCTCTTTGACATAAATGCCAAAGATGTAGCATCTTTATTATGCAAAATATGAGCTTTGGCTTCTTGTTGTTTTCTCCCTCTATCACCATGCTTGTGACTGATTTGGAGTTTCTACTCATGTTGTTATCATCTGCATCATTCTTCTAATATTTCAATGATTCATTGCTAGTGATGTAGGGCAGCTTCCTTGCTACTTTAAACTACTTGAGTTAGGGGTATTACCCCCAACTTTCCTCCAAGATATTCATAAGAATCCTTTGGCAATGGTTTGGTGAAGATATTTGCAGTTTGTTCCTTTGTGTGAATGTATTCCAACTTCACTTGTTTGTCTTCTACCAGTTCTCTAACATAATGATATTTGATTGTGATGTGCTTGGGTTTTGCATGCATTATTTGATTTTTGGATGTGTTTATAGCACTTGTGTTATCACAATACAATATCAGAGGTTTTGTTACCTCTTCTTTCATTCCTTCTAATAGATGTGTGAGCCACACAATGTTTGTGCAATTGACTGCTGCTGCCACATATTCTGACTCTTCAGTGGACTGAGATGTGCATGTTTGTTTCTTGCTAGTCTAGGTAACTAGCCTTTTGCCTAGAAATAATGCACCTCCACTTGTGCTTTTTCTATCATCAATTTTTCCTCCCCAATCTACATCTGTATATGCATTGAGCTCAAATTTTCCATTCCTTTTGTAGTATAGACCAAAGTTATCAGTTCCTTTAAGATATCTCATTATTCTTTTTACTGCTATGAGATGGTTTTCTTTAGGATTAGCAGAGAATCTAGCCACTATTCCAATTGCTAATGCTATGTCTGGTCTACTATGTACAACATATTGTATTTTTCCAATCATGGATTTGTACATTGTTTGATTGACTTCAGTTGATTCATCATTTTTGGACAGCTTATTTCCTATTTCCATTAGTTTGTTGACCAGTTTAGACTGCTCTAATCCAAATGTTTTAAGAATTTCTTTGATGTACTTTGATTGTTTCACAAATGTACCATGTTTTAGTTGATGTACTTGCAATCCAACAAAGAATTTGATTTCTCCAAACATAGACATCTCAAATTCATGTTTCATTTTGTCAGCAAAGCCTTTGCAAAGCACTTCCTTTCCACCAAACACTATGTCATCCACAAAAAATTTAGATACAATAATGTCTTTACCTTCTTCTGCTTTGATGTACATGTTTTTGTTATCATCAGTTCTTTCAAATCCTATTTGTATTAGATACTTGTGAAGTCTCTCATACCATGCTCTAGGTGCTTGTTTCAAACCATAGAGTGCTTTATGTAGCTTACAAACCATATCCCTATTGTTTTCATCAACAAATCCTTCTATTTGTTCAATGTAGACTTCTTCTTCTAATATGCCATTTAAAAAATCAAATTTTACATCCATCTGATAGACTTTAAAATCTTTATCTGCAGCATATGCAAGTAAAGTTCTTACTCCTTCCATTCTAGCAACAGGGGCAAATGTTTCCCCATAGTCTATTCCTTCTTCTTGATCATAACCCTTGCATACTAGTCTAGCTTTATTTCTAGTAATCTCACCATTCTCATCTAGCTTGTTTCTGAATACCCACTTGGTGCCAATCACATTCTTGTCAACTGGTCTAGGAACCAAACTCCAGGTTTTGTTCTTCTTTATTTGATCAATCTCTTCTTTCATAGCTTTGTACCAGTCATCATCTTGTAATGCACCATATATTATCTTAGGTTTAGATTTTTTGATTAGACATGATTCATGTCTTAGTTTGTTCCTTGTCATTGGTCTTGCATCTTTGTCACCAATTATCTATTCAGCAGGGTGATGTCTTTTTACATATTTGGATAATCTTGGTTTTGTCCTTGTTTCCAAGTTTGATATTTTTGATTCAGGGTCACTATGTACTGAGTTTTCAGGTTGTTCTTCATCTCTTTCATATGTACTAACTTCAAAATCAGATTGTGCATTTTCTTCATTCTACAGCCCAGCTTCTGAATGCAACTTAGCATTCACTGGTTGTGAGTCGGCTGAAACTAAAACTTGTTGTTGAGTTTCAATTTGATTGACATCATCCTCATTAGTCATTCCTTCATAAGAATACACAAAGTTTCTGTATTCATCCATTCTTTTTGGTTCTTTAGCTTGGACTTCTATATGTTCATCAAAGTTTACATTTGCACTTTCCACAATTTTATTAGTGTTAGTATTCAAAAACTTGTATGCGTTACTTCTAGTGGAATAACCAAGGAATATGCCTTCATCACTTTTTGCATCAAAATTTCCATTTCTAGCATCTTCAAGGATAAAACATTTGCAACCAAATACTTTGAAATGTTTTACATTGGGTGAGTGACCAAACCATAATTCAAAAGGTGTTGTATTTGTACCTTTCTTAACTTGTACTCGATTCAGTGTATGAACAGCTACACTTATAGCTTCTCTCCAGTATTTTAGAGCAACAGTCTTTTCCATCATTAATGATCTGGCATAGTCAATCACATATCGATTTCTTCTTTCAGCAATTCAATTATGTGGGGGAGTTCTAGGAGCTAACATTTGTCTTTTGATTCCTTTAACATTACAAAATATCTCGAATTCATTTGATATGAATTCACCACCTCTATTTGATCTTAGGCATTTCAAGCTTTTTCCTATTTCCTTTTCAACTCTAGCCACATACCACTTAAACATTTGAAAAGCATCATATTTTTGTTTTAAGAACATAACAGTCATCATCATCCTAGAATAGTCATCAAAAAACAACATTATGTATTTATCTCCTCTATAGCTCTGTACTTCCATTGGACCACATAAGTCAGTATGGACTAGTTCAAGTACTTTTTTGGATGTATAGTTTTTTCTTTTGAAATTTGACTTTATCATCTTTCCTAGCTAACATTGTTTGCACATGATATTATCAGGCTTCTTCAATTTTGGTAAACCTCTGACTTTCTTCATTTTACTGATCTTAACCAGATTGTAAAAGTTGACATGACATAATCTTCTATGCCACAACCATTTATCATCAAATTTTGCAATAAAACAAGAAACATCATCCATATCAAGGTAAAATAGATTACTCCTTGTTTGATCTCCTTTTCCTATCAGTTTACCATCAGTAGCATAGATTTTTTTAGTTTTGTTTCCAAATTCTACTTTGCATCCTATATTGCCTAACTGTAAGACACTCAGCAAATTGTAGTTTAATCCTTCAACATAGTATGCATTATCACATGAAATTTGTTCTGTGAGCTTAATGGAACCTTTTTCTTTGATTTGACATGGAGCATCATTACCAAATCTAACACTATTTCCATCATATTGAGTAAAGTTAACAAACTTACTTTTGTCTCCTGTCATGTGATGTGAGCATCCACTGTCTATGATCCAGCTGTCATTCTTGTTCATACATGTTACCAATGTTGTGGGCTCTTCTTCATCAGATTTATCCTTCATGGCTACATAAACAACTTCATCATAATTGTCATCAGAATTTTCTTCAACAATATAACACTTCTTACCTTTTTCTTTGTAATCTCTCTTGTCATCATCTCTTTTGAATTTTTTTTTGTTGTCTTCTTTGTAATCCTTTTTCTGTGTACACCTGGCAGCAATATGACCTACTTCATTGCAATTGAAACAAATGATAGGCATCTTACCTTTGAATTTTCCTTTACCTCTATGAAATCTTATAGCAAGCAATGCTTCCAATTGTTTCACATCTTCCTCATCAGTGCTACTGTCACTGGATACATACTTCATTTTTCTTCCTTTCTTTGATTTCAATTGTTCAGTATCTTTTAGTGATAACTTGGCCTTAAAGGTAGATTCAACATTCTCTTGTCTGTAGTTGTCAAAATTAGATAACTCAAATGCAGTGAGTCTACCTATTATACCTTCAAAACTTAGATTGTTTCCTAGTATACATGTTAGTTCTTGTATTGCTAATACTCTAATAGCATAGATAGGGAGAAAGGTTCTTAAGAACTTACTATTAATAGTATCTTCATCCAGTTGACCACTTAAGCATCTTATTGCACTTACCACTTCTTTTATTCTTGTGCCATACTGAGCAGCATTTTCATATCATCAAACTTTCCTTTGACACTTTCTCTTTTTGCTCTTTGTACATTCTAATCTCCTCCATAGATGTCTGATAGGGCTTTCCACATTTTGAATGCAGTGTCACATCCTTTGATATCATCAAATTCAGCATAGTTGAGTGCAGAGGCAATCTCCAGCATTGTCTGATTGTTTTCCTACTTGTTTTTCATGTCTTCTGCAGTAAGAGTACTAGTTGGATCTACATGTGCAGTGACAATTGAATTTTGGGCATAATCTCCTATGGATCCAAGATGTAGCTTCATCAAACTTTTCCATGCAACAAAGTTGTCTTTGTTGAGCTTGGGAACTTCTCTCTTAGGAATTTTGATCTTTTCTACTTATAGTTCCTTTAAACTAAATTAGTAGTTCAGCTCTGATACCAATTGTTAGAATAACTCAAGGGGGGGGGGGGGGTGGTGGGGGGTGGGGGGTGAATCAGTTATTCAAGGTCTAAATGCCCTAATAATAATTTTTCTACACTTTTAATAAATCCATACACTTTTCATCCATCCAAACTTAAATCAACCATATTAGTAAGCTACAGTAATCAACATGCAGAGATGAAACATTCAATATCAACACATGACACAATGATTTACATGGAAACTCAATTTGGGAAAAACCACCAGTAACATGCTACTTGATTCTCACTCTTCTAAAGTGATGCCTTATTAAAGGCCTACCTTGTTAAAGGCTTACAACACACTGTTAAATGTGACCTTGTTAGAGGATTTCACCAAACTGTTAGGAATGGGCCTGGTTAAAGGACTTTAGAACATTCACTTGGAATGTCACCCTATTAAATGATTTATATCATGGCTATCAAACCAACCTAAGTCCATAGGATTTAAACTAATTGTTACAATTGCTAAAAAGTAACGATAATGGCTTTTTGATCTAATATAACTTACAACATACTTTGCAAATTTTAGATCACACTTTCAGTTCAATCCTTATGCTTGGCTTCAATCACTTTAGCTTTGATTGCTTGTCTTCTTATCAAGCTTTGTCTCCTTGATTCTTCTTACTCATCATGCCAATGCATCCATATTTGGGGTCTTCTTATTTAAACAAAGTAACTATGCTCTCTTTCCTCCCTAGTACCTCCTTCAGCATTTTATGCTTTCATGCTTGACTACCTCTCTCTCTTTTTTCTTCATAAACTAATGACTCCTTAAATAGAAATCTAATTTTTCCTTTGTCACTCAATTCTTCTTCTCTAATTTTAGGGTTTCAAAATGGATTAGGTAGGATACAATGTGTCTATCTCATATCTTGTTCTCATCTGAAAACTTTGTCAGTTGTATCCTTAAAAATGTTTTACATGGTGTTCTATGCCACCAGCTCATCATTCTTATCTTCCATTTAATTTACAAACTTCTAGATAACAACCTTGTTGGCTTAGATCTGGCAAATCTTTGATTTTTAAAATAATGCAGCAACTTGGCATTATTATTTTTACTGGTGCTCAGCATCTCTGTGTTACTCGGCACTATTGGTTTTACTGGTGCTCGACATCTCTATGTTACTCAGCACCTATATCTGCTCGGCACTTGATATCACTTGGCACTTGAAGTTTACTTGGCACTTGAAGTTTACTCAGCACTTGATATTGATCTTGCTCGGCTTCAACTAGGAATCTACTTGGCTTCAACTAGCTTGCTCGGCTCCCTTTCTCTAATGAACTTTAGTTAGACTTTACAGATGTCTTAGCTAAAAACCTTACATTTTTTATATGTTTCAGTGTGCCCATTCTTTGTGTCTTATAGTATGTCATCAATACACTTTTTCATCAATGGCTTAGCTGATCCTTGTACTTCATTACAACATCATAACTTCAACCTTTCTCTTGGTGTACTAGTTATATCTTATTGATTGCCTTCTCCTTGTCAATCAACTAATTGATAGTATTTGGATCACTAAAGCAATTGTCATTCTTGCAAATAGGAAGTTTGACATCAATGAAAAAACAATGATTGAGAACATTCTTTACCATTTCCATATATCATTCCAACAACTTTCTTCATGATCTTTTCAATCATTTCCAACAACTTCTTCCCTTAATAATCCATCTTGCAAATTTGTCAAATATTTGATCTTTGAATAGTGAGCAAAACTATAGATTGGGTCAAGTGACAACTGGTGTGCACTTTCCTTCAATTCTTCATCTATCTTAGATAAATTTTCCTTGATTCCTTGGGTGAAGAAATATGTATCATACAACTTACTAAATAATGAAATTACATTATTTGCAGATTTTCTAATGAACTAAGGATAGTAGACAATTCTACTTGGTTTATTAAAATTTTCTATGCCACTTGTTCCAATACCTTGTTCTCAAATTTTCTTTCTGCTCTTTATAGCAACTTATCTTGTCCATTTAGGTCTTCATTGAAATTTTGACAACTTCTTCTAATTGAATCAAAATAGGTTGTGTATTATCAACCTCAATACTTAGTGCACTTACAAATATGTCCTTTACAACTTCAAGGACTTGAGTTTCCTTTTCTATTCTCTAAGAATCTATTTTTTAGCTCTCTTCTATAGTAATTTCCCTAGTATCATCATCTTATTAGTAGTGAGGGTAGTGATATCCCTATTTTGATTAACAATATCCTCATCTAAATGGATTTCCTCTTCTTCGTCCTTTTCTTTCAAAGTAGGAGAAAGAAGTTTCTCACGCTTGTCTAATACTTCAGTACTTGGTTGAGACTAATTCTCAACTATCATTGTACTTGCTACTAACACATTTGGAATTATAATAATTGTAGAAATTGACAAGCTAGCAACAAAAGTAGATATGACATAGATAGTAGAAATACCTTGTTGTTGCATTGTCAAATCTGATGATGGAGGCAGTTGTTGGTTGGTAGATGAAGTGTTGATCACTTAAGTCAATGTAGTGCTTAGCTAATTAGGTGCAAAGATTGGTTGGGTACTTGGTGTTGTAGAGGTTGACACAACCAAATTGATCGAAGCTTTCTTAGAGCTCAATGGAATTAAATATTTTCTTAGAAAGTGAGGAAGTGAGGCCATCAATACTATTGCAATCTTTTCTGGGTCAATTTCATCAATAGTCTAAATTCTAGGGGGACTCTCCTCTATAGCTTCCTATTCTTCCTCCTAATCATCTATATTTATATCATCTTTCATTTCCACATCTTCTTCATTATCATTTTCATCATCTTCCTTGTCATCTTTGTCACTAAAATGAACATAATGATTACTAGTTCGATGTGGGTTGTAAATGTTTTTCCATATACTTGTGGTTGTATTCACTATATATTCAAAATCATTTATCAATATCATGCATGTGTTGAATTTAAGAGTGATCTTTTCTTCATTTTTCTTCATGGATTCTTTCACCTCTTTGTCACTAAGACTCAGCATGAATTGCCTCAAAGTCTATTCAAAAATGTCTTTTACAGTCTTCTTAGAATACTCCCATCTAGGCTTGATTTCTTGCATAAGCTCATTTGGAATTTATTGTATAAGTTGATCAGGAGATTACTTCCATTTACCAAAAAATTTCATCATGTCCTCAATAAACATTTTCTCATTTGCACTCCTAGTTCCATATCTAAGAGATTTGAAATTTTCCATTCTAGCTCCTCTTTCTATTTCATTTAATTTTTCTTGAAATGTAGGTGGAGGATTTTTTTTAAAAATTCACTTGGCAACCTCCTCACCTGACTTCAATTTCTTCCTAGATTTTGTTCTCCTTCTTGTGAATATTGTAGTGGATGACTTAGTAGGTCTGATTATGATAACCTTACCTTTCTTCCTCAAACTTGGTTTCTTCTACTTCAATTCTACTTCATCTTCTTACACATCATCTCCTTTTCCCTTTGTTAGTAGGAGAGTAGAACTTTCTTGCTTCAATTTTAGTATCCTCTTTCTTCCTTTATTAACAACTTGAGGAAGATTAATTTCAACTTCTATCCCCACCTTTTCCTCTTCATAAGTTCCAAAATATGGTGCCTTAGGATCAAAAGGCTCATTCAATAAAGCCTTGATGATAGCTTTTGTATCATCAATGTTAACCTCATACTCAAGAGGCTTAACACTTGCCACCCTCAGTTTGATTGCCTGAATGTATACTCTATCATAATCTACCATAAAATAGATATCACCTTTTTAGTCTTCTACAAGTTTCTTTTCCATCCTATATCTATTATTCATCTTTTATTTTAATGTATCAAATTAGTTATCCATTATACTATCAAAATTTTCACCCATCTCTACTATGTATTTATTAATCTGATATAGAATAGGTATATCTTTTCTCCATACAAATTTTTCTTTATAAGGGAATAATTTTTGTACAAATAAAAAGAAACAATTTATGAGTGAACCAAACTTAAAAGGATTGTTCTTGGAACCTCTAATGCTTTCCATTTTCTTATTGAACCGATTCAATAACAACACGGTAATGTCAAATGACATGTTCTTCACCACCTTGAGAGCCAAATCTACTACCTCACATGACATGCTATTAAGATGATTGGAGTTGTATATTTTGTGGGAAATCACATGAATTCAAATTTCAATTCCATATCTATGATTTTACTTATCTTCATTCCTCTGCCATCCCACTTGGCAAGAGTTTTCTTTGCTAGTTTAGCCCAACCTAGGGTTTTGGTTGCCTTGGCTTTATTTAACATTAGAATGCTAGTGATTCTATGAATAATCTTCCTTGTGATAAAAATGGGTTGGTCCAACCATAACTACCCATTGTGAACTTGGCTTGGTATAAATCTTATCCATTTTTCCTAAAAATCCCTTGGCATATGCAAGATATGCATGAAGCCCTTTTCTTCCAAATGTCAATGCTCAAGTTTTAGATCACCATTCACACTTAACTCATTTAATGCCTCATGCATTTCATGTGTTCCTATCTCTTGAATATAATAGTGATAGTACAAGTGTATATCATGCATGAGTGATACTTGGGAAGGAATTTGAGATTGTGCACCTCCTGGGTCTAGTGGTTTGGTAATTGCTAGACTAATTTTGAATGCTGGAAGCTCACATTCTACTCCTCAAATCAAAATTTATTACCTTTTCTTTTCTTAGCTTCTAGAAGAAGCCATGCTTGATAGGGTCTTGTAGGGTTTCAAAAAAATTTGAGAATTCTTCCAACAACAAACACATAGATTGCTTGAAAGCATAGAAAACGCTCTTCACAAATAGCTCTCAAAAATTCATGGTAAAAAATGAATTCAATTTTCTTTCTTTAAAGAAATTTCACTTTTCAATTGTCATAAATGCTTTGGTACAACCACTCTCTTTGTGATACACTATCTTTCACTCAATTCTATCTTTCAATACTCAATAGACATTCATAGCTCAACAGTCTCAACATTACTTGGTAAAGTCTTCAACAACTTGGTATCCACACATAATACTTTAGCATAACTTGACCTTTCTTGGTAGAGTCTTGTGACCCAACCTAGCTCTGTAAGGTCTTGAATTTTCACCACTTAGTGATCCTAGTGCATCTCCAATGTTAATATGGATCTTTTCTTCTAGCTGGTTGGAATTGATGAGAGATATCTTCTTCAAAGTCTCAGTTCTAGTTATTCCTATGGGAATTCAAGTTGAGATCTTTGAGTCAGCCAACTCTTGAATGACATTAGCTTTGTGACTCAATCTTTCATTCTCAAAATATTTTGATACCTATTGCTTTGCTTCATCTTTTTTATGATATTGCCATCTTTTTCTTTATTTTCATCTTCAATTCTTGCAATGTTTATACAGTTCTTGGCAAGGTGTCCAAGTTCTATACAAATGAAACATCTTCTAGTGATGTCTCTTTTCCTCATGTGATGTTTTACACAATTTTCTCCAATGTGCCTAAATTCTCCATAGTTGTGGCATCTACACCATGTGTTGTAGTTCCATCCAAATATTGCTTTCACAATCTATTCTATTGGATTCAATATCTTGGTTTTGCATTCAAAATATTTGTGTCCTTGTTTCTTATAATTGTGGCATTTACCTTCAAACTTAGGTTTCTCCTTGCATTCATTTTCTCTATAACCATGCTTATTGCAATTGTAGCACATTCTATTGAATTTTATTTTACCATTACTCCAACATTTTTTTGATGTATGACCTAACTCATCACAATAACTACAATTAGGCCTTTGATTTTTTTTGAGCTCCTTACTTGGATGATTCACCTTCTTCTATGTATCCTATTCTAGCTTTTCCTTTCTATCTATACTGACTTTTCTCATTCAACTAATTCATGTCCTCTTGAGATTTCAACATTCTTTTATTGGTTTTCTTTTTAGTACTTAGATCATTCTACATTCTTTCATCTCTGATCTTAGATTCATGAACTCTTCATTTGTATTAGTGAGATAATAAGTGAAGTCCTCTTTCTAAAGGGATAGATGTTAAATTTCATTGTTCTTTTCATTTATCTCTTCTTTGGATTTTTTTTTTTCTTCCATGACCTCACATAATCTTGCTAACTAGATTTCTTGATCTCTTTTCATCTTTCTAAATTCTTCCTAAAGATTGGAATTATTTTCTAATAGGTCTTTGATTATCTCATCAACTTCATCTAAATTTCTTTCTAGATGAATATCCTAAATTATTTCTTCAATGTAGAGATTGTCATTCACTTGTACTTCAAGATCTTTCCTTCTTTTGATTGATTAAGAGAGTTTCTCCTTTGCTTTCTTTAGATGCCCAAAAACCAATCAAGATCTAACTTTTTCTTGTCAATAGCCTTATCTAGTCTGTATACTTCTATTGTCTCTAACCTTTGCTCAAGCTGCTATGCTTTTTTTGTGAGAACCACAATGCTCTGATACAAATTGTTGAAAATATGAGGTAAGCAAGGTTACTAAGAGGAGGGGAGGGGCAGGTGAGTGAATGAGGAACCAATAAAACTTAATCTTATTTCACCAATTAATCCTTCATAAAAAAGATTGATCTAATTGAATCTATGAAAGAATGAAAGAAAATAAACATTCATAACAATTTGATACAAGATATTGTGACCCAAAAACCTTTCAAATAGAAAGTAAAATTGGTGTGGAGATGATACCCACAAGCTTTAGTACTAGAGTATAAAGTTGACTTGTTAAGGCTTACAATTGATCACTTCTAATGATATGCCATGTTAGTAGCAATAAGGACTATTAGGTCCACCTTGTGAAGGGATTTACAAAACATACAATGAAGTCGACACTTGGTAAAGGGATTTGTCAAAGACTGTTAAGTCTACCTTGTTAAAGAATTTGACTAATTCACCTATTAGGATGAACCAATGGCTGATCTATGATCTCCAACTCTGATTTGCTGGTTGAGATTCCTTAGAAATGTAAATATCACCTTATTGTGATAGATAAATCTTTGTTTCCCCTTATACTTCTTGTACCATTCTTGATTCATAGTTCTACTCTTTATAATTGCTTCATTCTTACTTATTTGGATATGATACAATCCATTACATATATATCAATCTAGATCACAATTCAACAAAGTTAACTACAACATAGGTTTCCATCAGATACAACATAGGTTTCCATCAAAATCACAAAATTGGCCCAACTATTGACACTCGAGTTTAGAGAGACAAACTCGGTGATGTTCTAATACTCGACAACCATAGTCAACACTTAGCATCATCATGCACTTGGTGGATGTAGAAGCTTGGTTTGTACTAATCACTTCTAAGTAGCTTGAACTTGGTTATCACTTGGGACTTGGTGAACACTATGAAACTTGACATATAAACTGAATAACTTGGTTGATACTATGTCACTTGGTCAACACAAACATTACAAGCTTGGTATAACTAAATCACTTGGTTGACACTCCTTGGCTCAGTCACCATTACATCCTCATTACTAATATTAAAATCTTGATAAACACTGGAGACCATGGTTGATAGTGCATAACTTAGTTAATATTGTGAAGCTCAATTAGCACAATCATTGAATAGCTCAATAGATATTACTTGTCATGAATTGTAGAAAGATTTTGCAATTTGGTAGCAACTGTAGAACTCAATAACAACTATAGTACTTGGTACTAGATGGATACTACAAGATAAGCTTGGTAGCAGCTTAACCAATTGACTAAGTGTGAGTCACTAATAAATAAACTATGACATTAATGACAATGGTGCATATACATCCAGTAGGATTACACTAACCACATGATATCTATAGTATAAATGGAAAGTTATCAATATGGATGTATTACATAGATCACCCATGATATGACATATGCATGATGTCATTATTGTTGAGTTGATAAACTAACCAAGGTAGCTCAATTTATTTCAAGGAGTTTGAAGGAAGAATTCTTGGCATTAGATAAGAAGATTGTACAAGAGATATATGAACTACATAGTGCACTAGAAATTATCATATTTGATAGAGACACATAGAAGACATCATGGATTTGGATAAACATGAATGCTTCATTAGGTACACATATATGCACTACCTATCACCCTCTCGCAAATGGGAAAACTAAGAGAGTAAATTCTATTGGTAGAGTTTGCATATAACAATTCTTACATGTTTGAGGAGTACTTTCTATTGGTGGAGCTTGCATATAATAATTATTACATTGATTATTTAGGTATGACACCTTTTGAGGATCTTTATCAGTGTAATTGTTGTACATGTATTAGTTTGGATCAACTTGAGGATATGATTGTTATTAGTCCTAAGATGTTGAGACAAGTAGAGGAAAAATGACTTTGATCTATGGTTAGATGAAAGAAGAAGTTAACCAATAGAAGCATTATGCACATAAGAACTTGACCTTTAGCTAGTTCTAGATAGGGGGAAATGTGTTCTCATGTGTTAGAATGAAAAAAAGCTCATTCTCTTTTGTAAAGGGCTCCAAGATTGCACCAAGATATGTGGGATCTTTTCATGTATTGGAGATAATCAACCTAATTGTATAGTAATTTTCTCTATCACCCACTCTAGCCCAAACCCAAAATGTTTATCATGTTTCTTTACTCAAGGCCTATCATTTGGATGCATATCATATCTTAGTCTTATGTGCCCTGTGCATTTACAATTAAAGAGTGGTGTCATAGGAGCCCGCCCATCTTATTGATTTGTATACCATTTGATTATGTGTAGGGATGTTTTGCAGAAAAAGGTCTAATGGAAATGATTATGTGTTGAGAGTACTACATGGGAGGATGGAAAGGATATCCATATATCCTTTTCACATATTTTTGTATAGGCATTTTTTTGTAATCGCCTAAAAATGTTCTTCTAAACATGGTGTCCCTAATCCAAATTATCAATCGATAAATTATCAAAGTCCTAACAAAAAGGAGAATTAATTTCTATCATTAGTCAAGTCTAAGTATCAAATTGCATAAATCATTATACTTGCAATAATCATAAAATTCCAATCAATTCCTAAATATCAATATTAATTGGTACTTAAATCATCCTAAATCAATTAACTTAATTTTATTTCCTAGCAAAGTAATTAAATTGTATCCATCTGCTAAATTCATGCATAAAAAATGAATAAAAGTGATAAATTTGAAATAAATCTCTAAAATATCTATTATTGAATTAAATATTCATTAATTAAGAAAATCCAATTAAATAAAGTGTTCAATTATCTTCTTAAAAATTCTAAAGTTGAGAAAAATAAGATGAATCAAAGTTTGAGTGAAAATTTGAATTCAAATCTAAATATGAAATCAAAAAAATTAATTAAAACAATTAACTTAAGCGTGCATAAATCATAAAGGCAAGTTAAGTGAAGCTATGAACATTTCTATAAAAGAGAAGTTATCGACTGAACTATCTATATCAGATGGATTAGTGAATTCCCTTATCACTCAAAATTAGAAATACAATTTCTTCTTTCACTTCTTAAGGTATCTAGTCAACAGGGATTGCATGGTTAAAACTCAACTCTAACTCATCCTTTCAACCTATAAATCCATGGCACCAAACCTTCATTTCCTATGTGCAATTTAAGAGTAAAGTGAACATCCTAAATTTTCTCTAAAGATATTGTGCATCACTTTTGAGAATCATTTTTGTTATTAAGTCCATTTAGATTACTTCTCTTGTTAACATTCATCTATATTTATCATTCTATATTGCATGAAAATACAAAATAATAGAGTAATTGCATTCACACTAAATCCTTCATTTTAATAGCCTCTATTGTCATTAAAAATATTAAAATTTGAGAGCATTATACTCATAGTGAATACAAGGTGACATGTCAATTTATCATGGTTTCTCATATTTTATCAAATTATATGATTTTACCAACCATCAATCTAATCCTTATTAAGGTGTTGTGTTAAAATTATAGATAACCAATTTTCACATTCAAATTTTTGGCACTAGCCATGGGGCTAAAAAAATTAGTATTCTTAGCTCTATTTTTCATCCTTCTTCATTTTATTTTATTTAGATTCCATCCATTTTAGTAAATTTTGTCTTGGATGAGGTCTAGGCTCATACAATTATCTACTATTTGGTTTTTTTGTAATATCAATGATCTAAATTTATAAAAGTAATTATAAATTTTGATATGTCATCTTGTGCCAGATCCTATGTTTACCATGCAAATATAAATTAATTTGGTGGTAAATGTAATTTGTTGTGCGAGTCTTTATATCAGTTTTTCATCTATTGTTTCACATGCAAGGAGCAATTTTAAGGGTTTTTTATTTAAAAAAGTCAATATTTTTTCTAATCATGGACTTGTTCTCCATGGTCTTAATTTTTAGTAGTATAGATTTTTTTTCTGGTATGTATTGTCGATGATTTTTACATACAAACTATTGAAAAAATCTTTTATAGGTTTCCTAGAAAACATAAGAAGATATTTTGTCTAATTTACTACATTTCATTTCTAATAATTTTAATACCTTGTAAATTCATTAAATTTAGGTTTAGTGAATCATTCTCTTGGCCATCTTTTTCTAATCAAAAAGCCAAAAGCTTTGACTTGGGAGGTCTCATAAGGGGGTTTAATCAATGAATTACTAGATCTATTTTGTGTGTTTTTGAAGAGCTTATGGATATGAGCATATTCTCTTGGCCTTTGTAGTATGACCAAAAATCCCAACCCTTGAAATGTTTTCTAGGCTTTTCACTCTCTTTAGAGGGCCTACCATTGAGTAAACAAGTCTCACAAGAATGACCCAAGTGGAAACAACTAAACCTAGCTAATTGGATCCACTATAATCAATAAAATCACCCTTGTGACTAAAGAATCAAGTGACATAATTATTTTATTCTATTTTACTCTAGTAAATGTGTGGGGTCCTCAGGTTGTAATCTCACTTATGGGACAAACATCATTCTTTTACTCATAGGATACTTGGTGAAATATGCTAAAATACACCAATATTTATGTGGGAGATAATACTCTTAATCTTGTTTACAAGAGCAACATATATATGAGAAATTTTAAGGGGTGTTAAAATCACTTAATTCTTCATGTAGGAACATGATAAGTAATTGTGAACAAAATATTATTAATAATTTTAGAATAGAAGCTACCTAAAACACCTCCAAAAGACTCATAATCTGTGTCCAGGAAGGATATAGTGGATTACCTAGATTCTCCAAAGATTTTTAACATTCACCATATGTACTCCATGGTATAGAAATATGCATGAGGATTCTTTGAATGTGAGGTTCACTCATGCCCCAAAATGTAAGTATTAATGAGATATTTATCTGGATCATAAATTTTGAGACTATTCCAAATTGTCCTTATGTAGACCCATGCTTGATGTGTCCTCATTGTTGTCTACTTATGGAAATGATCTAGAACATACATGGCTATGTATCAATCCTTGATTTATAGTTCTGATATTAATGTCTATGATATTGCCTTTCCTCTTGTGGAATTTCTCATGAATATTGTGTTTTTACACCATACTAAAACATCTAAAAGTCCAAATTGAAACATTATGATATCAAAATTTTCCTAGAAATTTAGTTAAAAATATTAAAATATGAGTAGTCCACTATTTACTCATCCATTCTTCTAGGAAATTTTGTACTAGTTAGGATTATAGGATCTCCTTTCCTCCTTTTGTGATTCTGGTAACCCTTAATTTTTTCTCTAGAAACTACTATCTATCATATGAGAAATTATTGAAATAGTACCAAAACTTCATAAAAATTTGTAATTTTTCATTTGAAATTTACATTTTTTTCATATGGGAATGCATTTCCTCATAGAAGTCTAGTATTTTTTCATCAGAGAGGTCATTCTATCATATGATTTTAAAGGAAAACTGAATAATGGAGAAAGAATTCATTAATTTGGTCCCTTTCTTAATATGATCACTTTTTGAAAAGTATCTATGCTCCCTCTTGTCTTCAAAAACCACATTTACATCTAAAATATTCAAATTAAACCTAGCTAGACATCCTTATTTTCATGGAAACTAGTCTTATATCTTTGATCCACCTTTTTTAATCTACTATGTCATCACACTTATTTCTAGGGAAGTCACCATCTAGGCTATTTATTCATTAATTTGATGGCTTGTACCTTGTTATGCTTCATCCTATTGCTATCTTCATCCAAAAATGAGACTATATTGAAACATAATATTGATCTAAACTTATCACATCTATTGTTAAACATCTTGATGCCAATTGAGACTAGAAGCAATAGAAAACTATCTACTAAGAGATCTAGAAAGTGTAAGAGTCAGACTCAAATTTTAACTTTCTGATAATCCAATAAAGGTCATCATGATCCTCGTCACCTAAAAAATGTACTTACATGAAATGAACATTTTCAAGAAACTTTAAGAAAGATTTCAACCCGTTGTTCCAAAAGAAATATATAGATAAATTTTTTGACAATTTATCTCTCAAGCCTAATTTTATCACTAGGAGAGGAATACTTGTACTAGTTAGAATTAATACTAATATACTAGTAAGACAACCTACTAAAATTATTTTTGAACACAATCAAGATAGCAAGGACCTAGAAAGGAAATTTGAAAAATAAATTGATAACATTGTGCCTAGAAGATGATTGGGTGATTTTGAAATTTATCGACCTGAAATTGAAAAATGTCCAAATAACAAAGTTTTCTAGAAAATGATGGACTTATTAATAAAACAAGAAAAGGAAAAGTATTTCCTTGAACTTTCTCTTGATGGAGATAAAGTACACAATCACTTTGATGGGGAAATTTTCATTACTAAGGAGAAGAAAAATCCTATTTCTATTCTCACCAAACAGATGGAAGCTATGTAAACATAGATTCAATAAATGGTTGAAGAGAAGGAAAAATCAATGTTTACATACATGTTTGTGCAATTATAGAAAACTATGTCCAATCTATGTTACTTGGCAGTTCTTACCTTTGATGCTTGGCTCATATAGAAAAATTGGCTCACTCGGCACCTATAGAAATTTTGTTTCACTAGGCTTCTATAGTGACTCGACATCAACTATTTACTTGGTATCTATACATATTTTACTCAGCATGTTTTACTAGCTTGACATGAACTTAGTAAACATCTTAATTATGTATATATATATATATATATATATATATATATATATATATATATATAATACCTCAAAATTTTTGTTTTATAACTCCCCCTGAGCTATTGTGCCATTACCATTCTTGTGCTCCCATTGAACTGATGTATCTGCGTTGCCTTCCATTCTTATTTACAACTCCCCCAAAACATTATACATTCATCTCATTTATTTCTCCCCCTTTACTATATCTCCCCTTTACGATACTTATGTCAAAGGGTTCTAAGGGTTAAGACCATATTTTTCCAAAAATGTTTTATTGACCTCCATAATCATCTTGAGAGATGTATCCCAATTATCCAAAATAATTTCCAATGATTTATGCTAGATAACTATCTTTACTGCAAGATGAACAAGTGCTTCCAATGTAGAAAGATTATGATCTTTCTTTAGAACATTCTTTGCATATACTTGTTCTTTATGGAGTACTTCTAGATGTAGAGTTATGGAAGACTATATTTGCATCAATTTGGCCTTGATGTTGGCCTCCTCTTCTATCAACATAGCTTATTACTTTTGTGTGTGAAGCATTTGAGAAAAATGCTTCTCACTCTGAGCTGGATCTTTTGGTAGTTGAGTGCTGGAAATCTTTAGATTTCTCTCAAAGCTCATTATTCTTTGGCTTGTCTCCTGTGTGAAATATGAGAAATCACACAACTTTTTGTACAATGAGAAGACATTCTCAAGTACCTTTTTCACTTTGTCAATCTTCTTTTCCAATTCAACCTATGACAGTGATATTTCACTAGATAGTTTCTCAATAACTTTTTCTTGAAATTTCTTCTCAGACCATTCCATGAGTTTCACATTGGTCTCTTGGTCTTCATTAGTCACCTATTCTACAATATATATCAATTGTTCCAATATAGGGTTGGTTTCATTAGGTGTCTGCAAGCTAAATGCATCAAGAAATATTTCTTTTATTTCTACTAATGCTTGCTTCTACTTATACTTATTTCTGAGTATCTCTTATCTTTTTCTCTTTTCTAGTGCCTCTTGTACTTCATATATCTGCTGCAAGTTCATTGTCTTTGAGTCATAGATTGGTATGACTATTTCTTCATCAAGAGAAGGGTCTCCATAGTGAAGTACCCTTGCAACCTTGGTAGTGCACAAACCTGGTATAGAAATTTGCAATGGCATTGTATTAGTGTTTGGCTTGTTCTAAGGCATCCTTGAGGTAGGAAAATTTACCAATGTTTGTATTGCCTCTTGTTCCTTAGGGGTTTTCTCTACTTCCTTCTCCTCTTTTCTACTACCTTGGTCAATTATGACAATCTGAGGAGGTGCACCTTGTGTTTGTGCTCCAGGAACATCTTGTCCTATTGGTTCCTTTGTAGGATCCTTAGCAGTAGTTGTCACCTTTATTGTAGAGTCAACCTTAGCAATTTTGTCTTGCACCTCTTACTCTTTTGGTTGATCTATTGTAGTAGTGGGAGATTATGAGGATTGTTCTTGTGTTATTTCCTTCTCCCTTGTTATTTTTGCTATAGTTTTTTGCAACACATCAACACTCACCAATACTAGATTTGTGCATAGTTGTGCTTGTAGTGTTGATTGGTGAAGGATCTTCTTGAGATCCTCTAGAGTTAAAGGGTTGATGTTTTGAGTAGAAGTGTTAGGAACATCCTTTATAATGAATGTAACTATAGGTGTTGTATGTGTAGGACTAGGAGGTGGCAATTGTGTATCTTGTACATTCTGTTCAATTTGTTGCTCCTCTTTAGCTATTGCCATTTCTTTTTCTTTTTCTATTTCCTCCTCTACCATTTCTTTTTTTGTTTCTCTCTCTCCTTCATCCTTTTCTTGTTCTCTTTATTCCACTATTTTATCTTCTTTCTCTTTCTCACTAGCCTCAGCCTTATTTACATCTTCATCCTCTTCAGTGTTATTTCCCTTAAAGGGATCTTCTTCTCCATCCTTGATAGTAGTCAAGCCATATATCAACTTCCACATTCTTGTTGATTTAGTGAAAACTTCTTCAACTTTATTTTGCAAGATGTTGAATGCTATATATTTTGGTACAAACTTGCTCCCATGTTTCTTATTTTCCTTAGTGATTTGACCTTTACTCAATCCTGGCATTACTTGTGCTAATGTGGATTCTCTTATTTCTTTTTCCATTTTAAAACAATAATGCCACTTGTTTTCAACAATTTCATATAATTCCTTAGGCATTGTACTATCTAATTCAAGAGGAGTGTTCTTGAATTTTTCCATCATGGCATATATTGATTCTTCTACTTTATTTTGATCCTCTCTACTTAATTTATTAAAATCAACATTTTTCAATCTAGAAATCTGCATTCTTTCTAAATTTATCACAAATTTTGTCAATATTTGACCTAGGAGCATGGCTTACCACTCTAAATTGGCTAATATCTTTAGATTTTGTCCTTTCCTCATCATCTGACTCTGATTATGCAACATATTTTCTCCTTGGTTTCTTTTGCATAGGACTAGTCTGCTCAGTAGCCTTTTTCTTTTCTTTGTCTTGCTCCTTAGCTCTTTGAGTTGAGGCCCTTGTGGTGGCTCATGTTACTAGTATTGTTGGCTTGGCTTGGGTTGTCATTAAAACCTTCTTTACTTTAGCCTAGGTTGTAGGCTAAGCTTTGGCCTTTCTCTTCTTGGGCTTATCTTGAGTTGGTGCTTCCTTGGCTTCTTCTTCCTTGACACCTTCTTCCTTTTCTTCATCCTCACCTAATCCTTCTGCCAATATAAGAGGTTGATGTTCCTCTTCATCATCACCATTATCTTCTTCTTCCTTGGATTCAACACCTTCACCTTCTATTTCTTCTATTGTGCCTTCTCCAAAATTTTCTTTCAACTTCTTCACAAGCTTATCTTTCTTCTTTAAAGTGGAGGCAATCTTCAGCTCCATGTCCACTTTGGATCATACCACATCATATGTCCCCAAGTGTGGTGCCTCCTTATCAATTTCCTCTACAAGAAATGTTGTGATTGCTGCTAATGCTTCATCAATTTTCAGCTCATACCCTAAAGGTCTTAGCCATCTAACCCTTGGAATTGCTACTTGGATATTTGTATAATCAATATCAACTAAAAAACAAATATCATTGATGTGTTTTTCCACTAGGGAAACTATTATCCTTAGTCTTTTCTTCCTATATTTCTTGAAATCCTCAAAGTAACTTTTCATTAAAGAGTCAAAGTTGTCTCCTATTTGTTCAATGTAATCATTTATTTGAGTAATAGATGACTTATCTAATTTCTAGTCTATTTTTCCAAAAGAGGGAAATTCTTCCAAAACATAGAAAAATATGTAGATTAGAACTAATCCAAACTTACACTAAGCACCTTTTGATCCTGTTATTGCTCCTAGATTCTCCATGATTTGTTGTAATAAAAATTCTACTAGACCATATGAATGATCCTTCTTGATAATTTTGTAAGCGACATCCACAACAATGCATGGAACACTATTCAATCTACTTGATTGATATAACTTGTGAGATATAACTCTTACTGCAAAGTCTAGAAGGGGATCTATGATTGTATTGATAGTCATGCCCCTTTGTTCCATTTTACCCCAATGTTCTTTTCAATAGCTTCCTTAGAATCACTTCGTAGGGTCTTGTACTGACCTAGGGTTGGAAAACCTATAACCCTATGCATGATTCTCTTTGTTATCTTGATAGGTCCTCATTCTAGCCATAAACAACCATTATGTATCCTACTTAGGACAATTCTCATCCATTCAATTTTTAAAACTATGAGGAAAACTAAGGCATGGGTTAAGTCCTTTCTCTCAACTATTTGGAATTCTTCCTTTAGCACTCCATTTTCACATAGTTTATCATATGCCTAATAAATCTCCAAGTCTCCTATTGCTCCTACCTTGAAATTGTAACATTTCCTAACATTTTACACCATTACGACTTTGGGTAGAATAATGGATAGTGCATTGATAGGGTCATTCTTGTAACAACTTCTGGAATTGGCCTAAAATCTGGTTGTTTAACCTCATTGCTAACTAACTAAACTTTGAAACCTTCCTTTTCCTTAGGATTTTTAGAATTGGAAGCCATATTGCAAATCTAGGGTTTTAAAAGATATTAAACTTTATAATTGCACAACTTGATACTTGAGGAATACCTTAGATCGATGAGAATAGTGCTTGATCTTTGTTAAAATGTATGCAAAAGCTTCAATTGTTGTTTTGCAATCACTTTTGTGCTATACTCATTCTTGCTCTACATTCAAATGATAAGAAATGATTGTGAAATGTACCTTATACTCATCAAAACATAGCATTAAATGCTTAGTGTGTATATATCTATACACTTAGCTCCTTAAGGATTTCAACATAACTTGGCTTCCATTGCCTTTCATCACTTGGCTTCCATTGACAACTTGGCTCCAACTAGCAGCTTGGCATAAATTGATGTCCACTCAGCCTCTAAGGACAACACAACAATATTGGTGAAAACTTTGAATCTCAACTTTGCATCTTTAATCATGCTGATCTCTTCTTTTCAGAACTATCTTTTATAGGACTGATGCTTGAAAAAACTTTGTAAATCAATCCCATATGCCTTCTATCTACTTTGTTTGATGAAGTGTGATCACTTGACCTATTAGGTGAAGTGATCCCTTTACTTTTTTTGCTAACCTCATCTTTCTTCTTCCATGTCTTGTTCATTTGTCCTCTAATGTGTTCAACATCTACTTTATCTTTTCCTTTGTTGACTTCTGACTTGGGTGCCTTTGATTTTGTTGGGAAATTTCTATTGATATGACCAATCTTCAAGAAACTAAAACATGTGGTTTGACTTAACCATCTTTTGTAGTTTCCTTTGAAATGTGTCCTTATGCAATTTTTAGGAATGTTTCCATATTCCTGATAGTAATGATAGCTATACTTGGTGTTATAGTCCTAATTATGGTGATGACCATGGTTACCTTCTCTTGTTACCTAATTTTATGTCCACATAGCTTTGATCTATACTCAAATGCTCTATGTCCATACTTCTTGCAATTGTAGCAGTGACCTTCAAATTTTGGTGTCTTGATAGTCCTAGTCCTACATTCATGTTCTTGATGTCCTTGCTTCTTGCACTTGTGACAATAGCTTGCATTCGTAGGCTTATCATACTAATGGGCATTCTTTCTCTTGCATATATTAGAAGTATGTCCCTTTTTACCATAGAAGTGACAAGTACGTTTAGTTTTCTTACCTTTGTTACCCCTTTCTTCTACAGTCTTGGAGGACTCTCCTTGTTTAGTGCTGATGTATCCCAATCCTAAAGTGTCATTTCTAGCACTTGGTGACTTCAATAGTGACTTAAAGTACTTGATGGCCTCATTAGGTTTGTTGAAGCTCTTTGTAATCTCCTTCTCTCTGTTAAGGTCATTTTGTAGTTGATCATTCTGCATCTTCAGTATAGAGATCTCAATATCTTTCATATTCAGCTCATGATGTGCATTCATCATCTAGTTGAAGGTGTCTAGCTGCATGTTTGAGATTGTTTCAAACTCAATTGTCTTTTCCTCTAGTCTATTGGTAAGATTTCTCTTGTCATCTTCTAGCATGATTTTTTCTTCAATGGCCCTTTTCTTCTATTTAGTTACTTCACAAAGCATTATGGCTAGTGGTTCTTGTTCAAGCTTGAGTATTATAAGCTCTTCTGCTTGAGCTCTATTCTTCTCCATCAATTTTGCTATTGCTGCATCAAAATCTTTGGAATCTCCATTTGAAAATAGAGTTGATGTGTCATTCTTATTTATGGCAATCTCTTTTCTTCTTGTTAAGGATTTTCTTTGTTCTCCTCTAGCTTCTTTCAAAGCATGTAAAGCAAGTTGTATGTCAATTGCTTGATTCGCTATGATCTTCCCAAGTTTGTAGACTTCCATCTCAAGATCTTTTCTCCAATTTGTAAGTCTCCTTCTTGTGAGAACTTGGCTCTGATACCAATTGTTGGAATTAAAAAATAGGAAGATTTACTTTTGAGAGGGGGGAGGGTGGGGGGGAGGGGTGAATCAGAAATAACTAACTTTAACTCTTTTAAATTCTTTTAACTAAAACCATTCACATGAATCTAATCTATCTAATGAACATGAAAGTAAAGACATGCATGAAAATAGACAACACACAAATTTGGTAACCTAGAAACCCTCCAAAATGAGAAGGTAAAACTAGGGTGGGTATAACACCCACAAAATATCATTGCAACAATGTGTAATTGTTCAAGGTTACAATGTTTGACCACTTCTAATGGTCTGCCCTGTGAAAGGCCTGTCCTGTTAAAGACTTTTACACTCTGTCAAAAGTGACTTGGTCAAAGGATTTTACTACCCCGCTAAAAGTAGCCCTAGTTAAAGGACTTATGTACATTCACTTCAAATGCCACCCTATTAAAATATTTACAAATGGCTGCTAAGCCAACCTTAGTCCATAGGATTTCCATTATCTAATACAATTGCTAGAGAGTATTAGAAAGTCTTTCATCTGATAGCTTTGTAATCTCCAATTTTTTATTTTAGATCCTTGTTCTACTCTGACTGACCTAATCCTTTCTTGATCTAATATGTCACTCTTTGAAGTTTTGATATTTTGTTCTTGATCAACTAAATACTACAATGCTACTCTATTTTTTTAAGTCCTTTCAAACTTCCCTCTGAATTTCACTATAGTTTACCTGTACACTTCTTTCATCCACACGTACAATGGGGTTTTGTTCTCCTTTTAAATATTTTGAAAGCTTAGGGTTAGGTATGAATCTATGATCCATATTAAATCTTTATTTCCCCCTTATTCCTTGCATTTTTCTTATTGGTTGCATGTTGATTGCATAGGAAGTATAAAAGATTCATTCTTATCCTTAATATCCTTCAAGATTCTTCTATGTTGACTCAAAAAATGATTTACATAGATGTTTATGGAATTACAGATAACTATGTCCAATCTGTGTTACTTAGCACTTGTTACTTCTGATGCTTGTTACTTCTGATGCTCAGCTCATATAGAAAATTGGCTCACTCAGCACCTATAGTAATTCTACTTCACTTGGCCTCTATAGTAACTTGGCATCAACTATTTACTTGGCATCTATACATATTTTACTCGACATGTGTTACTAGCTCGGCATGAACTTAGTAAACATCTTAAGTGCGTTGACATGAAATAGTCAAAACCTAGTCTTAGATTCAACAAAAATATCATCGTGGAGCTAAAAAGATATATTCAATTAGGAAAGATCAACTATACAAGCCAAAATAGAGATCTTTAATCAGCAATTTCATTGCATTAAAAATTAGGTCATTTCATTGTTACTCTCTAACCATTGTAGCAGTGATCTAAATCTCTTAATAGAGTTGACTTAATAGCTATTTGTAAATCCTCTAACAAGGTAGCAGTTCTATTGAATTGTCTAAAAACCTCTAATAAGGTCACCCCTAGCAAGGTGATTAAATCCTCTAATAGGGTCACACCTAATAGTGTATTTTGTAACCTTTAACAGGGTTGGCTTCTAACAAGGCTCACTTTAAAAGAGTGAAAAATAATAACTAGTTGCAATTGGTGGTTTTTCTCAAATTAGGTTTCCACCTTAAATCTTGCTATCAAATGTGTTCATAGTATTTCTTTTCTATGTTCGCAACTAAGTTAAAGTAATGATAATCACTGATAACATCTTAATATTTTCACATTAAGTAATTACCAAACAATTACAGTATTTATCAAGTTGTAACATTTTATGTGTGTTTGACGAGCATCAGTAGTGTTCAATTTTTAGAGTTTATTTTTGTACTAACATCTAAGGGATTTGGGATTTATTTTTGTAGTAACTAATTCACCCCTCCCATCTTAGTTACTTCTCTTATATTTCCAACAATTGGTATCAGAGCTTTTGGTGCTTGCAGAGAAGGTTTCAATGACCTAAGCTAAAGATCAAGATGTCTTATAGAAGAGAGATTCCCAAGTTGAACAGAGACAATTTTGCAGCATGGAAAAGACTTATAAGGTTACATTTGGCTACTATTAGTGAGTTAGGTTGTAAATATTCTGATGCTAAATATAAGATTCCTACTCAAACATTATCAGTTGAAGATACTACTAAAAAGAATAATCAGAACATCATGATTATTAATATTGCATCTGCTCTTAGTTATGTTGAATTTGATGAAGTAAAAGGTTGTAAAACAATGCATGAACTTTGGACCAAATTAAAAGACATTTATGGAGGAGATGATAATGTAAGAAGAGCTAATGTAGAAAGTCTTAGAGGTCATTTTGATCATATGAAAATGAGAGAAGATGAAAAAATTACAACATATGTGGAAAGAATCAAAGCAAGTGTGAGTGCAATCAAAGCATCTGGAGGAGACATTGATGACAAAATAGCTCTAAGAAAGGTACTCAAAACTCTTCTTCCTATCTATGCAATTAGAATATCTTCTATTCAAGAGATGAGATGTGATCCAAATAAGAAAATATCTTTGGATGTTCTAGTTGGAAGGTTGACATACAACATAAGGTATTGAGTCTCCATTTGAAGCCAAATATTCATTCAAGAAAAAGAGTAACAAATCAAAGGCCAATCAAGCAAGAAGTGGAGAAGAAGAAATAGAAGTAAGTTTACATAGTGATCTTGAAGTTGTTGAAGTCCTACTTGCAAGGAAATATTCTAAAGGTAGAGAAAAATACAAAGGAAAGATTCCTCTAATCTATTTTTATTGTGAAGAAGTTGGTTACATTGCTGCTAGGTGCCCAAGTAGAGAAAACAAGGATGAAACCAAAAAAAAAAGGACAAAGGCAAGAAAGAATTCAAAAACCACAAGGACTATAAGGAAAATAGTAAGAAATCTTGTTTTATAGCTAAAGATTCTTATAACAGTGAAGATGCAATGGTATATATTCCTATAAAAGATGAATTTGATGATGAAGGAGATAAGATGGCATTTATCTCTCATGTTAGAAAAAATGATACATGGATTATTCATAGTGGTTTTTCACATCATCTGAATGGAGATAAAAAGAAATTTGAGCACATCAAATATTATGATGGTGTGGTGTGAGATTTGGAAACAATGAAACTTGTAACATAAAAGGAAAAGGATGTATCTCTTTGACTAATGAACTTGTATGCAATAATTCTTACTGGGTTGAAGGATTAAAGTAAAATCTATTAAGTGTAGCATAGTTGAATAACATTGGATATAAGGTAGAATTCATGGATGGAAAGGCCAAACTATTAGATGGAAAAGGAAATCTAGTTAGATTTGGCAAGAAAATTATTGGTGTAATTTACACTATTAAGCAACAAAATAATTAATACCAAGATGATGTAAAAACATAATAACCTAAGGATTAGCTACTTCCCATAAACAATTATATGTTATTCAGATCTAGACCTAACTTCAACAAAATAATGAAATATTTTTTACTCTTTTGGCTTTGCAAGACCAAGGCAGGTGCACCTGAGGGATGAAAGATTTTATAAACTGATACTACATACATATTTCACTTAGTCCATGAAATTTTATAAAAATACACATCTCTTATAGAATATTGGTCAATTCTTCTTAGATCTACAGATAGTTCTAGGCAATAGTAGCTAACTAAGACTCAGAAGTTAAATGTAAACAAGTGTTGACCAACTTTGATATTCTTCAAACATTAAAGTAGAATTGATTTTGATTTTAAGCTTGATTCTTATTCATGGTTTCTCCATATGTAGACTAAACTAATTGATTAGTTCCTCATCCATTGGGATTCAGAGTCTATCCAATTTCTTGACCTAATTAATTGCATTACAATTAATATTATCAACAATTCTCACTAAAACTCATTCTTACACATATCCTCCCTACTACCATAGAGATTCTATCATATTCATTGAAGAATTTACCTAATTCATCAAATTAAAAGAAATAGTGAAAATTATCTACAACTTAGCCTAATTGCATTCAATTGAACAAGCTTTACCCATGCAATTTCAAGATAACCAGGTAATAAAAATTGAGACAAGATTCAGGAAAGAAAGATATGAGGATAGTTCATCTTTATATTAATTTCCTTTGAAAATTATATAACAATTATAATATAACTCAAAATGTATTCTTAACATCAAGATCCTGTAACATCAATGTATTCTTAGATACTTATAGGGAAAATACATCATAAAGTTTGCATCAAGGACTAGACCAAACAAATTTTAGTAAAAATAAACTTATACAATGTGTTGGACCCCTTCTCTAGCCCTCGAATCTCACTTATATAGTGTGAGATGCAACAAGCTTTAGGCATAGAGAAATTGAAAAATGTCCTTAAGACATAAAATATATTTACATTGTTACTATCATAAAAGGTAAACATTTGTACAACAGAATGTCTCTCATCATAAGTACTCTTTTGTAGAGACCACTTTCTACTACACTCTTTTTTTGTTGAGGATTTTCATGATTGGCCTTGTTGTTGTTGTTCTTCCTTTGAATGTGTGATAGTTGGTTTTACACATGATGGACCTATCTTCAATTTTTGTAGACTTACTTTAATTTGAGGCTCTCCATTTACGTCATCATGAACTGATAAGAAAATAGTTATATCTGATTCTTTCCCTACCCCATCACCAGTTTGGATTTATGTTCTTGCAACTGCAATGGGTTATTCATCTTTGTCATCTTCTCTGTAAGAAATGATAATGTTGAGCAAGGAACGAGAAACAATCCAAGTAAGTTAAGTGTGAAACAATGTTACCATAAGATAAGCAACTCCAAGAGCATACACCAAGATGGTTCAACAATGGAGACAAGGATTTATAAGGGGAAAGCAAAGAAAACCCCTTGTGAGTTATTATGAATGAAGGAAAATGCCTAGAGAAGAGAGAGAGAGAGTGTGTTGGAGCAAAAGTAGCTCAATACAATAACATCAAGTGCTTAGAGTGGTGTGTAGTTGTGAAGAAAGAAGGAGGAGCATCTCTTATATAGAGATGAGAGAGGAGTTGCATTTGTAACTCCCATTTCTATGAATGCCACATTCATAATAGGTGTGTGCAAAGTGTCACAATCCTCTTAAGGAGGATAAACTAAATAAAGAAATAAACAAGAGTTGTCCTTACATGTGGAATAAAGGACAAACAATGACATGTCCTCCACATGTGTACAAGTGGACAAACTACATGTAGGGACCCTTGGAATATCCCAATTAAAATATATCCAAGGAAAGATTAACCTTTCTAACACCCCCCCTTAATCTTTACTTGGGGAGTTTACTTCAATGGGTTGTAAACCCAAATTTTTACAATGGAACTGAAATCTCTCTTTAGAAAGTGGTTTGGTTAAAATATCAGCCACTTGATCTTCACCTTTACAATAAAGAAGAATAATTTGATTGTCTTCAACTTGTTCTCGAATGAAGTGATGTTGAAGTGAAATATGTTTGGTGCGTGCATGATACACTGGATTCTTTGCCAAGGCAATAACACTTTGATTGTCACAATGTATAGGTGTAGGTAATTGTTGAGGTAGACCCAAATCATCAAGAAGTCTTCGAATCCACAAAGCTTCCTTAGATGCATTGGTACACCCTTTGTATTCAGCTTCAGTTGAGCATAGGGAAATAGAGTGTTCCTTTTTGCTTTTCCAAGAAATTGGACCTGAACCAACAAAGAAAAAATAACCACAAGTGGATTTCCCATCATTGGGATCTCCACCTAGATCGGAATCAGTATAGCCATGTAAAATAAATTCAGAGTTTGGATCATAAAATAAGCCTATATTAATAGTTCCTTTAATATACCTTAAGATGCGTTTAGCAACTTTAAAATGAGTTTGTTGAGGTTTAGACATAAAGTGAGACACTAAACCAACACTATAAGAAATATCAGGTCTAGTAAGAGTTAAATAATTTAAACTTCCTACTAACTATCTATACAAAGTTTCATCAACAAAAGGAGTATTCATATCATTCATTAATTTAGTTCCTAATTCACATGGAATTGAAACATGTTTAGAGTCATTCATCTTAAATTTTTCTAAAAGATCATAAGCATACTTGCTCTGAGAAACAAAGATACCTTTAGGAGTTTGAAAAATTTGCATACCTAAGAAGTAATGTAAGATACCTAAGTCTGTCATTTGAAATTTTTGTTTAAGTTGGAATTTAATATCAGAAATCAAAATGTCTAAACTAGAAGTGAGAATTAAATCATCTACATAAACAATAAAAATGATAATATCATCGTTAGTATGTTTAATATACAAATTAGGATCATTTTTGCTTCTAGTAAAACCTTGAGAAATGAAGAAATAATTAATTTTAGAATACCATTCTCTAGGTGATTGTTTAAGACCATAAATAGATTTGTTCTATTTGCAAACTAGATTTTCACTACCTTTCTTAACAAATCCAGGAGGTTGAGCCATATGAATTTCTTCATGTAACTCACCATTTAAGAAGGCACTTTTAACATTCATTTGATGAATGGGCCAATTCATTTTAGATGCTAAAGCAAGAACTAATTTGATAGTAGGCATTTTAGCAACAGGTGCAAAGGTTTCATTATAGTCTAAGCCTTCAATTTGGGAAAAACCTCTAGCAACTAGTCTAGCTTTAAATTTACTAATTTCGTTATTAGTATTCAATTTTGTTTTATATAACCATTTACATGAAACTAGATTTTTGCCAAGAGGTAATGTGACTAAGTCCCAAGTGTGATTAGCAAGTAACGAATCATATTCCTCTTGCATGGCTTTCTGCCAATGAGGTTGAGAGTTAGCTTGATCAAAAGACTTAGGATCGTTAGAATTCATAATAGTAGTCATCAAAGCATAATTACAATAATTAATCCTTCTATGTTTAATTCCACCAGATTTAGAAATATAATCATCAACTTCATTGATGAGGTTTTGAGCCCATTTAGGTTTGCATTTAGTTGTAATGGAATTATCACTAGAGGAAGAATCATGAGTAATAAAAGTATCATTAGTATCTATTTGAGTATCATGAGATGTAGGAGCAAAAATAACCGATGGTACTTGATTAAGAGAAAGAGTAGGGTTAAGAGAAGGAGGTTGGTCCTCCACCAGCACAAGTTTAGTGCCACTGAATTCTTCATCCGTTGTAGTAGAGCAATCATGAACGCCATTTTCTGCAATGCAAACATCTCTAGCAACTTGAACTTTGTTAGTAGTGGAATCATAAACACGATAACCCTTAGTTTTCATCATAGCCAACAAACATATAAGGAGATGACTTAGCATCTAATTTATGCCTTTTCTGTTTAGGCGTATGAACATAAGCAATAGAACCAAATATCCGTAAATGATGTAAATTGGGTTTCCTACCAGACCAAGCCTCTTCTGGAGTGATAGCCTTGAGAGCTTTGGTAGGAGTCCGATTAAGAATATAAGTTGCACAAAACATGGCTTCAGCCCAAAATTTATAATGCAAATTCTTAGCATGCAACATGCTTCGAGCCATTTCAACAATGGTCCGATGCTTTCTTTCCACTACACCATTTTGTTGTGGTGTATAAGGAATAGTAAGCTCGTGCTTAATTCCACACGATTTCAAATAAGAATGAAAAGCATTATTCACATATTCCTTCCCATTATCAGTTCTAAGAATTTTAAGTTTATACCCAGATTGCCTTTCAACATATAACTGAAATTCAATAAATATATCAAGAACTTGATCCTTGCTATGCAAAAAATAGATCCAAGTTCGTCTAAAAAAATCATCAACAAAGGTAAGTGCATACCGAGAACCTTGGATGGAGGTATTCTCCATGGGACCCAAAAGATCACTATGGACAAGATGCAACTTATGAGTTGCTCGCCATGATTTTCCACTTGGAAAGGGCTCCCTATGCATTTTACCACTCATACAACTTGTACAGGCAATCTTGGAAGGAATAATATTAGGCAAACCATCAAACATATTATGCTTTTGCATGAAAGTAATATAATCAGAATTTAAATGACCAAGTCTTTCATGCCATATATTGAAATCAATAGAAGTATGTAAAGAATATCGTGAACTAGCAAATTCATGGAATTTAAACAAATTGTCATTATCCATTTTAGCATGAGCAATCACTTTGAGAGTTTGAGGTTCTATAATATAACATGTATCTTTGTAGAATTCAACTTTATAGTTCTGACATAGCTGTGAAACAGAAAGTAGATTAGTTTTCAAGTCAGGTACACATAAAACATCATGCAATTTACCATTAGGAATAGTAACATCACCTAGTCCTTCAACTTTACAAGTCTGATTATTAGCTAACTGAATAGGAATGTTAGCAATATCAGGTTATAAAGAATCAAAAATTTCTTTATGAGAAGTGACATGTTGTGATGCACCACTATCAACAATCCATTCTAAAGATCTGCAAAGATTAAAGCTACAAGTAAAAGCATGACGAGGATTAGAACTAGTCGAATGACCTTTTTTATGGTTTGAGGTTTGATGATTGGTACTATGATTCATAGGTTTTTTATCATTTTGTTTTTTAAAACAGTTATTGACAAGGTGACCATCTTTGCCACAATAAGAACAATGAGGTTTGGAATTGGAATGGTTCCTTTAATTATTAGTATTACGAGTATTATTAGGATGATTGGTATTATTATTATATTTGGGATGAAATTTATTGTTCGTGTTATTTGAATTAGAATTAGATTGTTTGTAATTATTATTATTGGAACGAAAATTATTAGTTGAATTTCTAGAGACAAATGCATGTTCAGTTGATTTGAGAGTACCAAACTAAATTAGCTTAGCTTCTTCCTGTCTTAATAAAGTTTGAAAAATAACATAAGTTAACTGAGAAGTTAAAGTAGGAATAGCAAGCTGTGCATGAATATTGGTTATAAACTGTTGAAATTGTCTAGGAAGACATTTTTTAAGAATAAGATGGATTAAACGAATGTCCTCTAATTGAACACCTAAAGCCATAATTTGACTTTTAAGAGAATCAAATTTTAAGAGGAATTCATCCATACCTTTAAAATCTGCATACCTGAGATCTTTGAGTTGATCTTGCAATTGTATTTTGCGGTATTCATCGCCACTATCATACTTGGTTTTCAAGATGGACCATGCATCATGAGCTTTAGAACAGTGAGCAATTAAAACATATAAATCAGGAATAATAGAAATACCAATTAACCCTAAAGCTTCTTCATTTTTAGCTTTCCAAGTATCTTTCTCGTCTTGAGTAGCCGCTGAACCGGGCTCAAGAGAAGGGTCAGTGGCTATTTCGAAGAGATGTTTAAAACGAAAAATAAATGAGATATGAGTTTTCCAAGAATGATAATTAGAATAATTAAGTTTGATTTCTGGAATTAATGTTGACATGATTAGGAAAAAAAAATTCTTCGCTTTTTTTTTTTGAAAAAAAATAAATGCCCTAATTTGAAAATCAGATGAATTGAAAAAAAAAATTGTTAAATGAGAGAAAAAAATTTTAAATTTTATTAATTGAAAAAAATTGGTTTTTTTTTTGTTTTTTTTTATAAGATTAAGAATATTTTTTATTTAATTTTAACTATTTGTGTCAGAGAGAATTAAAAAATTGATTTATTAAACAAATAAAAACATTAATATAATACAAGTTTTATTAGTTTGAGTTAAAACAAAATTTTAAAAAAACATAAAAGGTTTAAAATTAGCAAAGAGGGGGAAAAGTTTTTTTTAAAAAAATTGAAAGGGGAGCGGAGCTTGTCGGTGGTTGCCGCATGGCCAAAGGAGGGCCGAAGTCGGTGGTTGCCGCGTGGCCAAAGGAGGGGCTGAGGTTGGTGGTTGCCACGTGGCCAAAGGAGGGGCCGAGGACGATTGGCGGGCGGAGTTATGGGAGCGACGAAAGCGGTGGTTAGGGTTTAAAATGCGAGCAGAGTTGCTTTAGAGTCGCAGAGGTGCAGAGCTTGACCGGCGGCGGTGTTTGCACGCGGCGGCGCGGAGTCTGTACCAGCGGCGGTGTTTGCGCGCGACGGCGCGAGTCTGGACCGGCGGCGGTGTTTGCGCGCGGCGGCGCGAGTCTAGATCGGCAGCGTTTGCGTGCGGAGATATGGGGATTGTGCCGTCGACGACGGTTGCGCGCGGTGGCACGGGGTGGCGTGTGGGTGGCGCAGCCGCCCAACCAAATTAATTAAAATATATATATTTTTTATTTTATATATAAAAAGAAGCTTTGCACTATGTTTTTAAAAAACACAATATAGTAAAATATATTATTTTTTTTCTAAAGAAATTTTTTTTTTTTTTTTTTATAAATGAAGTAAGAAAAAGTAGAGAGTTAGAAAGCTTTACTATTGTGTTTTTATAAAAAGCTTTACCAATGTAATATGTTTTGTTTTGGCGGCATGCCATCCAAAAAAAACCAAAAAAAAATTAAAATTTACTAAGAAAACCCTTTGGTGGCAAGCCTTCCAAAGAGGGTTAGTAAAAAATATGAAGCTTTACAAGAAAACCCTTTGGCGGCAAGCCTTCCAAAGAGGGTTAGTAAAAAATATGAAGCTTTACAAGAAAACCCTTTGGCGGCAAGCCTTCCAAAGAGGGTTAGTAAAAAATATGAAGCTTTACAAGAAAACCCTTTGGTGGCAAGCCTTCCAAAGAGGGTTAGTAAAAAATATGAAGCTTTACAAGAAAACCCTTTGGCGGCAAGCCTTCCAAAGAGGGTTAGTAAAAAATATGAAGCTTTACAAGAAAACCCTTTGGCGGCAAGCCTTCCAAAGAGGGTTAGTAAAAAATATGAAGCTTGCATGCACAAGATTAGTTAAAAAGAGCTAAAATCACAACACAAACTTCTTCTCTCAATAACGTCTCCAAATAAGGTGTGCTCCAATGAATGGCAACCTTCACCACAAAACTTAAAACAAGGATTAGATAACCAAGCTCTGATACCATGTAAGAAATGATAATGTTGAGCAAGGAATGAGAAACAATCCAAGTAAGTTAAGTGTGAAACAATGTTACCATAAGATAAGCAACTCCAAGAGCATACACCAAGATGGTTCAACAATGGAGACAAGGATTTATAAGGGGAAAGCAAAGAAAACCCCTTGTGAGTTATTATGAATGAAGGCAAATGCCTAGAGAAGAGAGAGAGAGAGTGTTGGAGAAAAAGTAGCTCAATACAATAACATCAAGTGCTTAGAGTGGTGTGTAGTTGTGAAGAAAGAAGGAGGAGCATCTCTTATATAGAGATGAGAGAGGAGTTGCATTTGTAACTCCCATTTCTATGAATGCCACATTCATAATAGGTGTGTGCAAAGTGTCACAATCCTCTTAAGGAGGATAAACTAAATAAAGAAATAAACAAGAGTTGTCCTTACATGTGGAATAAAGGACAAACAATGACATGTCCTCCACATGTGTACAAGTGGACAAACTACATGTAGGGACCCTTGGAATATCCCAATTAAAATATATCCAAGGAAAGATTAACCTTTCTAACATTCTCATTTTATTGATGTGTCAATTATTTGTACTTCATCTTGTTCCATTTCTTCATCATCAATTTTAGCATATTCTAACTGCTTTGTATGAACAAAATTTTCCATCCACTTGTCAAAAAGTGTGTCGTCTTGCAAATTAAAATTTAAAAGATCATGTTATTTCTTCATCACATATTCTCCTACTATATCAACCTCAATAAAATCCTACCTCGAAGATTCAAAGAATAACTGAACTTTTACAACTTCCTCAGTTGTAGCTGCCCACCATGAATTTCCCTTTTCATTTATGACCTCATTCATTTGAAGGTACATCAAATCATTTAATTCCTAGGCCCACTCCTCCTTATTTTTTAATTTATCCTTTTTATCTATGGCATGTGGAAATAATCTAAATTTAACACTCTTATACTTCTTCAGATAACTTATGATTCTTCTCTGAAATGCACCTCTCTTATCATCGAACTTTGATATATCACTGGTCAAATCATAAGTATTCACTATATATTCATAGGATAAAATAATAATAGAAAATCACAGAAGAGTAAAATCCTTATTTATTCTAATCCATTTGCTGACAATTGTCTTAAGAGCATCATCAATTGCCTTTAGCTCTTCCCATGCATTTAATACCTTTGTTAACTACTCATCTAAGGATGGCCAATAAATTTTATTTACTAAATACATAATGGCTTTCTTTAACCTTTACTCATATTAGATCTCTAACTCTACATGCAACACCCACAATTTATTCTTTAAAATCCTCTATGATATAATACTAAGGTCTCTATGGTGTGTCTGGAATCTCAATAAGGGAAGTGTATTTAAAAGGCTCCACTAGTGGGTAAGGATATGTAATTCTAGGCCTACTAGATTTCCCTTGGTGTCCCACCAATTTATTTTCTAGTTCAATTCTTTTTTGGAGCTCTTTATTATATGCAGCCAAAACTTTCTCATAATTTTTTTGCAACTCTAACCTCTCTCTTTTGTCTCTTTTAGTTGTGGCTAAGGCAAAGTTGGCTGATCCAACACCTAGCTCTATGGCCTCTTCAGTGGTATTTTCTTCAACTATTTTCACAATTAAGTTTTATATTAAGCTAGTGTCATCAAGTTGAGAAGAGCTAGTCCTGGATCCTTTTCTCATTCACCTTATGACATATGCAGCATGATCCTCGCTAAATTTGGAACCTTTCATTTCTTTCTTCCCTTTTTCCTCTATAATCAACTTCTTTGTGATAGAAATGGAAATCATAGCATCTGTAATATCCCAATTGGGTAGCAACACAACCCCAGATGCTTTTATCATTTGTCTCCCTTCTTTAGGGGTTAAGCTTTTGAATTCCTACATCATTTCTTCCTTTATTTTACTTTTTATATCTACCTCCATCTCAGGATACTCTATTTTCATTTTATTGCATCTTTCCTCAAACACCCCAATATTTGTTCTCTAGGAAAATTAATAAATGGCTTTGGACTTGACAAAATTATCATCAGAGATGAATTTTTTGCTAGCCTATTCCATCACAGGGTCCAACTCATTTCCTCTATAATCTACAATAGTTAGCTCAAGGCTAGGGATAAGAGGTTCTTGGGGATTTCCTTCCTCCAATTTTTTTGTAGTAATGAAAGCTCCCCCTTGGGATCCCAACTATTCCACCTACTCCCTAGTGAGTTATTCATGTCCTATTTGTAATGGGGACTAGGTGGGTGAATATTCCTCTATTTGAGGTTCTTTTTATTTTTCTATCCTCTACCTCTTGGACATGGGCTCATTAGATCTCTCCTCCTAAACAACATTCCTTGACCCTATTATTTTCTTTCCCTGATCTAATGTGGCCCTTTTATTTTGAATTACATTGTAACTAGATTTATTTTGATCAATTAACTACCTTGATCCTACTATAGGGGTAAATGAAAACCTTCTAATGACCTCTTTGGCCTTACTAGGAAAGAATTAATAAAGAATAGGATTTTCTCATTCATGACTTCCATATTCTCAGGAAAGGTAGTCATTAGTTCATTCAACTTGTCTGCCTCTATTTTTCTATCCTTTAGAGGCTTATAATTATTATCAAAACAATTAATATATTCCAAGACCCTAGAATAAACCCTCTATTTTCCCCTTTTGATCTCTTGCTCTTGCAAAGAGAACTCATTCCTTATTGTATCTTTAAGGAAATATGGTTGATGTTCTTTTGAACCAACTTTAGCCCTCCACATTAATACATCAAAAAATCCCATAGTATCACAAAAAATCCAAGAATTTATATAAAATCACCCAACCACCCTTTGTGATTATAAAATGGTGAGCTACTGTACAAGTGGGGAAAATTGAGCCTCTAGATCTTCCAACCAATCATGCTTCTTACAATCCCCCTATCTACCACAACATCTCAGCTATCCCTACCTTCAAAGGCACTTGGTAGGGTAGTACATAGGGAGTCCCTTGGAAACCATAAACCCTAAAGACTATAGAAACCAAGGTATGATAGTTGCCTAGTTGTGAGATACTTTCAACCTAGAAGGATTGTCCATGGGCTTGATAAAATCTAGTAATGCCTTGGGAATTTTTGGATTGCCACTTAATATAAGGCTTCTTAACCTAGATGTAAAATATCTATCAAATCTAACAAAACTAGCTTGCACTTCATAACTAGACTGGTAGAGCCTTTCCTTCATACTCTCAGTTCAAAACCATCTATTTTTCAAAATATGTTACCCCTTTAAACAAGAACATGTGTATTAACAATGAATAATGGCCAAAGGTCCTTTCCACTTTGCTCTTTTCAATCCCAACTAATCCTATGTGGATCTCTTCTTCTATATAAGAAGCAAAATAAAAAATAATGTCCACACCAAAAGAAGAGATCCGTGTCATCATATACATGAATTTTATTGGCATTAAATTTTGTTTGGCTTCACCAAAAACCCTATACAAAGTCATATATATTTATATGGCCCTAGAAGTAAAGAATTCCTTCTTAAAAGGCTCTTTAGTAGATGTTGTAACCAATTTCAAATTTCTAGTTGAACCCAAGAGTGCTCTAAATGCACCTTGCCTGACCTTATCCTTCTTAGACAAGTATTCCTTTTCCAATCCTGATAGGTCAATGACCTCATGATAATTTGAGAATGGCTCCAAACTAAAAACTTCTCAAATTTCTTTAGCATTTATCCTTACCAGGCATTCCCCATCTACTCTCCTCACTATCCTAGTTGTTGGGTCATAATTTTGGGCAATGGCTATGAGTAGGTCAAAATCCATGAAAACACCAAGGACCACTAATTTTCCCAAATCAAAATTCCAAATATTTCCATTGAGAGCAAACAATTTTCTTTCTGAAAACCAATTCTTAAAAAGATGGAGCCTTATTTTAGACGTAGTAGCATCCCTAACCTAATTCCCTTTGTCATATAAGCCATCTATAATCTTGAGCCTAGTGTTCATAAGAATTAACTTTTTCATATGGGCAGCCTCATTTTTAGACTTAGTTAATTGTTCAAGGAAGTCATCATGTATATTTCTACTTGTGTAATCTACCTTCCCCAAAAAAACTTTCTTTGGAGGCATGTTTAATAATGATGTAGAATTACTTACTTGGTTGTTTATTACTCGTTTATTGAAGTTCTGCAACACACAATGGATACTGGAAATTTTTTTGCACTTTAATCAAGCAATAAATAACTTCTCAATAGTCTCTTAGCTCTATGAAAAATCTAAAACTTGTTTGCGTAGAGAAGAATTGGTAAAATCTTTCAATATATCTCTTGTTTTACTTTGCATAGGAAACCTTAATTTTCATAAATGGGTTGTAAGGAACATAGGGTAGCATCGCCTTCTAATTTTGAAAACAAGTTATCAATTTAAAAAAATATAACGGTCTAGGAATAAAATCAGTAGTGACTCAATTTTGAACAGCCAGGTTGGTAGTCAACCTAATCAAATTTCTCAACATAAGCCTTTCCTTCTACTACTAATAAGTTATGTTGGACCCACTGGCAATTTTAGACACATGTCATGTTCTCACTATGTCACTAAGCATAAATATTGAGCAACTCCTCATAGTGACATAGAAACCATCATTGATGTTGCTTTGATAGGATGATGAACATTTCATGTTTATTTTATTATGACTATGGTGGGTCCTTCTATCCTTTCTTTGGTCACCATGTCATCAATATTAAAGATCAAGCAAGTTTCTATAGTGATATAGCACCCGTTTTTGATCTAGGAGAGATTTGATGACACCAATCAACTCATATCCTTTTCTAAGTGTGAACCTATGGTGGCACATGACATCATACCAATGTTACATGTTGGTAGAGTTCTTTATGACAAGTAGTCTTTTTGGCACCACTTTTGAAGTTAGGTCCCACTATATTCTCATTTCACATGGGATCACCATGTCACGAGTAGCAAAGTTCTTACAATTTTTGATGGCAATATAGAAACCACTGTAAACTTTGAAGAAATTTGGCATCATGAAGACAACATGTTCTTGTTAAAATATTTTAATATGCCTAAAACTTTTGACATACCATCATGTTGACAAGGCTCATTAGTGATAAACAAAAATTGCGACACAAGTCTTTAGGTTTAGTCCCACCAGGTTTCTCTTTTGTAGGAGGTCACCATGTCATGATTGGTAGAAACCTTGCAATTTATGGTGGAAACATAGTGACCACCATTGATCTTAAAAGGATTTGAAGATGTAGATGATTTACCTTGAAACCATGCATATATTAACTGGGTCCCATGTGTAGTACTTCCTTGGTCACCATGTTGCATGCAGTGAAATTCATACAAATTTTTATAATGACAACAAGACTATCGTAGATCTTAAAAAGATCTAACGGTAAAGACTATTTTGGAAGATCATGGAACAAAGCAAAAGTATCTTAAAATGATGGTATATATTATTTCAAAAATTATTTTCCCACTCAATTATAAGGAGAAAGCATATGACCTAAAGGGATTGCTTAGGGTAGAATTCTATTTAATTAGGGTTTTTCTTAGGGTTAACCAATTTAAAAGAGACCAAACCCTAATTTATAGATTTAAAAACTAGTAACATTCACAATGAATCATAACTAGGAAAGCATGAAGTAAAAACACATCCAACACAAACAAATGGTAATCTATTTTATCTTGATCTCAGTGAAAGTTCATGTTCTATTGCTCAAGTAGAAGAAAGTTGGTTATTGCCCAAAAGACTATGTCATGTAAACTTTGATAATTTGGTTAAGATAAGAAAACATAAAAGAGTAAGAGGTATTCCTGGTTTGAAGAAACCTGATATGGGTCTATGCAAAAATTGCCAAATTGGTAAGATCGAAAAGACTAGTTTCAAAATCAAGAGCTATCATTTAGAAGAAGCCTTAGAGATTCTACAGATAGACTTATGTGGTCCTATTGGAATAGAGAGTTATAGTGGAGAAAAAATTTTCATTCTTTTTGTTGATCATTATTCTAGACTGATGATTGTAATATATCTAAAAGAAAAATCATAATATTTTCAAAAATTCAAATGGTATTTGGCAAGAGTAGAAAAAAAATTGGTAAGAGATTGAAATGTTTAATATTAGACAGAGATGGTGAATTCATTTCCAATGAATTCAATAAATTCTACATTGAAAAAGGAAGTAAAAGACAAGTATTAGCCCATGGTACACCTCAACAGAATGGCAAAGCTAGAAGAAGAAATAGATCCATCATGGATTGTGCAAGAACATTGATGATAGAAAAAAGTGTTGCAATCAAATACTAGAAAGAAGCTATCAGCACTAAAGTTCATACCTTGAACAGTGTATAGCTAAAGAAATATTCAAATCAAACTCCTTATGAACTATGGTATGGCTACAAACCTAATGTAAGTTACTTGAAAGTATTTGGTAGCAAATGTTATATCTTGAAAGAATCTAGAAAAGAAAAAAATTGATGTCAAAGGTGACGAAGGCATATCTTTAGGATACTCCTATAGAAGTAAAACATACAAATGTTTGAATTTATCTACTCATAAAATTGTAGAAAGTGCACATGTGAGAATTGATGAGTTTGTATAAAAGAGTGAAGAAGAAAGTAGAAAGGACCTTAAGGATTATAGAAGATTTGTTTATTGTGAACGTGATACCTTGCCAAATCTATCTAGAAGAAAAGAGGCTTCACCTTCTAAGTTGCCAAAATCTCCAATAGTTACTGAGTTGCAAATAGTACAACCCAAGTCGTAGTTTGAAGGACCCAAGTCAGAAGCTACCGAGTTAGAGAAAATTGGGTCTAAAGTACCCAAGTCACATATAGTGGGACCCAAGCTTGATATTGAATTTCATGATGAAATTAGTAAAACTCTTTCTAAATCCGTAGAACTTGTGTTAGCAAGATATGTCAAAAGACATCATGCACCTAATCAAATCATTGGAGACAAATCTGGTGGAACAATGACAAGATGAAAATTGAAATGTATATGTTTACTTTCTAAATTTGAACCTAGAAATATTAAAGATGCATTAGATAATGAAAGTTGGATTAAAGCAATGAATGAAGAAATAGAACAAATAGGAAAGAACAAAACTTGGACTCTTGTTCCTAGACCCAAGGATAAAAATGTAACTGGCACAAAGTGGGTTTTCAAAAACAAGTTGAATGAAGATGGAAAAGTATCTAGAAACAAAGCAAGGTTGGTATGTAAGGGCTATTGTCAAGAATAAGGTATTGATTATGGTGAAACTTTTGTTCCTATTGCAAGATTAGAAGGTGTTAGAACTTTACTAGAATATGCAACTCACAAAGGATTTAAAGTGTATCAAATGGATGTTAAATCTACATTCTTGAATAGAATTGTTGATGAGGAAGTCTACATTGAACAACTAGAAGGATTTGTAGATCCTAGAAAAAGGGACATGGTCTGCAAGTTACACAAGGCATTATATGGACTCAAGCAAGCTTCCAAAGCTTGGTATGAAAGACTTCATAACTACTTCACACAAATTGGTTTTCAAAGAAAAAATGATAATAGTAGTTTGTATATCAAAGGAGGACCAGCTAAAAAGATTATGTTGGAAAAAATATTTGTTGATGATACTTTATTCATAGGAAATGATGACTTGTGCAAAGCATTTTCAGAAGAAATGAGTAAGGAATTTGAGATGTCTATGTTTGGAGTTCAATAAAGTTCTTTGCTAGATTACAAATTTAGTAGAAGAAAGATGGTATCTACATTACTCAATCTAAATATATCAAGGAAATAATAAAGAAATTTAGAATGGAAGATTCAAGACCAGTTGGAACCCCTATGTCTACTGGACATAAGCTTTCCAAGAATGATGATTTCAAAGAAGTAGATCAAACCACATATAGATCAATGATTGGAAAATTATAGAATGTAGTATACACAAGGCTTGATATTGCATTAGTAGTTGGTATGGTGGCAATATTCTCAACAAATTGCAAAGAAAATCACATGATGCCAATCAAGAGAACCATGAGATATCTAAAAGGCACTAAAGAATATAGTTTATGGTAAAAAATAGGAGGTAATTTAGACTTAAAGGTATTCAATGATGCTGATTGGATAGGAAGTCTTGATGAAAAAAAAAGAACTAGTGGTGGAGCATTCTTTCTTGGACAAAGACTAGTGTCTTGGACAAGCAAGAAACAAGATTGTGTCTCTTAGTCCATAGTAGAGGTAGAATATGTGGCAGTAGTAGTTAATTGTTCTAACATTGTTTGGTTCAAACAATTGATGACATGTATGAAGATAGAGATCAAAGATCCAGTAGTCATATACTATGATAACACAATGCCATCAATATATCAAAGAATTTGGTGATTCATACCAAAAAAAATCACATTACTATAAAATATCACTTCTTAAGAGAATTGGTTCAAGATTAAAAAATTAGATTGGAATATATTAATATAAAAGAACAAATTGCAAACATATTCACCAAGCCATTACCTATGGATGCTTTTTTGTATCTAAGAGGTAAGCTAGGGGTCACTCCCATATCTAAAGCTCACTAAATGAAGTTTAGTAATGCATTAAATAGAGCATGTTGAAGATCAATTAGTTCATGTAGTATTCACAAGGGCATATTGCAAATGAATCAATACATAAGGTACATTGAATTTCACTAAGCATTGTCTTTGGCATGTGTTGTCAAAGAGGGAGAAGTATACTATCATATCTCATATAATTTTTGTTGAAAAGAAGAAGAAGTTTGTTGTCATAGTGAAGAGATGTCAAAGAGAGAGAATAAACTTGGCAGACATTATAAGCAAATAGAAGTTTTCTAAAAGAGGGAGAAACTAAAGGTAGAAAGAGTTCACACTAATAGAGGGACTTCTCATGGATGAGAATTAGAATGAAACTAAGGATAAGTTCCTTACTTTATTCTCGCTCCAAAAATTTCTTTGTATTATGACATGTTGTGTTGCCATCAATGCGAAAGAGGGAGATTGTTGAATAAAATAGATTAATTGTGTATTGTCTTCGATGTTACAAAAAATGTCATATCATTATCACTCAGTGTATGCCAAACTCACTCGAGAAGTGAAGATAGTTTTCTACGTCTACCGTGTTGGAAATATTCAAGATATGACAAGTTACTGAGAGGGGAGGGGTGAATCAGTAACTTTAAAATTTCAAACAATAAAACTGCATACTGATATATTCACCATTCATTCAAGTAACCTACTGTAAGCATGAAACAAAATCATTTGCAACACTTGAACACACAGATTTGGTGACCCAAAAACCTTCCAAATAGAAAGTAAAACTGGGGTGGGGATGAAACCCACAAAGCTTCGTTACTGCAGTATGAAGTTGGCCGGTTAAGGCTTACAATGACCACTTCTGGTGATCTGCCCTGTTAGGAGCACAAAGGATTGCTAGATCCACCTTGTTAGAGGATTTACAAACATACAATAAAGTATGCACTCTGTTAGGATATTTACAAAAGACTGTTAAGTCTACCTTGTTAAAGGATTTACAAAAACTGATTCACCTGTTAGAATGAAATAGTGGATCTGATTACAATTGATTGCTGATAAGATCTGCTATGCTCTGATTCACCTTGATGTGATAGATAAAACTTTTCTATTCCAAAACTTGATCTTGTTGAATACCTTCGCAACTCAGCACACATACTTTCGCACGCATGTATTTCTTTCACACTTTCACATTTTCATTCATTACCATTGCTATTACCATCATATTTGAATGATACAATACATTGCATATATATACCATCCAAATAAACAATACATGCAAGGTTGGCCAAAACAACAAGTGCAAATCTCTATACAAAGTCGGCCCAAGGTAAAAACTCGGGTTCACTGAACTGACTCGGTGTCCTTCTGATACTCGGCGTCCATTGCATTACTCAACATCGTCATGCACTCGGTAGAAGTGAAGGCACGGTCCATACTAAACACTTTGAGTAGTTCTGAACTCGGTAACCACTGGAGACTCGGTAGAAGAGATGTCACTCGGTGAACACTTCTATTTGAACTGTAGCTCGGTGATCAAAGGAAACACTCGATAGAACCTTGTGACTCAGTGATAGTTAGTTTCCTTGATAACCGTCTGAGCTCGGTAAAATTAATTTCCTTGATAACCTCAGGAGCTCGGTTATCACGAAGTTCTCGGTCAATACTAAGTACATCTTCACTCGGTCAAAACTGATTCCTTTCTTTATCTCGAACACTCGGTAAACACTGACTGCTTTTTTTACCTCGATCACTCGGTAAACACTGACTTCTTTGTTCACCTCGATCACTCGGTAAACACTGAGAACTAGGTAAAGCTTGGCTTACAAAGGAATGTCCAGTGAGAGCTCGGTAAGCATTCAGAATCCAATAAGTGTTGTAACTAATGACAAAAATGTATCATAATGCCAACAATCTCCCCCTTTGTCATTAGTGACAAAAACACTTATGAGACAAAATTTATCTGACATGCTGATGACTGATTCTAAATATACATAGCTTCGTTATATATAACTCCCCCATAGAATGTACATACAATATTTACATGAGCTGTATATCTCTTCCTTTGTACAATTTCTCTGAAAACACTTATTCACCCATAGTATACATATCCAACAATAATCTCCCCCTTTTTGATAATAATGCCAAAGAATAAAAGAATATATATACTTATATAGAAACACCAAAATGAGAGATGAACTCTGAATGTACCTGAAGAATAAGTTGGAGAGTCTTATCCCAATTCTCTTGCAAAATTTTGCAGGTGGAAAGAGCTACTTGAACTTCAGCCAAAAGTTCAATCACATGGTCTGCAATGGAGAAGTTATTATCATGGATTAATGTCTTTGAATGTGCAATGTGCTTCTGCATTGAATCCATGATGGGAAGGATCATGTTTTGGATATCTATCAATGTAGATCGGATCCTTGCCTCTTCTCTCAATAGCTCTGCTTGCTTCTCTGACAAAAATTTGATCCTGAGGTGATGAGATGAGCTTGAACTGGGGTCAAGCTTCAAGTTTTGCGCACTCACCTTCAGATCCTCATTAATTTTATTTAGTTTCTCTCTTATTCCCTTTGTGTACTCGGTAACATCACAAAGCTTAGCAAAAAGAGATGTTACATTATTAAAAGAATTTTCCATATCTGCCAAAACTGAGGTTAATGCAACCTGATTTATTGCAATGTTCTGGTCAATGTGCCCCAACACCTTATTATCAAATTTCTTTGCTGCACGCTTAATCAGCTTTTCTTGTCCGGAGGCATCTTCATTGAATTTATTAACTGCCTCTTCCAATTGAATCAAAATGTGTTGAGAAGTATCAACATCAACACCTATAGCCTCAGTAATTATGTTCCGGGCATCCTCAATTATCCTGTATTCCTTATCCCTTTCCGATCTTAACTACATCTGAGTAGCCTTTTTCTCAATAAGTTGACTAGCATACCTCATTTCTTCAATGGTAGCATTATCAAAGTCAATCTTTGGAATTACTATCTCTGTGTCCAAGTCAATGTCTTCAAGAATTTCCTTTCCAGTGATCATAAGTCTTAATGGTTGCTTTTGTTTGGCTTCTGAGATGACTGGTTTGACCTTTGGAATAGACACAATAGTAGAGACAGAAGGACTAGCAGTAAAAACTGGGATGCTTGAGGGTTGAGTGCCAATAGGAGTATGTACAGGGTCAAAAATTTGAGTACTGGCCAAAAATGGTGATACACTCGGTAATATAGTATCTAAGCTCATTGTGCCTAAAGTAGATGGCAACAAAATTGTAGAACAAATTGGAGTAGTCAAAATTGGAGAACTCACAGCAATACCAACTGATGATGATGGAGTCGAGGAGGCCAACTCGGTAGATGAAGAGGGGTGCAGCTCGGTAGATGAAGTGGTAGTCACTTCCACTGATGATACCTAGAGCTGAGATATGGTAGGTGTAGATGGTAAATCTGGTGTAGATGAACCTGTTGAAGTTGACTCCAACCTTGATGATGTCACAAGATTAGCTAGGGAGTGAGGAAGGGATGCAATAACTGTTGCTGCAATTTTTACCGGATCATCCTCCTTATCTTCCTCTTCAGCTTCTTCCTCTTTTTCTTCTTCCTCTTTGTCTTTCATCATTGCATGCAACTCTCCTGGTGTAATTGTGATGGATGGAGCGCTATCTGATTCATCACTACTGCTACTGCTGTCATTATCCTTTATTTCTACTAGGTCTACACTGGGCTTATGTAGATGATAGATGTTTTTCCACATGTTTGTAGCATCATTTACAACATGCTCTATATCTTTGATCAAAATCAAACAAGTGTGGAATCTGATCATCATTTTACCTTCATAGGTTTTCAATTCAGATTTTACCTCTGCTCCAGTGAGACTAGGCTGAAGTTTCTTCAGGGATTGCTCATATATATCTTTTACCGTCTTGGTGGCTAACTCCCATCTTGACTGTACTCTCTCCAGTAGTTCTTTAGAGATATGAGGAGCAATCTGGTCCGAGGAGTATTTCCATTTTCCCATTTTGTTAAGTACTAGTTCCTCAATCTGCAATTTCTCTACATCAGTCCTTGTCTCAAATTTCAATGCCTTGAAATTTGTGATGTCAGTTCCTTCTTCCAATGATTTGAGCCTTTGCTTGAATGTAGGTGCAGGCTTGACCAATATAGGTTCCTGAATACCTTTTCTTGTCTGAGTAAATACTGCAGTAGGCTGCTTCTTGGGCTTGGTAATGATTACCTTGCCTTTCTTCTTTTCCGGTTGCTCTTCTTCTGATTCTTCTTCTCCTTCTTCTTCTTCTTCACTTTCTTTATCTTCACCTTTTCCCTTGGTGAGCATAAGAGGACCCATTGCAGTTTTCAGTTTGGCCACTTTCCTCTTACCTTTGCTGATGGCCTGTGGAATTTTGATTTCTAGTTCAATTCTGGCCTTTGCTTCATCATAAGTACCAAAAATCCGTTGCCTTGGGTCTACTGGCTCATTTACCAGTGCTTCAATGATATCCCTTGTTTCATCAATATTTACCTCATATGGAAGAGGTTTCACCCATGCAACTCGGGGTCTAACTACCTGTATGTACACCTTGTCACAGTCAACCATAAAACATACATCATCTTTATATTCTTCAACAAGCCTAGGAGGAATTCTAAATCGGTTATTCATCCTCTCCTTAAAGTCTTCAAAATAGTTATCCATGATACTATCAAAATTTTCTCCCATCTCTGCTATAAACTCATTAATCTGATACAAAATTGGGACATCTTTTCTCCATTCTACGGTTCCCTTTGATGGAAAGAATTTTTGTACATAAAATAGTAAACATATTAATAGAGATCCAAATTTACAGGGGTTATTCTTCGATGTCCTTATACTGTCCATGTTCTTGTTTAACTGCTTCAACATTACTTCTGATAGATCAAACTCAAGTTTCTTCTTTACAATTTTCAGGGCCAAATCCACAGCTTCACACAGTACACTATTTAACCTGCTGGAACTAGATAACTTATATGCAATAATATGTATGCCAAATCTTAGTTTTGGATCTGTTACAGTGTTAACCTTCAAACCTCTACCATCCCACTTGGTTAGGGTTTTCCTCTGTAACTCATCACGTCCTAGGGTTTTGGTGGTTTTGGCTTTGCTGAGCATTGGGAGACCCGTGATTTTGTGAATCATCTTCTTGGTTATCAAAATGGGTTGTTCCAACCACAACTGACCATTATGCACTCGACTCAAGATATACCTAATCCATTTGGTTTGGAAGTTTCTAGGCATATGCGCGATGTGAGTCAAACCTTTAGTTTCCAAATGCTTGTGCTCGATTTTGAGAGAACCATTTACACATAACTCCGCTAGGGCATTATCCATGTCCAATGTCCCTATTTCTTGAATAGCACACTTAAAATGAGTGCGAATGTCGTTCACGAGGAGTAACTTGGGTGGAATCTGTGATTGAGCTCCATTGGGATCGAGCGATTCAGCGATGGTAGGAACGAGCTTGAACGTAGGTGCCTTCCATTTCGTTCCCTTCACAAGCATTTCGGAACCCTTCTTCGCCTTGCTACTGCTGGTGCTTGTGGATGCCATTGCTGCTCGGTGAGTGAAAAGGTTTCGTAAGAATACTTCGCTAGAAAATCTTTTCAAATCGCTTGAACTCGCTTGAAAGCCCTTTTTTTGTGTAAATCTCGAATTTGTGGTGAAAAATGAGGTCAAAATTTGCCCTTTTGATGAAAAATTTGCCATTAATGTTCAGTACGGAGGTAGTTGCAATCGACAGACTGTCATCCACTAGCTCGGCTTAAACTTCACAACTCGGTGACCAAAAGAAAATAGGTTAAACTGACCTTAACTCGGTAAGAGAAGAACCAACCATGCTCGGTAAGTGCAACTTGGTGAAAGAAGCCTTATTGCACCCGACTGAGCTCGGTAAGGTCATGTACCGACCATGATCCTGATGTATCTGAAATACTGATTTGATCATATTTTCATTCTAGGACTGCTTAGGATATTGCTTTGTAGATACAATCCTGGTCTTATCCTGATGAGTCTTAATTGGAAATGGTAGAGTCACTCACTTCTTGAGTGACCATTCCATCACTTGAATTATCTGGCTTGGTAGACTTAGGAATCCATTACTGTTTCATTTGCTTCTGAATATTGTCTACTTTGATTTTCTTCTCATCCTCAACTTTCTTTATGTTCATGCAGTTTTTAGATATATGACCAAGTTCTGTACATGTATAACATCTTACAGTGGTATCCCTTTTTCTTAGGTGATGCCTTGCACAGTTTATGCCAGTATGACCATATTCTCCACAATAATGACATCTGCACCAAGTGTTGTAGTCCCAACCAAATATTGCTTTGACAAGTTGTTCTGCTGGATTAAATGATTTGGATTTGCATTGTGATGCCTTATGACCTTGCTTTTGGCATTTGTGACATTTACCTTCAAATTTTGGTTTCTCTTTGCATTCATTGGCTTTGTGTCCATGCTGATTGCAATTGTAGCACTTTCCATTAAATTTGCCTTTTCCATTGCTCCAACATCTGTTAGATGTATGACCTAACTTACCACAGTGGCTGCAAGTAGGTCTTTGATTCTTTTGAGTACCCTGTTTGGAGGATTCACCTTCTTCCTTGTATCCAAGGCCTGCTTTACCATTTTGTTTATGAAAGTTTTCTTCATTTTGCAGATTCAATTGATCCATGTCCTTTTGAGATTTTACCATTCTCTCATTGACTTGTTTTTCAGAGATTAGATCACTTTGTAAGCTTGCATTGATTTGCCTTTCAGTAATTAAGTCATTTCTCAAATTCTCATTCTCAGATCTTAGATTCATAATTTCTTCATTTGCATTAGATAATTGAGTTACAAGATTTTCAAGCTGAGAGGATTGATTATTCCTTACCTCTAAGTCTTCAGCTGCCTTATTCCTTTGCTCCAAGATTTTGCATAGCCTGATGGACTGGATTTCTTGTTCCCTTTTGAGCTTTCTTAATTCTTCTTGCAGAGATCCATTCTTTTCTAAAAGTTCTTTGATTGCTTTGTCAGCTTCATCTGAACTACTTGATGGTGAGAGATCTTCAATCTTTTCTTCAACATACTGATGGTCATTCATTTGCCTTGCAAGTTCTTTTCTTCTTTTCAAGGATTGTGAAAGATGCTCTTTTGCTTCATTGAGTTGAGCCATGGCCATTTTCAGATCTAGCTTTTCATTCTCAATAGTTTTGTCAAGTCTGAATATCTCCATTGTCCTTGATCTTTTCTCAAGCTATGAAACTTTTATCTTGAGAACCTTATTGCTCTGATACCAATTGTTGGAAATATTCAAGATATGACAAGTTACTGAGAGGGGAGGGGTGAGTCAGTAACTTTAAAATTTCAAACAATAAAACTGCATACTGATATATTCACCATTCATTCAAGTAACCTACTGTAAGCATGAAACAAAATCATTTGCAACACTTGAACACACAGATTTGGTGACCCAAAAACCTTCCAAATAGAAAGTAAAACTGGGGTGGGGATGAAACCCACAAAGCTTCGTTACTGCAGTATGAAGTTGGCCGGTTAAGGCTTACAATGACCACTTCTGGTGATCTGCCTTGTTAGGAGCACAAAGGATTGCTAGATCCACCTTGTTAGAGGATTTACAAACATACAATAAAGTATGCACTCTGTTAAGAGATTTACAAAAGACTATTAAGTCTACCTTGTTAAAGGATTTACAAAAACTGATTCACCTGTTAGAATGAAATAGTGGATCTGATTACAATTGATTGCTGATAAGATCCACTATGCTCTGATTCACCTTGATGTGATAGATAAAACTTTTCTGTTCCAAAACTTGATCTTGCTGAATACCTTCGCAACTCAGCACACATACTTTCGCACGCATGTATTTCTTTCACACTTTCGCATTTTCATTCATTACCATTGCTATTACCATCATATTTGAATGATACAATACATTGCATATATATACCATCCAAATAAACAATACATGCAAGGTCGGCCAAAACAACAAGTGCAAATCTCTATACAAAGTCGGCCCAAGGTAAAAACTCGGGTTCACTGAACTGACTCGGTGTCCTTCTAATACTCGGCGTCCACTGCGTTACTCGGCATCGTCATGCACTCGGTAGAAGTGAAGGCACGGTCCATACTAAACACTTCGAGTAGTTCTGAACTCGGTAACCACTAGAGACTCGGTAGAAGAGATGTCACTCGGTGAACACTTCTATCTGAACTGTAGCTCAGTGATCAAAGGAAACACTTGATAGAACCTTGTGACTCGGTGATAGTTAGTTTCCTTGATAACCGTCTGAGCTCAGTAAAATTAATTTCCTTAATAACCTCAAGAGCTCGGTTATCACAAAGTTCTCGGTCAATACTAAGTACATCTTCACTCGATCAAAACTGATTCCTTTCTTTATCTCGAACACTCGGTAAAAACTGACTGCTTTGTTCACCTCGATCACTCGGTAAACACTGACTTCTTTGTTCACCTCGATCACTCGGTAAACACTGAGAACTAGGTAAAGATTGGCTTACAAAGGAATGTCCGGTGAGAGCTCGATAAACATTCAGAATCCAATAAGTGTTGTAACTAATGACAAAAATATATCATAATGCCAACATACCGAGCATTCTAGAGTTTGCCTAGTTCAAAAGTTAGTATCTACTAAGTTCACTCAGGCATCAAAGGAAAGTTTGCAGATGATGAGTGTTAACTGAGCTCACTTGATTAATGAAGGAAATGTTGGATAGAACCAATTTTAATCAAGCTCACTCAATTACCAAAGGATCTATGCAAGTATGCAGTGTTAACCAAGTTCACTTGGTTAACACAAGAAAATCATTTCTGAGTTAGTGTCTACCAAACAGGGTCAGCTAACAAATGATTTTCTTATTTTGGCATATTGAGTCTAATTATTTTATTTGATGATTCTAGCCAACTATGAAGATGAATTTTAATTATTCTAAGTTGTATTCTAGCCAACTTGACAATATGAAAGATATAAGTATAAGGTTAAGTTAAGAATTAGAAATATGAAGTGAATGTATGGAAGATTTGATGATGCCAAGAGGAAGAAAATTAGAAGGATAAGTAGAATATCCTTGTGCAGATGAAAAGATATATTTGATCAGGAAGGATCAAGTATACAAGCAAGAATAGAGATCTATAATCAGCAATTCAGTTGCATTAGAAATTAGGTCATCTCATTGTTACTCTCTAACCATTGTATCAATGATCTAAATCTTTTAATAGAGTTGGCTTAATAGCTATATGTAAATCCTTTGACAAGGTGGTAGTTATATTAAACTATCTAAAGACCTCTAACAAGGCCACCCTTAGGAAGGTGATTAAATCCTCTAATAGGTTCACACCTAATAGTGTGTTTTGTAACCTTTAACATGGTTTTCTCCTAATAGAGCTCACTTTAGAAGAGTGAAAAATAGTAACTAGTGGCAATTGGTAGTTCTTCCCAAATTGGGTTTTCATGTTAAATCTTGGTGTCAAATGTGTTCACGCTATTTCTTTTATATGTTTGTAACTAAGTTAAAGTAATGATAATCACAAATAATATCTCAAGATTTGCATGTTAAGTAATTACCAAGCAATTAAAATGTTTATCAAGTTGCAGCAATTTATGTGTGTTTGACGAGCATCAACAGTGTTCAATTTTTAGAGATTATTTTTCTATTGACATCTAAGGGATATGGGATTTATTTTTGTAGTAACTCATTCACCCTTTCCCTCTTAGTTACTCCTCTTATATTTCTAATAGTTCATGCCTCCTTTAACTAAAGGAGTGGAAATACCAAAATAGGTTAAGCACTTGGGTATCTCTGACCCCCAAGATCATCTTAGAGAGTTTGGTGCCCTACCCATATATTTCATTCATGATCATACTTACCTAATGCGCTTATTTCTATGGAGCTTAGGTGGATGGGCTACCTTCAACAAAATTACAAATCTATATATACAACATACAACATACAACATCTAATTACTATGACGGATCATTCCAACATCATGTAGAAAATGAGAGAACCTTTCCTAACCTTCCTTTATAGATGGAGGAAGATATATTCTAGATACCCTTGAAGGATAACTATAGATAAGAGACCAGATATATTCATAAACAATTGCATACTTGAGTTAAGCTATAAATTACAACTACAAGGACCCTCTTCATTTGATCACATGATTAAAAAATGTTGTATGAATAGAGGACTTCATAATAAAAAAGGAGAGAAATATCCTTGTACAAAGAGATTAAATATGGATATATTTAAAGAGAAAACAAAATAAAGTATAGGAACAAGAACCATGGTGTTTTAAATGATGTAGTAGTAGATAATGACTCTTAAGCCATCTAAATTTTTTTTCAATATGACAAGTAATTTGCAAGTGAGTAAGATTTATGAGAAGAATGCATCAACATGTAAAACAACTAGAAACATATTCAAAGATAGACCCAAGTTTTTAAGAACTAAAAGTGGATTTACACCCTTGGGAGAACCTCTTGAAATGGTTTTTAAGACTTAATGGTAGAATGAAATCATAAGCTTACCAAATAATTCAAGACCATAGAAATCAGAAGTGAAATCAAAGTGGTGGAATGATAATGATTAATATGATTTCCATTGGAATAAAGGGCATAAATTGAGAAATTACATGAAATTTAAACACACCATCAACAATCTCATAGATTCTAGAGATGTTGTTATGGATAGACATACTGTAAACTATAATAATAAATATTTCAAAGAAGCATTTCCTAGGTATGAAAAAGGAGAAGGATCTAAATCTAATAAAATTTTAAAGTGAACTATATGTACTCTAATGATGAGAACATTATTAACATGATAGAACTTTTTGAAATGGAATATTATATTGTAATTGTTTTGAAGAAGAAAGACTATCATAAACCATTATAACTAGATCGTGAGCTAAGATTATTCTTTAGAGAGTTGAACCCTCATCAACTGATCAACAATAATTCAAAGATAAACAAACTACTATGACTAAAACTAAGACTTTAAATAATGTATGGTTATCTATTTACACTATGAACTCCTTTGGAAATAGGTAATGTCTCCATTTTTTGAGTAACTAAACCATAGCATAGATTTCCAAATGATAGGTAGAATACCTTTGTTTGGCTTCATTTAGCTTCTCTAAGAAGAAGGCTATAAATGGTCTTCTTGGCTCAAGACTACCCTAATCGCTAGGCCACTAGTATCACACTCTATAGTAAATGCCTTATTAAAATTAGGCAATCTAAGACTTAGTAATTCAGCTACCTTTTTTTTCAAGAGTTCAAAGATTTCAGTAGCTTTATGAGTCCATGCAAGCTTTCATTTGATCCCTTCTTTGATGATGTTAAGAATGGATTCCATAATATGGCTGAAATTTCTCACAAATTTCCTATAAAATAAGCTAAGCCATGGAAACTTCTAACATCTCCCACTAATCTAGGAGTAGGTCAATTTAGAATAGCTTCTATTTGGACTTATCCATCTTTAAACTTCCTTGCGCTACAACAAAAAAAAGATCTACTAACTCAATTTTAATGAACTCACACTTTTCCAAGTTTATCATTAACTTCTATTGATGGAGTTTGTCTAAGAACTTTCTTAGGTTCTGCAAATGTTCTTCCCTTGTCCTACTAAAGATTTTTATATAATCAAGATAAACAATAAATAATTTTCTAATAAATCACAAGCACCTCATTCATTAATCTCATAAAGGTGATGGGTGCATTTGTTAGACCAAATGGCGTTAGCAACCATTCATAAGATCATTTATTGGTTTTAAAGGAGGTCTTCCACTCATCACCGGATCAGATTATTATGTTATTGTAACATTATTTCAAGTATGTCTTGGAGTAATAGCAATGACCTCCTAAGTAGTTCATCATATCTTCAATTATAGGCATGGGAAATTTGTAGCCAATAGTAACCTCACTGATGGCTCTTGAATCAGTACACATCCTCAATTTATCATCTTTCCTAGGAGCTAATACAATAGGCACTACACAAGAAATCAAGCTCTTTCTTATCATCCCTTTATCTATAATTTCTTGCACTTGTTTTCCTTTCACTTCATTCTAAGCATGCATCATATTATAAGCTTCTTTGTTTGGAAATCTAGACCCTAGAATCAAATCTATTTGATGGTTTACATCTCCCATGGGTGGCAACTTGTCTGGTATGTCCTTCACAACAACATCATTGTATTTATCCAATAAGTCTTTCACTTCTTTCAGTATTTCAAATTCCTTGTCCTTCTTAGGTTCTTCTTTTGGCTTATGCATTATGCCATAACCTTCTTTATTAGGATCAGATTTCAAGGCTTTAAGAAACTCTTTTTCCACACAACAACATAACAAAAGACCAAATCATCTTCTCTTCTACTACATCAGTCAATGGATCCATTTGAAATTTCTATCCATTCTTGGCGATGATGTAGGTGTTTTCCTCTCCATCATGGATGGATTTAGTATCAAATTGTCAAGGATATCCTAATAGAAAATGACAAGAATCCATTGGTAATATGTCACACAATACTTTTCCCTTATGCTCACCTATTTCAAATTCCAAATAAGCTTGTTCATCTAGAAGGACATGGTGACCCTTGTATAGTTCACATGAGGTATCTTTATTAAGGTTCTCCTTATTATAAAGTTCTCTCCTTCACAAATTGGTCCATCTTTTCCCATTGATGTTGAAGCACTACTAGCTTCATCTTCTTGTATTAAGTAGTTCTCTTCTCTATGATTTATGAAATTTCATTCCTATCAAGGAGATTTCCCATAGTGTATCCCACTTTTCCACAATGGAAACACTTCCTAGTGAATGCAATAGAGCTTCTATTTTGCCCCCCAAATCCACCTCTTGATGGGCTTCTAGTTGTATAGTTGTCTCTATTGCCTCTACCTTGACTCTCTCTATTTCCTTCTTGAGGTGCATTCTCCTTATTCCAATTGGAATTCTACCCTCTACCAGGAAAATTTCCTCTACCTCTTAATCCATGCTATTTTTTCCCTCTTTGACTTTTCTTACTTCTCTTGAGTTTATCTTCTTCCATTAAAGAAAGTTGGAAAAAATTGTGTACAATATCGGGGAATAGGATGGTTGTTTTATCTTAGATTATTTCCCTCAACCCATCTAGATATCTAGCTAGCATTTCTTCCTCACTTTCTTGTCTTTTGGACCTTAGACTAAGATTGTGGAACTATTCAATCTATCCATTAAGATCTAGCTCTTTTTTCTTGAAGGCCTACAATTTCTTGTACATATGAACCTTGTAATGAGTAGGGTAAATTGATTCTTTAATTTGATTTACATCCTTTCCTTCTTGCACTCTTTTTTCTTGCATGAAATTCCATGAAATCAATGTTGTCCCTCTCAATCTTTCCATTTCCACACTCACTTTCCTATCTTTTGTTACCTCATCAAGATCAAAGTATTTTTTGACGGAATCTATCCAATCAAACATCTCATCTCCATCTAGGCTTCCATAATAACAAGGTAAGCCATCAAAAGAATCTCTATTAAGAGACTTAAGTGTATCAATGAAGAAACTTTTCTCCTACTCACCATCTGTATTGTGTGTAGCAGTATCAGAAACAAAAAGTGAGGTGTCTTCTTCTTCATCCTCATCCTTAGAGATATCTTCCCATTTTGTCAGTTGGCATTTTCCTTTATCTTCATTTTGATCTCCTTCCATTTCTTGTTTTTGGGCTTCTAGCATCTCTTGGAAGATTTGTTTTAGTATCCACATTGAGAGATTTTGGAGGCATAGTTCCAAACTCTTTTTCTTCTAAGAAAATAGACTCCTTTATGTCTGACACACACCTTTGTCACAATTAGGCTTTGATACCACTATGATGCAAGTGGAATTTGTGTTTGTCTCCACTTGGTCCAATGACCTCTATAAGAGAATGTTTATACCTTCCAAAGGTTGGATTTTGTAGAGCCTTCTCAAGGCTTCCAAGAATTATTTCCTTACCTCCTAGGTCAAGGGGAACTCACCCAACCAAGAACTCTTCCTATATCATTGTAGTTCCTCGAAAGGACTTTATCCTTCCAAGCACCCTAACTCCCACTGCTACATGATCTTCACTAAACTAGATAACCAAATTCTCATTCAAACTTCTAACATCTTGTTTCATCACCCCCTTTAATGGGTTTCATCCATTCTTTGCTCCTTAATCCATGTTTGGTAGAACTATGCAAACTAATTAGTAGACTAGACCAATAAAGTTTGGTTTTTTTTCTCTTTTCTCAAAATAGACCTTAAAAAGATACTATTTTTAAAAAAAAATTGAATACCCATTTGGAAGTTTTAAACAATGTCTTATGTTGGCATCTAGATTTTACCAATTTCATATCTAACTCTAAAAACCCTCTCAAAACCTTAACTTTCCTTGCTCTTTATGAGTTTGCTGATTGGATTCACATGCCAATACTTGCATGGGGATTTAAAATAGTTAAATCCCTTTAATTACCCTTCCTCCTAGCTGTCCACATGTCCACACCTTGTATAGGAAATCATAGGGACATGAATCTTTGTTTGAACTATTGTTTTCATGCTTTGTTTTAATGGCTTACTAACCATGATCAGCCATGATTTCAATACAAAAGCTTCCAGTATTGGTTTTGGTGCTTCAAAAATTTAATAAAATTGCTAATATATAAGTCTTTCTCTTTCCAGCAAGCCATGGAAGGTTGTGACCATGGATAAGCAAGACTAATCCATGAATGGATTCAAAACCCTTACTAAGAAAAGAAAAGCCAAAACAATGAAAAGTATGTACAAACACTATTTTTCATTGTTATAAAATACAAATAAGGAAGGAAATAATATTTAAAATTATGGAATGAAACAACCTAATCCATTTAAATAGTCTATAATTAGAAATACTCAAGAAATTTTTACTATACACTCAACCAACAATGCAATATTTACAAAAAAATTGCTCAAACTTGATTGAAACTTCTTGGAACCTTTTTAACTGAGTATTTTAGTGATTTCTATGTTTTCAAATATCATTTCCAAAATTCCTTCATGCTCCCCTTTCCCGAGTCAATAACTTTGGTCTAAAATTAATAAAGTTGCTAAGTTGCAACGTGCCATTTTAGTGTATTTTGAGCAGTTTTCATGTTTTTTCCCAAACCATTGCAAATATACACCAAATGACTTACAATTAAAACCATGGATAAATATTGGTTATAAATGATGTTTGAAGCCCTTCAACAATCTCTTTGACTAGGCATTGACTATCCTTGACCAACCAAAGAACCTAGGCCTAGAAGGCACAAAGAGCTATATAAACAAACTAATAGAATTATGAAAATTTTCAAAGCTCACCATAGGCTCTCCCTAACTAGGTGTCTTTCCTCGAGGGATTTATTATATCAAACATACACATAAAAAATTAACTAAACTCATCTATTTTCCTCTTGTGCTCCTAAACCAAAATCTAAAAGAGAAGATGATATTGTGTGAAAATTTCTAAAGACCTTGACACCTTCTTATCATTAGAGAGCACAATTTATTAAACAGGTTATTCTCTACACACCAAAATTTATGAAGGACTCAGGAAACTATTCTTGTAAGATTACAGTCATCTTAATTATTTGTGAGATACAATGAAGAACTTCCTAGAAAGGAGATAGATTTTAGCATATAGAAGGGTAGACCTATATTCACAATGAGTGCGAGTAAAAGTGGAGATAATTCTAGTAAAAATTGAGAAAAAGAGGTTGAAGAAAAAAATATTGAACAAATTTCCCTTCTTATGAAGAGAGATCCTAAAGGTAATAAAATTCTTATTTTTTTCACTTGTAAAGATCTTGGTCATTATTATTCTAAATTTCCTTCAGCAAAAAAAAGAAAGTTTAAACCTAGAAAGCCCTACAAGTTAAGAGTACCTAAGGATTCTTTTTATGTTGATGAGGATAATGAAGCTGATTTTTAAGATGGTAAATTTATTGAATGATATTGATAATGAAAATGATGGAATAATAATTGTTTCTATTAAGGAAGAAAGGCCTAGAAATGAATAAATAAGAGAAGAAAAAGCTCTACTATCACAAATTGAAATGAAAAAGGTTGATTAAATTATAGATAGTGGTTGTTCCCATCATATGACTAGAGATGTGAATAAATTTGTTGAATTCAATAGTTATGATGGAGGGATATTTAGAGTTGGTAATAATAAAGCATGTCAAATTAAAGGAAAATTATCTATTACTCTTGGTGGAATGACTAACACCAAGGATGCCTATTTTGTGGATGGTTTGAAAAATAATATTTTGTGTGTTGGAAAACTTATTAACAAGGGATATCAGTTGCAACTTATAGAGAAGACTTTCATTATTAATTATAAAGATGGTAAATTAATTGGTAGTGGTACAAGGAGAAGAGGTCATGTATTTTAGTTGAACCCTACTAAAATGACATGTTTAGTTGCTAAAGTGGATGATAGTTGGTTATGCCATAAGAGATTTTGTGATATCAACTTTGATAACATTGTGAAGGTTAGTACTAGATTTGTAGTTAGAGATTTGCCTAATATTGTGAAACCTACTAACATGACGTGCAAGAAATATATGATGGTAATACAAAAGAAAAGTTGATTTCCAAGTAAGACATTAACTACTTTAATGAAGTTGGAGATAGCACACATAGATCTGAGTGGTCATAGAAGAACAAGAGCATTTTATGGTGAAAGGTATTTCATTCTTCTTATCAATGATTTCACTACAATGATGTGGGTTGAATTTATTAGAGATAAATTTGAAGCTTTTGAGAAGTTCAAGATATTTAAGAAAAGAGTTGAGAATGAATCTAGTCTAAAAATTAAAAGCTTGAGTTCTAATAGAGAAGAAGAATTTGATTCAAATGAGTTTAATTTTTTTGTAAGGATAATGGTATAAAGAGACATCTTTCAGCCCCTAAAACTCTACAATAGAATGTAGTAGTAGAAAGAAGGAATAGATTAGTGACATAAATAACTAGAGAAATGATGTTTGAGAATAATGTATCACATATATTTTGGAGAGAAGTTGTGAACACAATAGTATAGAATATGAACAAAGAATAGGCTAGACAAGAGACAAGTAAGAAACCTTATGTTTTTTGGATATGCACATACTATGAAATATTTTTAGAATCTTTGGAAGTAAATGCTACATTAAAAGAGATGATGATATTGGAAGGTTTGCTTCTAAAAGTGATGAAGGAAATTTTCTTGGATATTGATTGAAATGTAGAGCATACAAATGTTTTAATCAACTACTAAAGATTATTGTTGGGTAAAAGCACAAATGTTTGTCACCTTTTATAAAGAAAAAGGATCCCAAAATGCAAACCATTCAAATTTAATGACATATAAATGGTATTTGTGTTTAGAATTTGAAGATGATGTAGACTGATGAAATGTGTGAAATTTAATGAATTTTATTTTTATAATTTTTTTAAAAATTGTGTAATTTTTTTTTAATATTTTGAAGTCTTTTTTTCAACTCCAAAAAATATAGGGTAACTATGTTAGAAATATAAGGTAGGCTAAGTTACTAAGAAGGGAGGGGTGAATCAATAACCAATAAAACTTAGTCTTAATTCACCAATTAATCCTTCATGTGTATTCATCTAATTGGATGCATGAAAAACTAAAAGCATTAAAAAATTCATAACACTTTGACATACAACATGGTGACCCAGAAACCCTCTAAATAGAAAGTAAAATTGGGGTGGGATGATACCCACAAGCTTTAATACTACAATATAAAGTTGGCATGTTAAGGCTTACAATGATCACTGCTAATGATCTACCCTATTACAAGAAATAAGGACTGTTAGGTCCACCTTGCAAAAGGATTTACAAATATACATTAAAGTATGCACTCGGTAAAGAGATTTACAAAATATTGTTAAGTCTACCTTGTGAAAGGATTTAACTGTTACACTTGTTAGGATGAACTAGTGATCTCTGATTTGCAACCTTGATTTGGTGAATGAGATTCCTTTGAGTGTAATGATCACCTTGCTATGATAGATAAATCTTTGTTGCACCATTTATTATTGTAGCCTTTTTAATTCACACTTCTACTCTTATGGCTTTCTTATCTTTATTCCATCTATTAGGATGTGATACAATACATTACATATATACCAATCCAATTTTCAATTCATCAAAGTCAACTACAATACAAGTTTCACCAAAATACACAAAGTCAGCCCAATTGCTAGTACTCAAGTTCTAAAGACAAACTTGGTGAGGTTTTGACACTCAACAATCATTGTCAATGCTTGGCATTGCCATTCACTTAGTAGATGTAGAAGCTTGGTTCATAATAATCACTTCCAAGTATTTTGAACCAAGTCTTCATTAGTGACTTGGTGAAAATTGCAAAACTTGGCATATAAACTAAATCATTTGGTGGAAACTGCAAAGCTTGGTCAACACTATCTTTGTGAGCTCAATATAAACTAAATCACTTTGGTGACACTGCATAGCTCAGTCAACACTATATTCACATTGCTAAAGCTATGAATTTGGTATGCTTTGGAGAACTTAGTTTGCACTGAGAAACTTGGTAAACACTATGAATCTTGGTTTACATTAATAATCACCAACTTGGTAGATTTTTCTTAGTGTGAAGTGAATATTTTTCCTAGAACTTGGTAGCAACTGTAGAATCTTAGTAGAGCCTAGATTACTTGGTTATGACTATTAACTGTACTATAAGCTTGGTAGCTACTAATCATCTAATTGTGTGTGTGTGTGTGAGAGAGAGAGAGAGACTAATAAAAAAACTTGACTGTAATATCAACAATCTCCCCCTTTGGTATTAGTGACAAAAACACTTACCATCAATCAAAACTAAATTCTCATAAAGTTCAAAACAGTTTTTGGTCTCCATCTTGTGTCTTCAACTTGGTAATGTACTCTATTTTTTTGGAAAAAAAAATTCAAAATTACTTTTGTTAGAGATATTTATCTGAGTATCTATACATGGATATGTATAATATTATGATGCTCCCCCATACATATATATTCAATATACTTTATGCATTATATACATCTTCTCTTCTTCTCCCATTTTATTGCATCATCACATATTCTTCCTTTTTTATATATTACATCTTCTCCCCATTTTTTACATAAATGCCAAATCTGTATGCTACATGGTAATGCCAAAATGTGACAAGAAGTTAGAATGTACTTCCAAAATCAATGACATTGTCTTGTCCAATTTCTTGCAACACCTTGCTTGCATGTATTACAATCTAAACTTCTACTAATAATTCCATCATGTGATTAGCTATGGAGAAGTTGTTATCATAGATGAGAGTTTTGGCATGTGTAATATGTTTTTGCAATGCATCCATGTTTGGAAGAATCATGTCTTGCATGTTTACAAGTGTGGCCCTTATCCTAGCTTCTTGCCTTAGTAACTTTTCCTACATATCAGTCAAAAATCTTATCTTTGTCTAATGAGCAGAACTGCAGCTCTGATCAAGTGACAACTGGTGTGCACTTTCCTTTAGATCTTCATCTATCTTAGAGAGTTTATTTTTGATTTGTTGAGTAAACATAGATGTATCACATAATTTACTAAATAGAGAAGTGACATTGTTGGCAAAGGTTTCCAATGAGCTAAGAATATTAGACAAGTCTACTTGATATATTGGAATCTTCTATGTAACCTATTCCAATTCTTTATTTTCAAATTTATTCTCTACTCTTTGCAACAATTTCTTATGCCCATTCAAATTTTCATTTAATTTCTAAACCACTTCTACTAATTGAGCTAAAATAGAATGAGAAATATCAACCCTGGTGTTGAGTGCATTCGCAAGAATGTTCTTTGCATCTTCTAGCACTTGATTTTCTCTGTTTGTCTCCTCTCTAAGCCTCTGTTTCTTAGCTTTCATCTACAATAGCTCACCTACTATATGTATTTGATCAGGATTTAGAGTAGAGATATCCCAATTCACGACAACTATATCATCATCAAGATCAATGGCTTCTTCCTTATCTTTCCCTTTACTAGAAACTTTTGTACTTGGTTGAGGGTTGCTCTCAGCTATCTTTGTACTAACTATTTGCATGCTTAGAATAGTAACAATAGTGGAAATGAAAGGACTAGCAACAAAAGTAGATATTGCACTAATTGAAGAAATACCTAGTTGCTGAGTAGCCAAAATTGATGAAGTAAGAAGCACTAACTACTTAATAGATGAAGTGTTGGTCACTTCAATCAATGAAGTACTGAGCTAAATAGGTGCAAAGATTGGTTGATTACTTGGATTTGTAGTGTTTTTCACAAACAACTTGATAGTAGCTTTCTTTGAGCTTGATGGCTTTAAAGCTTTTCTCAGAGAGTCAAGAAGTGATGTTATAACTATTGCTACAATCTTTTTAGGGTTTGTTTACTCAATGCTCTAAATCTCAGGGAGATTCTCCTTAGTGGTTTCTTATTCTTGTTCCTCATCATCTACATTATCATAATTTGTTTCTTCTTCATCATCATTGTCCTTTTCTTCCTTGTCATCTTTACCATCATCATCATTATCATTGACATGAACAACAAAATCACTCTACTTATGAAGATTGTAGATATTCTTCCATGTATTAGTGGTATTCCACACCACATGTTCAATGTCGTTAATCAATATCAAGTAGGTGATAGCCCAACACTGGGGCAAATAATAAGAAATATTTAATACTTTAAATGATGAAATTTAGCTTAGTCTATATGTATCAATCTGAGAGCATATGCTTGTGAAAGGTGTCCGAGCAATATGATATCAAGGGGTGCAACTTGTGAGATGAGAAATTATAGATGCAACTAGAGCAAACATAAATAAACATACAAAAAACCAAAAGAATTCTAGCAACAGGAATTGTCACTTCTTGGTGATAGAAACATTAGAAACATAACTTACTTCCTATAATAAAATGACAAAAACAAAAATTATGTGAAAATATCTATTCTATTCTAATTTAAAAATTAAATTAAGTTAAATTATATTAATAATTTAGAACTAATCTAATAATTAAATCTAAAAAGAACACCATTTGAATATTTAATAGATATTAAACTAATATTTAATGATGGTTTATGCAATGAAACAATACCAAACTTGCAATCTCACAAGAAATTCAAATTATAATTTGAATCTTACTAACAATAATACTAAACTATTATTTACATATTAACACAATACATAGAACATTAAAAACATCACAAATGGATAAAAACTACAAACATAATAAAAACTTCACCATGCATTCCTAGAGTGGGCCCTTCCTCCAAGTCTGCAAGGTGAGTGAAGATGAAATAGTTTCTTACACTAGTTTGATCAGCAAAACTTTTATTTTATTTCTCACAAAAGAGGTATTGTATTATTCCCCTTTTGAGCTTGCATTATGTTGCTTATATATATATAGTCATTACATAACAACATAAATATGCTTCTTACAAAAAAATAGGCAATTTAGTTTTGTCATATCAACAAAATAATTTCTTATTCATTCCTATTTTCTTGTAATAATTTTTTTTATAACATCAGCTTAAAATAGAAGATATTAAACTAAAAATCCCCTCTTATGTTTTACATGTGGAGAATATTTTAACCAAGAATATCCTCCATTAAACCTTATTTGTTGGGCATTAAATATAATAAACCTAAATTTTCTATAGTTGTAGCATGAATAGCTATTTTTAGTTTCCATATAACACACATATCATGCCCAATTTTCTTCACCAATACTCTTTTTTATGTGTTAGAGGCATGCAATCCTTGTAACTTTTTCTAATATAGAAATGGAAAAAATAGTTGGAAAAAATTATCTATTAATCAATCAACCACATATAGAAATTCCTATAAAAAAGGACATTAGGAAAATCTAATAGGTGACAAGAAGTTATAGTCCCAACTAGCAGGTGACAGGAAGTTACAGTCCCAATTGGCAGGTGATAGGAAGTTGCAGTCTTGTCTAACAAGTGACAGGAAGATCTATTATGTGTATCAACATACTATGATAATAGAGATTAGTAAAATACAATCAATGATTTTCCATATTTTAATGCCAAAAAAAATTAGATATTATGTATTTATATTAAACCATATGCAATGTAAAATACAAAAATGGGATGAGAATGGAATGAAAATAGAATAGAGTAGTGAGCATGAAATTGTATGAAATTGATTAAAATATGGCATAAAATGGGTTGTACTTGACTCTCATCATTCCCCCCAACTCAGCATATTGCACTTCCTCATGCAATTATTATGATTAAGAGGTCTTTGGTTTGAATTAAAAGCACTTGGATTTATGGCTTTAGACTTTGTCTCCACCCTAAACCATGATGACTCATATATTAACACAAATTGCTTTATTTCCTTCACATGACAAGATTTGTGATTTTTTTCTTCTTCAATGAGAATATTCTTTCAACTCTTCATAAGTTGTTTCTCTTTTCTCATTTCTTTTTTCTTTTCTTTATTTTTATTTTTATTTTTTGTATAGCATCATGGTTCAAAAGGTTATATATAGGAGAAATTTATTTTAGTTTGCACAAGAGGAGTTTAAATGAGAAAAATAGGAGAGATGAGAGACAAAAAAATGCTATTGTATAATGGATATAATGGATAATATGATTGAATTATCAAGGACAATGGATGGAAGATAATAAGGTGACATTCTCCCCCCCAAGTTAAAGGTTGATTGTCCATGGGAAATAGGAAGAGGTAATGTAGGGGTGTTGTATAGTGATCAATGCAATAAGCAATACAAATAAAGTTAAGAGATAAAATAATGAAAAAAAAATTGATTGTTTTACCAACACGCATGTTCAGAGAGACCAATGTCGAAACATAGAACAACTTAGCAACTATGGTCACCAAAATGGAGGAATTTACAACAATGAATGAAGAGAAGCATTCAGAACTACAACACTAAAAAATTCCACCATCTAATTGAAAGCATTAAAGAGAAGACCAATGGAAGGAACTAGAAAACTAGGACAAAGAAAGCAATTTGAGGAACCACCATCATCAATTGAAGCACTAGAGATCATACAACTTAGGTAGAAAATTCTACTGAAAACACCTCAACTGAACAAGCAACACATACTATAGGTGATCAAAGATTTGATGATCACACTAAAGAGGAGTAGATCTACAAAAGTGAGCAATACGATGTGTCAAGAATGAAAGAACCATAGAAACAAATGAGTGTTCTTGAAAAGAATGATTAGCAAAAGAAAAACAAGAACATCAATTTAATTTTTTCATGTTTTTTTTGAAATAAATTTTGATAATAACAAGTGACTACTAGAAATCTAGTTTTCAATCACTTACTACTTAATGACACTCTAAAAAAAAATTTTAGCATAGAATTTATTTTGTATTTAACATCCACTGAAAATTGATTTTCAAATATTAACTGGCCAACAACACCCAACAGTTTTTGTTGTTGGATCTTTTATTTCTTTTTCACTTTTCTTTTCTTTTCTAAAATTTTTTATTTTTTATTTTTTATTTTCAATAACTTCATACAATGACCAAAGAAATGAAATCCTAACATGGATGATGAAGAATGATACCATCCAAAACTTGAGATTGTGTCCATGACCATGCAGAAGGTATTGTTGAAACTTGAAATGATGACTAGGAATAATCTCCACAAAGTTGGGAACACTAAAACACTGCACTAATCAACCTTGATCTATGTATCTCATGCCAATAAATTTGAAATCTATGTGAAGAGCTTTAGAACATATTGGGTCGCTTGGATGAAATAAGTACTCACAAGGATGATGATACTTATATGACACAATGCTCTAATAGTGACAAAACTAGATCACCTTGCATGAAGTTTTGCTACATATCCAATCCTTGTAAAGAGTGAGAGATATCCATTTCTTGAAATAAGCACACCTTCATTATCAAGGATAAGGTCCTAGAGTGAAATACCAATGATAAACTCCAATGTGTCCATGGAACTTTAGAGAGTAGGATACACATCTCAAGGAAGGAGTGTGGTGGCTAGCAAGATGCTCTAGATTCTTGTACATATCTTCAAAGTATTATTAAATGTGTTTTGGAATAATCATGAATCTCATAGACTGGGTTGTATATTTTTCCTCCATGTCATAAATCACCAAAGAAAATAAATATCATCTCAATGTGGTAAACACCTTATGCCATAATCTTCTTGTGATCTTGAATAGTGAACCACAAGTGAAACATACATGCACCAGATAGCTAGCAAGCCCACACAATGTTAACAAAGCCAACAAAGTATATTTTGTAATTCTTGTGTAGAGAAGAATCATCAATTGGTATTATTTCTAAGATCATCTCACCATAACAAGGAACTGGTAACCATATTCTCAAAACCAAGAATATCAAGCATAGTAAAGAAATATCATCCATTCAATAACTCTATCATTAAGTGGGTTATTTTAGGTTTACAGATGATAGCTAGAGTTATTAATATGAATAGATTTTTGATAAAATGAAAAAAAATACAAATAAATCCTTGTGTTAATATAATAGAAATGCTAATTAACACTAGGACACATACCTTGAATCATTAAGGTGTCACATGTCGAGGTTTTCTAAAAAGACCAACAAAACAATCATTGAAGCTTGATTGGAAATTATCCAATAACCACAAAATTAGAGGGATTCACCCCAACTTAACTTCATGCTACAGGGTCACAAAATCATTAGTATAGCCAAAGAAATTAGGTAACCCAAAGAGGGTAACACATCATTAGAAATTTGTGAGTCTTTTTGAGTGATCAAATGTCTCAATAATTCAATGGATGCATTCCCCAATTAATTCTCAATTATAAAACCATGGAAAGGTCAAATCATTCAAGGAATCAAGAAATTAGCATGCATAATCAATGAATGATCATGTAAAGATATAAGAGCCAAGAATGAGAAATATATAACTATTAATACCTTGATCTTTATTAAAAAAAGGAATCATCCATATTTTATCTGGTCATCTTAAGACAACGGAAAGAATCAACAATGATGAATAACAATCATCCAATTTTAACATTTTGGCCATTAATGCATAGAATCCCTTATAATTGGCCTTAATCAACTATTGGTCCCATATCAACAAGTATGTGAGGAATGCACATTTGAACCATAGGTCACCAAATATCAATATGTATAAGTAAAAAAGTAGTGGAATATAGATCGTGGAGGATATGGTACCATGTTTGTGAAATATGGAATGTATATGGTTCAATATTACTTAGTGAATGGTTAATATTAACACACATACTTATGAATCCAATAATTAAAATTGGTGAAATTTGAAGTATGGGCTAATTTATGGGTATTTTAAATTCACTAAGTGGGAAAGAAAAAAAAAGTTGATTATAATTCAATAAGTAATATTGTTCTTCTAATTTAAGTAAACCAAAATCATATCCCTTATATACATCAATACATTCCAATGTTAAATTATCAATTTCAAGAAAATTATTAGATTGTATAGGGATACTTGAAAGCTCGATATTAAATATATTTCCAACCACCTTATTATGAAGTGTTGTGTGAGGCAATATAGCTTCCTTTGGTGGATAGAATAGAGTCAAATGTGAATGGGATAATGAATATGGTAAGAAGTGTGAAGGAGATAAAGTATATGGAAATATGAAGGATGGGTGAAATGAAGATGGTAAGGATGGATATGGTAGAATATAAGAGGAAAATATGGGTTGTTGTGAGCATTCATGATTCCATTTATCATGCATATTATGTAAAAAAGCATGTTTTGAAGAAACATGGTGGATTTGTAATGAAATAAAGTAACAATAAATGTTTTTTATAAGAAAAAGAGGTTTTACAGGGATCCTGAAACCCACAAGTTAAAACATTTCAAATGACTGATAATAAGCAACAAAAGCCTCGCGAAAGAGCAATAGCCAACCAAAAGGCCATTACAATAGATAGGCAAAAATCCAAATCAACAAATAGACAAAAAGCCAACTATCAAAAACTACAGTAGACTAATAGTCCAAAAGACAAGAAAAGAAAAACCTAAGTTATTCCTTTGTCTTTCTCTCGAGATCATTCATTATTTTCATCACTTCATAGGCTTTGTGTAACTCCTTAACAATCTACTCCTACTTCTTCTGGCCAGTCTGATCCAAGCTGTTGAAAGTACTATCCACCATTCTATCTCTAGCTCTATCCTTTTCATCATTTTCATCTAGTAACCCTCTAACTTTTAGCATTCTAGCAAGGGAAGAGATGTTATTGCTTATAGAAGTCAGAATGGAAATCATCTGATTAGCTAAATTATGGTTGTAATTTTCCAAATTTTGAATTATCTTTTCCACCAAGCTAAGGAACTCCCCTTTATCATTCAAATTACCATAATCTGGCTTCTTTCTTTTGTTCTCCAGCTAAACCATTCTTTCTCTGAACTCCTTTAATTCATGGTATAGTCATTTTATTGACCTGGAATTGTCAATCATATTATTTCTAGCATTATTAAGAAAATTCATGCCCATTTCCCTTGTATTATCTATAATGGCCATCATGGTTAGATCAATGAGATCCTCCATCTAGAGTTGACCCTTCTTTTCTTTGAGAATCTAGGGGTTCATTACCTCTCTGACAATACCAATTTTGGAAGTTCTAACATTGAAATTTTTCTAGGCCATGGGTTTGTCTTTAATTACCACTTTTCCACCCCCACCATCATTCTTCTCCTTGTCTTATTCCTGAGGATGAATAGGGGAAAGAGGAATGATAGAGATCTCCATCCCAGAATCCAAATTCCCCTCAGTATCCTTCTCTTTAGACCTCCTCTATTTTTTAGCCACCAACTCCTCCTTCTTATTATCCTCATCCTCATCATTCTAATCATTAGTATTCATATCCTCCCCTTCTTCATTGTATTCTTCAACCCTAACCTAATTTTTTTGGCCCTAGCACTCTAGGGCTTTTCCTAAATAGGGTTTTTGATGATGAGGGTGATTTTTTCTCCAAAGACTTGGCCTTCTTACGAGATGAAATATTATCTTCTTCATCCTTTGAACTAATACTCTAAATATCCTCTAAGTTAGATGAGAAGCTGGAGCTTCCCATTTCCACAGAAGCATCCACAACCTAGGCAAGGGTTTTGCTTCTAGTTTGAGCCTTGAAATGCTCATATATCAGTAGCTTAACCCCTCATGCAAGGCCAAATTAGCAAAGGTATTTTTCTTGTGCCCAGAAATAACCTTACACATGAAAGTATATAAATAAAAACGAAAAGAAACCTTGACACCATAGAGAAAATGATTGAGTAAAAAAAAATGGTGTGTTCTTACTCTATAAAATCTAGTGTCCAAAGATATATACTCTATAATAGCCCTCAAAAAGTACCTCCATAACTTCTTGATAGAGTCCATTTTGTAGTAAGTTTTTCTTTTAACTAGTTCCTTTCTCTCCTCCATATTCTTTGCAAAGTCCTTCACAACATTCATTTACACCTTCTTATCTCTATAAAACTTCAACCCCTTAGCCAAATTTTTAGTCACATGAGCAATGATATCCTTAGTCACCTAAAATGAAACCCCATCCACTTTAGTCCTCCTATTCTTCTAAGAATTAACTATACTATTAGTGATCATAGGGTCAAATCCATGAAGTTTAGCAATATAATTGGCTATACCTCCCTTCTCTAACTTCTCCCAGACTTTGGCCCTTTGTTTCTATTTTTCTACCTCTCCAACCATTTCTTTTATACTTCTTTCTCCCACCATTTCACAATTCTTAGCACCATTGATTCTCATAGAATCTACCCTCTGATTACCTTTCTTAAACCTCTAAAAACCCTGATGGAAGCCTCTCTAATAATCACTGATTTATCTTTCTCTTCCCCAAAAATGGTAAAGAATAAGAAACAAATTGGCCCATGAAATGTGTCGATTTGACATTGATAACATCATCTAACTTTGCCTTTTGTAATCACCATAATTACAATTACTCAAAACCATACTCACATTAATATCCATTGTTAACTTTAGATATCCCTCATACCTCCCTAGATTTTTTCCATCTCAATATGGCTTTTCAAAACTTTTGGGATTTCCCCACTTGAGTTCCAAATCATCACCTTTTCTTGCTTAACTACTTTATTGGCAAAAAAATTTGCCACGAAGTTTGCCTCCCTATATTCATGGCTAATGTGGAATCTATCAAAATTTCCAAGAGTAGAATGAATTTCTTCAATGATATTAGCTATGGTCCATGCTGGTTGGATAACCCCTTTAATACTCCATATGATGTTATTTGAATCCCCCTCCAACCATAATTTTTTAACTCCCATATCTAAAGCTAATTTCTAATGATACCTTCACATCCCAAAGGACCAGGGTTTCGTTTAGCCACACTATTAAAATTTTCTTTATGCCATCCCTCAGGAGGGAGCATCCATTTCACCTCCTATCTTTTGGCCCTCCTATCCTTTTCTTTCTCCTTCTCACCACCATCTTCAATGTCTCCCCCCTTTCTAATTTGGTAATTTTCCTTTATATTAATGCATATGTTATCTACCAAAACAAAAATAGGTTCCTCTTTATCCCTAAAAATTTGATTATTTCTTTCCTTCCAAACTCCTCAACAGAAATGAGGCAAAGACTAGGTACTTAAATTCCACAAATTTGTACCTTTATTCAAGTTATTCCATTGACAAAATAAATCCAACACATTACCTAGCTTGCACCAACTAACCCCAAAATTATTAGTAATATTGTCCCAAACTTCCCTAGAAAAAGGAGAATGGATAAACATATGATTCATCATTTCTATTTGATGTTTACATAGTATACATCTATTTGGGATATAATGTCCTCTTTTAATTAAATTTTCTTGAGCAAGAATTTTTTCTTGTGGCACCAGCTAGAAAAAAATATTAATCATAATAGTAAGGCTAGGTAACCAAGCTTTAGCCCAAGGTGGCTTCTCATTGAAGCTCCTAAGAGAATTATATCCTAAAGAAATTGAATAACATTCATTAGGATTATCTTCCCATATTAATTCATATCTCTTATTATTTAGAATCATTAAGTTTAGCATTATCATTATCAGCTTGAGATCATTCTAAATGAGAGATGGGTCTCTCCACCCCTTGTCAGTTCTATAGTCCATAACTTTCAATCCAAATTGCCCAATACAAATATTTACCTAGTTTACATAATTAGGATTATTTATTAGGGGGCCCTAAATCAACCATTTATCATGCCTAAAGAGAATTTCATCACTATTACCCACTTTTCACTTTATTTTAGCTTTGGCCAGGTCCCTTGCCTTAAGGATACCATTCCATATGACAGACCCATTCGATATATCATCATTATTTAGTAAGAACTTAAGAGTAGGCCTTCTGACATACTTCTTAACTAAAATATCTCTCCATTCTCCTATACTATTAAAAATGCACCAAATATATTTAGGTAGAAGAGCCTTATTGAGATGTTTTAATTTCCTAATACCTAGGCCTCCATAGCTCTTTGGAAGATAGACATTATCCCAAGCCACAAGAGGATATCTTTTCCATTCCTCAAGCCCAGATCACAAAAAAACTCTCTAGATCTTTTCCATTTTATCAAAAAATGTAGCTGGTATCCCAAAGATTCTTAGGGCATACATCTTGAGATTTTAAAGAGTGGACTTAACCAAAAGACATTTACTTACTTGACTAAGAGAAGACCCTTTCCGCCCCACCAACATTTTTCTAAACCTATCAATAATTCCATTCTAGAAAGACTCAAGAGGCTTTGTATCCATAGGGAGACCAAGATAGCTTGAAGGTAGCTTAACGACTCCACACCCAAGAATCCTAGAAATTTTCCTTTGTCTATCCTCTAGAGTGTTGGTAAAGAAAATATAACTTTTCTCCCAATCAATAAGCTGGCCCGATCCTTTGATATAAATATTTAGAAGATCCTTCATCACCTTAGCCTCCTTAATAGAATATTCCCTTTCCATAATGGTATCATCCAAAAATTGCTAATGAGTAAAAGAAACATTCCTGGAGGAAGGCTTGATCCCTCTAAGTCTCCCATCCTATTTATTCTTCTCAATCAACCTTCCAATACATTTTTCCATTATAATGAACAAGATAGGAGAGAGAGGATCCCCCTATTTTAAACCTCTTAAAGGTTTGAAAAAATCAGAGGGAGGCCCATTAACCAAAATGATTAGAGATGAAGTACAAATAAACTAAGGTATAAGCTTGCAAACTTTATGACAAAAGCCAAAAGATTAAAGCACTGAACCAAGGAAATTCCAATCCACCTGGTCATAGGCTTTAGAAAGATCTAGCTTAAGAAGCAAGCCTTCTCTTTTTCCTACTTCAATGGAGTGAATAACTTCATGAACCATCATAATAGAACCCAAAATCTATCTTCTAAGAACAAATCTTGTTTGTTGTTGAGATATGATCAAAGGGAGAATTTTAGAAGTGAGGATGTTAAAACCTTTAAAATGATCTTATAGAAAGCATTACATAGACTAATAGGTCTAATTTTATCCATAGAATTGGCCCCAGGAACTTTAGGAATGAGAACCAAGAATGTAGAATTGATCTCTTTTAGGAGGCTTCTAGCTCCAAAAAATTCCTAAACAGACTTCACCACATCTTCCATAACCACCTCCCAATATGTCTAAAAAAGGAAAGTTGGAAAACCATTTGGTCCAAGGGCTTTATCAGCTAGAAGAGAAAACAAAGTATCTTTAACTTCTTGTGCTTTAGGAATCACCCTCAACATTTTGTTATAATGGGGTTGAATAATGTGAGGAAGAAAAGAGACAATTTCATTTTGATATTCCACCACAGATAACATGGGGTCCTAAGACAACAAAGAAGAGAAAAAAGAAAGAGCTTCTGTAAAAATATCATTCTCTCTAGTTAAAAGAGCCTGCCCCTTTTTTAAGCTAGATATTTTGTTATTAGCTCTATGCTTTAAAATAGAAAGATGAAAAAACCTAGTGTTCTAATCCCTCTCTTTAAGCCAATTTATTCTTGATCTTTATTTCTATAACTTCTCTTCTTTACTTATAATATTGTAAAAGTCAATCAGAATAGACATCTCAACATCCTATTCAAATCATTATACCCATCCTATTGAATGGTGTCCTGAATTGAACTAAGCTTGATAGACAACTCATCTTTATCCTAAAAAAAATGGCCAAAATCTATCTTTTTCTAGATTTTAATTAGCCATTTCACATTAATCAACTTCTTAGAAACTCTAAACATAGTCATTCCACCCACTTCCATACCCCACTAAGAGTATATCCTATTTAGTAAATCTAGATGGAAAGTCCACATCTTTTCAAACCAAAAAGGGTAGTTCCTCCTAGGTTCAAGAGAGACAACCAAGAGGGATATGGGGGAGTGATGTGATTTGACTCTAGGGAGAATGGACAACTTGCAAGAAAAATAATTCAACAAATCTGGAGAAATAAGAGCTCTATCCAAATGAACTTGAATACAATCACTTCCAATTCTTTTATTGGACCAAGTGTAAATCCCACCTAAAAGATCCACATCCCAAAGAGCCAAATTATTAATAAAATTAGAGAGATCCAACTTACTTTCTCGATCTGAGACCAAACCTCCTAGTTTTTCCTCATCAGTGAGTGGAGTGTTGAAGTCCCCTATAATTATACCTTTATTCAAATTACTATCTGAACCATATCACAAATCTTAGTCCAATAATACTTCCTTTCCCTTTTAGAATTAGGAGAATAGACATGCATGTTTCCAACAATAAATGTTACCAACATACTGTATACCATGATCTTCTTGAGTTGGTGCTTGAGATTGTTCATCTATTATAAGGAATACTTGGTCATTTCCACCCTTATCATGGTAATTTTCACAAATAACATGTTCCTCATCCACCATGTACTCTTGGTTGTTTGAGCATATGCATTGGTAATCTTCCCTATAGCAATTAGAACCACAAGTGGTTAGATTTTAATCATCAAAATCATATTGTTCTAAGAATTCATCTATGTCAAACATAAAGATACCATTTGTATATACCTATGATGATGGAGGATCAATATCTTTTAAGATTCATTCATTAGGTAGATAGGGTATCAAAACATCACCTTTGTTCATCGTGATTTCCCCACAATTTCTTCATTTTTTTTAAAATTTGAAAGTGGGGATCTGGGGGCGATAGCCACCAATGGGGTCAAGGGACAATGCCCCTTGTGGGGTCCTAGGGGAGCACCCAAGGTGTGCTCCCAGTCATAGTATAGAGTGAGTCAAGGGGTAGCACCCCTTATGCCAAGCATATTTTTCCTCTTGTGTTTCCTTCAAATTTTGTATTTTTGAAACAATTTTCAACCAAAATTGATATACTTGAACAACCTTGAAAATGCATTATTTTTAACATTTTTATTCAAAAGTATCTTTTCTTTACCAATAGCACACAACAAATAATGATAATATAAAATTTAATTTATTTTCTAAAGCAACTAATGAATCTAATTTCTAAGCCTACTTACAAACTCTAAAACAAAACTCTAAAGCAATGCATCTATATGATTTAACCAATGTAAATTAAGATTAATTACTTAAGCAAGGCTAGTAGTTGCAAAAGATTTCATCCTAATGCATTGTTCCTATCTCAAATCATCAGTCTAACATGCCTTTGACACCTTTCCTTGGAAATGGAGCAAAAATTATAGGCCAACACTAGGGTAGATAATAAGAAATATTTAATACTTTGAATGATGAAATTTAGCTTGGTCTATATGTGTCAATCCGAGAGCATAAGCTTGCAAAAGGTGTTCGACCAATATGCTATCAAGGGGTGCAGCTTGTGAGATGAGCAATTATGGATACAACTAGAACACACATAAATAAACCTACAAAAAAACAAAACAATTCTAGTGATTGGAATTGTCACTTCCTGGCGATAGAAACATTAGAAACATAACTTACTTCCTATAATAAAATGATAAAAACAAAAATTAGGTGAAAATATATGTTCTATTCTAATTTAAAATTTAATTTAATTTAATTATATTAATAATATAGAACTAATCCATTAATTAAATCTAAAAAAATACCATTTGAATATTTAATAGATATTAAACTAATATTTAATGATGGTTTATGTAATGAAACAATACCAAACTTGCAATCTCACAAACAATCAATTATAATTTGAATATTAGTAAAAATAATACCAAACTATTATTTACCATGTGATACAATAATATAGTCTACTCTCATAATAAAAAATTCACCATGCATTCCTAGAGTGGGCCTTTCCTCCAAGTCTACAAGGTGAGTAAAGATGAAATAATTTCTTACACTAGTTTGATCAGTAGAACTTTTATTTTATTTCTCACAAAAGAGGTATTGTATTATTCCCCTTTTGAGCTTGCATTATGTGTGTGTGTGTGTGTGTGTGTGTGTGTGTGTGTGTGTGTGTGTGTGTGTGTGTGTGTGTGTGTGTGTGTGTGTGCGCGTGTGCGTGTGTGCGTGTGTGCGTGTGTGTGTGTGTGCAGCTCTATGCATAAAATAGTCATTACAAAACAACATAAATATGCTTCTTATAAAGAATAGGCAATCTAGTTTTGTTGTATCAACAAAATAATTTCTTATTCATCCCTATTTGTTGGTAATAAATTTTGTTATAACAGCAGCTGAAAATAGAAGGAATTATACTAAAAATCCCCTCTTATGTTTTACATGTGGAGAATATTTTAAACAAGAACATCGTCCATTAAACCTTATTTTTTGGGCATTAATTATAGTAAATCTATATTTTCTATAGTTGTAGCAGGAATAACCCTTTTTAGTTTCCATATAACAAACATATCATGCCCAATTTTCCTTCACCAATACTATTTTTTGTGTTTATGAAGCATGCAATCCTTGTAACCTTTTTTGATATAGAAATGGAAAAATAGTTGGCAAAAATTATCTATTGATCAATCAACCACATATAGAAATTCCTATAAAAAAGGCTTTAGGAAAATCCAATAGGTAGCAGGAAGTTATAGTTCCAACTAGCAGGTGATAGGAAGTTGGAATCCCAACTGGCAGGCAATAGGAAGTTGTAGTCTTGTCTAATAGGCAACATGAAGATCTATTATGCATATCAACATACTATGATAATAGAGATTAGTAAAAAAAATCAATGATTTTCCATAATTTAATCCCAAAACAATATTAGATACTACGTATTTATATTAAACCATATGCAATGTAAAATAGGAAAATGGGATGAAAATGGAATGGAAATAGAATAGAGTAGTGAGCATGAAATTGTATGAAATTGATTAAAATATGGCATAAAATGGGTCGTACTTGACTCTCATTAGCATGAGTTAAATTTCAAAGTAAGTTTTACTTCATTTTGCTTGATGGACTCTTTTACTTCTTTGTTATTGAGACTTGGCAAGAGTTACCTCAGAGTCTACTCATATATATCTTATGTAATTTTCTTGGCTTGATTCTCTCCACTAGTTCACTAGGAATCTACTGTGCAAGTTGGTCTGATAAATATTTCTATTTACCTAGCTTAGACATAACCATGTCTTCAACTTCTACCTCTCTTTTGCATTTATGGTTTCACACCTCAATGATTTAAAATTTTCCATGCCAACTCCTACATTAATCTCTTTCAATTTCTCTAGAAATGTAGGTGGAGGCCATTTGAAAATAACATCCTCTACTTCTTCACCTAATTTCAAGTTCTTTCTAGATGTTCTTCTTTTAAACACTATAGTAGATGACTTGGTAGGTTTGGTTATGATAACTTTACCTTTCTTCTTGATTGGCTCTTCTTCTAATTTTGATTCATCTACCTCATTTTCTACATTATCTTCTATTATATCATCTCCTTTAGCTTTTGTCAATAGAAGAGTAGAACTAGAAATTTTGCTATCCTCTTCTTTCCTTTGCTAACAGCCTAAGGAAGCTTTATCTCTAGTTCTATTCTGACTTTGGATTCATCACACATGCCAAAATATGTGGCCTTGGTATTTACAGGTTCATTCAACAATGCCTCAATAATGTACTTGGTGTCATCAATATTAACCTCATAGCCTAGAATCTTAACCCATACCACTCTAGGTTTGACTGCTTGTATATACACTTTGTCACAATCTACCATAAAAAAAATATCATCCTTGTAATCTTCTACAAATTTCTGAGGAATTTTGAATCATTTATTCATCTTTTCTTTGAATGAATAAAAATAGTTATCCATTATACTAGCATAACCACCTTTGTTATATATTCATTGATTTGATATAGTATAGGCACATATTTTCTCCATATAACTATACCTTTTGAAGGGAAAAACTTTTGCACAAAGAAGAATAAATAGGTTAAACATGAACCAAACTCACATGGGTTATTCTTTAATGTCTTGATGCTTTCCATGTTCTTGTTGAATTGGCTCAACATCAACTCAGCAAGGTCAAAGGACATATTGTTCTTCACCACCTTGAAAGTGAGATTGACTACCTCACATGGTACACTGTTGAGTTGGCTGGAGCTATATATTTTGTGTGTAATTATGTGAATTCCAAATTCTAGCTCCATGTCAGCTACATAGCTGATCTTCATGCCTCTTCCATCCAACTCAGTAAGAGTTTTCTTTTCTAGTTTTACCTGACTTAGGGCTTTAGTAGTTTTTTCCTTAGCCAACATCGGGAGCACTGTGATTCATTGAATAATTTTCTTTGTTATCAAGATAGGCTAATCCAACCATAGTTTCCCATTGTGTACATGGGTAAGGATAAACTTTATCCACTTTATCTGAAAGGCTTGGAGTATGTGGGGAATTTGGGTTAAACCCTTAGTTTCTAAGTGTTGATGCTTGGATTTCAATGCACCATTCACACACAACCTTTCCAAAGTTTCATCCATTTCTATGGTTCCTATGTCTTGAATTGTACAACAAAAATGTGAGAAAATACCATTAACCATAAGTACCTTACATGGAATCTATGACTAAGCTCCAGTAGGATCAAGTGTTTCCACAATTTCTAGACTCGATTGGAAGTCTGGTGCTTTCCATTCAACTGCTCAAATGAACATCTTGGATCCTTTCTTGGTTTTGTTGCTAGAGGATGCCATTGCCTGGTAGGGTTTATGAAAAACATGGAAAACCTCAACAAAAATTCACACAAATTACATAGATGCACATAAATCACTCTTCACATAAGCTCTTGAAAATTCATGGTGACAAATGAATTTGATTTCACCCTTTTTAACAAATTCCACATTCTCATTTCCATAAATGCTTGGTATGCTTTCTTTCTTGATAATACATTGTCTTTCACTTGATTTGAATTAATTACTCAATAGAGCCATTCATGACTTGGTTTCCACACAACAACTTAGTTACTTCTAACCTTGCTTAGTAGGGTCTTACAACCCAATTTAGCTTGGTAAGGTCCAAATTTTCTTTAGATACTCAGTGATCTCTTTGCATCTTGAATGCTGATATGGATCTTTCTTTCTAGCTAACTAGAACTAATGTAAGATGTCTACTTTAGAATCTTAGTTCTAGTTATCCTTGTGGAAGATCAAGTAAAAATGTTTGAGTCACCCAATTCTCGAGTGACATATGCTTCATTGCTTGGACTTGCATTCTTAGAAGATTTTAGAATCCACTATTGTCTCATCTTCTTTCTAATGTTGTCAACCTTGGATTTATTTTCATCTTCAATTCTTCTAGTTCTCATACAATTCTTGGTAAGATGTCCAAGTTTTTTACAAATAAAGAATCTTTTAGTGGTGTCTTCTGTACTCATGTGATGTTTTACACAATTTATTAAAATGTGTCCAAATTCTCCATAGTAGTGACATCTATACCAAGTGTTATAGCCCCAACTGAATATATCTTTTAAAATCTATTCTTTTGGGTTTGATATCTTAGTTTTGAATTCAAAAGATTTGTGACAATGCTTCTTGCATTTGTGATAGTTTTCTTCAAATTTAGGCTTCTCTTTACGTTCATTAGCTCTATGACCATACTTATTGCAATTGTAACATTTTCCATCAAATTTAGTGCTTTACCATTACTCCAACATTTGTTTGATGTATGACCCAACTTACCATAGTGATTGCAAGTAGTTCTTTCATTCTTTTGAGCTCTTTTCTTGGATGATTCACCTTCTTCTGTAAATCAAATTCCTATGCTTCCTTTTTGTCTATATTGGCTTTGCTCATTCAATTTATTCATGTCTACTTGAGATTTCATCATCCTCTCATTGGTTTGTTTTTCAATGTTTAAATCATTCTATAATCATTCATTTTATGATCTTAGATTCATGATTTCTTTATTTGCATTAGTAAGTTGATAAATGGAGTCTACCTATTGAAGGGATAGATGCTAAATTTCATTGTTCTTTCCTTATATCTCTTCTTTTATCTTGTTTTTATCTTCCATGACTGCACATGATCTTATTGACTAAATTTCTTGTTCCCTTTTCAGCTTTTTAATTTCTTCTTGAAGTATACTATTATTTTCAAATAGTTCTCTAATTGCCTCATTAGCTTTGTCTAAATTACTTTTTGAATGGATATCTTCAATTCTTTCTTCAATGTAGAGTTTGTCACTCATCTGTACTTCAAGATCTTTTCTTCTTTTCAAGGATTGAGAGAGTTGTTCTTTTTCTTTCTAAAGTTGTCCAATAGCCAATTCCAAATCTAGCTTTTCATTGTCAATAGCCTTATCAAATCTGAATAGCCTCTAATCTTTGCTCAAGTTGTTAAACTTATTCTTTGAGAACCACAAATCTCTAATACTAATCATTGGAAATATAATATAGGCTAAGTTATTAAGAGGGGATGGGTGAATCAAAAACCAATAAATATTAATCTTAATTCACCAATTAATACTTTATGTGTATTGATCTAATTGCATGCATGAAAAATTGAAAACATTAAAGAATTCATAACTCTTTGACACACAATATGGTGACATAGAAACCTTCAAAATAGAAAGTAAAATTAGGGTGGGGATGATACCCAAAAGCTTTAGTACTACAGTTTGAAGTTTTCCTATCAAGGCTTACAATGATCACTTCTGATGATCTACCTGGTTAGGAGCCATAAGGACTGCTAGGTCCACGTTGCAAAAGGATTTACAAACATACAGTGAAGTATGCACTTGGTAAAGAGATTTACAAAGGATTGTTAAGTCTACCTTGTAAAATAATTTAACTATTCCACCTATTAGGAGGAACCAGTGGCTGATCCCTAATCTAAAACATTGATTTGTTAAATGAGATTCCTTTGAGTGTAATAGTCACCTTGCTGTGATAGATAAATCTTTGCTTCTCCTTATACTATTGTATCCATTTTACTTTGCACTTCTACTCTTATTACTTTATTATATGTATTCCATCTATTAGGATGTGATATAATACATTACATGTATACCAATCCAATTTAAAATTCATCAAATTTGGCTATAGTACAAATTTTACCAAAATACATAAAGTCAGCCCAACTACTGGTACTCAAGTTTTAAAGACAAACTTGGTGAGGTTCTAACACTCGACAATCATTGTCAATTCTCAACATCATCATGCACTTGGTAGACATAGAAGGTCAATTCATACTAATCACTTCCAAGTAGTTTGAACTCTGTTTACACTAGTGACTTGGTGAACACTGTGAAATTGAACATATAAAATGAAGTACTTGGTTGACACTGCATAGCTTGGTCAACACTATCTCCGCAAGCTTGGTATAAACTTAATCACTTGGTTGACACTGTATAGCTCATTCAACACTAGATTCACATTGTTGAAGCTGCAAAATTGGTATACTCTAGAGAACTCAATTTGCATTAAGAAACTTGGTAAACACTATGAAGCTTGGTTTACATTGATAATCACCAACCTAGTAAATATTGGTTGGTGCAAACTAAATATTGTTCCTGGAACTTAGTAGCAACTATAGAACTTGGTAGAGCCTAAATTACTTGGTTAACACTATTAAGTATACTATAAGCTTGGTAGCTACTAATCATCTGATTAAGTGTATGTGTCACTAATAAACAAACTTGAGTATAATGTCAACAAAATGCACCAAGTTGTGGTGCCCAAAGGGGGTATAAGTGGCCACTTTTTCTTTTTCTGAAATCAGCAAATTCTAAACTTTGACAAGAATTTGAAGATAGTTATGTCAAAATTTTAAGATATGACAAATACAAAAGTAGTAGTCTTTTGAATCTAGTTTCTAAACTACTTTTTTTTCAAAATGGTTTATTTTTAGGTCGTTAAAGAAAAGGGCTATAGATAGTGGTACTATTTTTTTAGAAAAAACATAACATAGTGCAAATTCTGACCTCCTAAAATTTGAACTTTTCTTTTAAAATTCTTTAATCACTCTAGTCAAAAGTTACCTAATACCGTGTAGTTTATCTCATAGATATTTTTAAATTTTATAGTGTTTTTTTAAATATGAATTTTATAATTGCACAAATCCCAAAAATGTGAAATATCTATATACTCCCACTAGAAATGATTGAAAACTAATCTAAAATCAAAACTTTGGTTTTTGAAATTGTGTTGAATGAAGTCCAGTTTCTAAAAAACTAAGTCATGAAATTTGATGAACTTGCTAAAAATGTACACCCCAATTAGTACATGTTTATTTTTGAGAGAAAATGGGCATACACTTAAAATAAATTATAGTTAAAAGGCTTGAAATAGTTCAATTTTAAAATAAATTATATGGTTATATAGCTAACACAGAGATCTAGAATATTATGTAACCTAATTTTATCAATGCTCTACTATGAGGAAATTTGAAGGAGAGTAGACAAGAAATATCAATCATTTTTTCTATGCTTGTTGCAAAACACATTTCAGATCAGTTTAGAGACTCCAAACTGTTGGGTTGGATCCCCAAGGAAAATCCAACCTTAGGCTTGGTAGAATCCAAATCTTTAAATAGCATGTACATGCTATTTAAAGAATTTTTAAATTTAGGCTTACATAGCTCATATGCACTATAGTGTGTACACACTTTGTAAGCCTAAATTTCAATAGAGAGGGAAGCAAAGTGGGAGAGAGGATAGAGAGTGAGAGAGAGTAAAGGATGGACAAAGAGTAGGAGGTGGGATTAAAGGGAGGGAGGGAGGGAGGGAGGGAGGGAGAGAGAGAGAGAGAGAGAGAGAGAGAGAGAAGGGGATGGAAGAGGGTGTAATATTGTAAAAGAGAGGAGTGGGAGAGAGATTTAGCTAGAGAAATATAGAGATAAAGATTAAGATAAATACAGAGAGAGAGAGAGAGAGAGAGAGAGAGAGAGAGAGAGAGAGTAGGGTTCACTATAGTGGCAAATATTTGCAATGGAAATTTTTGCCCAGTGACCAACATCGATTTGACAAAGATTTTACACATATTTAGGTTGATGCATCATCCCAATTTTACCAAATATAAGTCAAACCCCTAGGCCCATTGCTAGAGGATTTGTGTCATCCAATCACATTTGGAAATGAAATAGGCAATCAAAAATATTTTTGGTGCACAACAAATTAAACGCATTCACCTATTATTTCCCAAATGGATATTTTTGAATGACATCAATTCTCCCTTTGTTTTAAAATATATTTTAGGAGAGGGAGGACATTTTCTTCCAAAATATACTGACGTGTGTCCACACAAATTCAATTTTTCCATCTATATTATGCATGACTATGTAATGGATGAACCATATTCACGTAAGCTTTGCCAAAGATTTGGTAGACCCTATAATATTCCTTTAGATTTTGTCACAAAATAGAGGTATAAATACATTCATAGATTAGTAGGTTGTCTCAATTCCAATCAGTATTTAGTAGAGAATTCTCAATTTCTCATACTATAAAGATTATTTTTGGGTGTGTTGTGTGTGAAATGACTATATTTTAGCCAAAAGTAAGTAACTCAAACTCCTATTCATCTATTTACTATAATTTTAGTTCATTCTTATATGTAGTAGATACAAGTTAGACTGTTAGTTCTCATCTATCAACTAGGACCAGTACAATAACAAAGGATACTTAGGAAATCTATATTTTAAAGTGTAGCTCATACAAGAAATTAATACTATTTAGATAAATATATGTAATAAACTATAGTCAATTGTCAATTTTTGAATAAATTGAATTTTATGGCAGCCAATATTTCTTCAGAGATGTCAAACATGAATAGGGGTAAGAGTCCTATATGTGGTAGAAGTCAAAAAAGGCCAACCAAGAACACTCACACCTTATCATCATATTTTGGTGATGAAAATTAAGAAGCAACATTATTACAAGTGCATTTACAAGATTCCAAACAACTGCCACTACCAGTTCCACTAGCACATATTGAAGAAGTTAGCAAACCTAATATATCTAATCACGATGAACTTGAAGAAGATATTTAGGTAAATAGCCAAAGTAGCCAAGAGTAGCAAGTCAATACCCAAAGTAGCCAGAATAATATAATAGACTTGGATGATAATTTCAAAGATAGTGATGGTGGATGACCAGGGAAGGGAAAAAGGAAATACAACACAAAAACTAGTGTGAAATCCAATAGAAATTGACATTGGGATATATCAATAATGAATTTTTAAATAGAACGTGCCTCAAAGAATCCATTCATTGAACTTGTATGCAATCTAAAAAATCATAAGCCTCCAGTGGAATGTAGATGTATGATATTCTCAAGGATAAGGGTCAAAACACAAACCTATGTCACCCTTTTGTGAAGGAAAAGGATAACAAAAAGTACAACTATTTACCTTCAATGATATAAAACTAATATTATTAGTTAGAATTTGAAAATAAAGTAAACCAATGAAATGTGTAGAAATTGATCAAGTTTAGAATTATAATTTTAACAATTATTTAGATTAATTGATATATTTTCATAATTTCTATAGATAATTTTTTAGTTGCTAAAAAATGTTGAAAATTAGGAGTCTAGTTCCCACCACAAAACTCTCTAGAAATAAACTTATTTTCATTTGATCTCAAACTATGTTATGTGTGTGTGTGTGTGTGCGCGCGCGCGCGCGCGTGCGTGTGTGTATACATGTATATATATACATATATACATGTATGTATATATGTATGTATATACATATATATATATATACATGTATATATATATATATACATATATATATATATATATATATATATATATATGTACATGTATATATGTATATATATATGTGTGTGTGTGTGTGTATACATTCAAAAATAAAAAATTTCTTTAGACTTATATTTTCACTTTTATAATCATTCAAAGTTCAACTCAATTGAAATCGATAGTTTTTATCTCCCACCACATTTTTCAAAATAAATCTATCCTAACCAAAATAAAAATTATAAATTCTAGAAGAGGACTCTCTCCTTTAGAACGTCATATAAGTTTTAAATTTTATGATATGATTTACTATTTTTTTCTTTCTCAAAATTGACATCTTTTTAAGTGTTAAAATATGTGCTTGTAGAATTTTTTAATTGTAATATACTATATCTATTTAAATACTATAAACTCTATATGATAATATTCTTGACTTTGGGCTCTATAAAATGGTGTTTATAAGTTATTAGAAATATATCATAAAAAAATGTAAGAGTTATTGAAACATTAGTTTTCTAAAATAATTATATTTCTTTAGTAATTAGATACAAACTAGTATAAAACATTACTAGAATAAAAATTTCCAATTGGAAAAGTGTGATACCATATACAACTTAGCTAGAATAAATTTAGCTAGAACATATCTTTGAAAAAAATTGATTTTTAGATAGAAATACTCAAATTGAATTGTTCTGATTAGTTAGCCTAAAAGGTGAAACAACTTTATACTTTTACCCATAATTAAAAAGGAAAAGAGGTTGCAACTAGAAATTGACACCATATAAAGTATATGGGTAAAGTTTATGTGAAGAAAATCATAGATGGAGTGGAAAAATTAGTTACAAAATGGAAAACCAAGGAGGAATGTCAACATATTAAGGATGTAGGAATCTTAGAATTTTAGGAGAAAATAGAGACAAAGCCTACTAAAGTATAGGGCTCCATGAAATCTCTTATTGGAAAAGTAATGGATGTTCAAGAAATGGGTAAAGTTCTTTAGTTAAGTGGTATCTTCTATTTTTTAAGTAAAGGGCATGCCATGCTAGACTACCCATCATTATTGAATACTTCATTACACTTTCCAAAAAAATTTATTATGCAAGGAGTCACTAGTCAGTAAACAATGGATGTGAATGGGAAAATTTGTCTTGCTAAGATTGAAATAGAAGATATCAAAGAAAAAAATAAAGATTCAAATTTCATTGCATTACCTTTAGATGAGGTGATAGCAATAAACAATACATCCTGTGTATGCATGTATGTCTATATTATACACAATTTTTTCTACCAACCCAATCTACTAATTTTTGTTAAAATAAAGGATAATTCAATGATGGAGAATATATTTGAATTAGTGAAGATTTCCCTAATTGAATATGGAGGTATAGATGAAATGATAATTGTCCAAAAGTTGGTGTGTGTTGGAGAAGATGGAGCTTCAGTAATGCAAGGCAACATGAATGGTCTTGTCACAAAGTTAAAAGAATTTGTTGTATCTTACATTGTTGACATTCACTATATGGCCCATATAATGAATCTATCTTTTGTAATTTTTAGAAACTCTCCAAAAATTTATAGAGTTGAAGTTTTAATCAAAGAGATCTATAGGCACTTTTGTCGAAGTCCAGAAATGATTCAACAAATTTCAATAGTTTGTTGAGGGCCTAACTAATGGGGAAAAGTGTTGACAATTGGCTAATTAAGATATGTAATTGTTGTCATTTATGGAAACTCGTGATGTACATGCTTGTAGGAAACCTTGGAAATAAAGATACTTAACTTTTGGTACTTAGAAAATTGTCTAAGTATGAATTTGGTTTATAGTAGTGTATTGTTTTGTATGTAACTTGTTACTAGCATCATATTATGACTAAAAAAATTAGATGGAGATACTATACATGTTGATGATGACATGTATAACCTCAAAAGCTAGTATAAAATATATGGAAAAGAGATCAAGCTACTTAGAAGAAGCTTAACACCTTGAGTGAGATCCCTATGGATATGGAATAATTGATGAAGAACTTTGCAGAGGCACTTGAACAAATTGATCTCCTCACTAAAGAAAGAGATAAATTGAAGGATAGATATGAAGAATCCAAAGTATATATTGGACAATTGAAGAATAAGATTGAATTTTTCAAATCCAAGCCTAAATCTACTGAATCTAAAACTAGTGATAATGATTATTCAAAGTTGAAGATAGAGTACAAGATCTTAAAGCATGAATTGAATATTATGAATCTAAAGTTGAATTTGAGGAGTGATCCTAGATAAGTTGAAATTGATTTGAAGACTAAGAATACAGATCTTAGAGAAAGTCTGGAAAAGAAGACATATGAGTTTGAAAAATTGAAAGAAAATCATGAAGAACTTCATAAGTACAACACCATTATGAAATGTGAATTAACTTAGTGTAAGAAAAAACTTGAGAAGCTTTATTCTAGCAAAAGAAAGCTTGATGATTCAATGTCAATATAGAGACCTACTTATGATAAGACTAGTCTTGGTTATCTATTTAACATGTCTACAAAGAAACCTGAGATTAGATGAAATCTAAAAGAAAAAGATAAATTTGATGATAAGATTGAATCTAGTCAATCTTCTAATAAACCTAAAGAAGTTGGACAAGAAAAGGAAGTTGAGATATTGGATGAACCAAAGTAAGTGGAATCTCCTAAGGAAACCACCTGTATGAGTTTAGAGGTAACTATTTTTCATATAATAAAATAGGGCATATGAAAAGAGATTGTACAAATAATTCATTTAATAATGATAAAGACTTTTATTGTCATAATTGTCATTGTATGGGTCATAAAAAAATTGATTATAAGAAACCTAAACAAGATAATGATAGAAGGAATAATAGAATGTCTAGAAATAATAACCCTGTAGATAGAAGAATATCCAATGAAAGGAAATTGAGAGAAGGAAGACCTTATGAAGAAAGAAGATAGATCATGTGTTATAAGTGTAACAACTTTGGACACATAGCTTAGAATTTTCATGTACCTGATGATTAGCAAAATCTTAAAAGTAGAACTCCAGTATGTCAATTATGAAATAACTTCAGACATATAAAAAAGTATTGTAGAATGGAAAAAAACTTCAGAGATAGAAGGAACAATGGAAGAAACTTTGGAAACAGAAGGAATGATGGAAGAAATATCATAAATGACAAAAGGAACCATGAGAGAAACTTTGTAACTAACAAAGATAATGAGGAACAAATAAATGTAATCAGTGAACTTTGAGAATAACTCAATGAGACATTTGTAAAAGGATTAGACATCTCAAAAGAAAATTTAGAAGATGATGAGATAGGAAGATTAAAGTTAGTTATTAAGTTTGATTTAATTAAGTTAAATTAAGCTTGTTCATAGCATCAAAAGTTGAAAATTTCATCTAGAGATCAAACTAGAGGTAGTGAAGTTGGGAAAAGGTGTATCAAGATAAGTTTAGATGGTACCTAAGCTCACTTGTAATTTGAAACTTATCTAAACTAGTTATGAAGGAATTTAGAGTTACTATTATTATAGAGAAAGTTAATTTTGTAGCAAAAGATGAAAACTATGTTCTTACTAAAATTTTTGTGGAGAAAAGTTTTGTGGAGCATTGTTATGATGGAAGAAAGCTATGGTAAACCTCTAGTAGCATCTAAAGATTAGATAGAAGATCTTGAGAAGATATTTGATTTTAAAATGTAATTGAAAACTTTTTCATGTTTACAAAGTATACAATTAATGCAAGTTTGAGTTGAAGGAATAAAATGGAGTACAGACTTGATTGCTAATTCATTGTGATAACATCAAAAGAATAGAGCACTCAAAAGTGACTTGACATAGCAATTTCAAAGCAAACCCTATTTTTAGAAAGAGGTATTTTATCATTTATCTACAAAATTTATTCAATAAAAGTTTATATTTGATAGAATCATAGATATGTTAGTAGTTTATACTATTGAGAATGAGGAGAGGCTGAAATTGAAGGTTGTTTCCATGAAACCCATTGAAGGAAACCCTAATTCAAAATTATCCATTACTCCTAATAATGTAGTTTATTTTGAAGATATAGGAAGTTATCTTACCAGTAAGTTTGAATCTATTGGGAGTGAGTATATGAACAAGGATATGGAATTAGTCTTTAGTAATGATAGAACTGTGAAACTTGGATTTGAACATTTTAAGGAACTAGACCTATTCAAATATCATTTCTACCAAGAATTGGACACTGGTGAATGGATGCAGATCATACTAAGTAGAATATATGATGGAAAACTATGGATGGAAGATAGTGTAGTTGATGTTTCAGCTAACCTTATTAATGAGGTAACTGGTCTTAACAAACAAGGTAGTGTACCTAAAGGTGAGAAACTAGTTAAGAAGAAAGTTGAGAGTTATACAAAAGCAATTTATAATGGAAAGGCCATGGTGCTCAGCAATATTAAACAAGATGATGTAAGATTCCTAAGTAGAATCATTGCGTACTCTATATGTGTAGCCTGAAGATATGTGTTGAGAAGAAACAAGTTAACCTCTGTGAAATTCTAAGAATGTAACTTCTTGAGAACCTAGAGAAAATTGAGAGGACTAAGAATGGTGTGTTTAGATTTCAGTCACTAATCAATCATATATTTTTTCATGTACTTAAGATATCTCTATATTTTTCAGTCATAGAAATTAAGAGTAGTGAGAGATGTACAATGGAGAAGATTACATAAGTGTGTAGAAGACATCTAGTAGATAAAATATTGGATAGTGGGAACTTGATAATGAAAACATTTCAAAATGATATGAGACAAAGATTTAAAATTACACTTGCAACTATAGATAGTTTTAAAGAAGATATATGTGCTATGGTTGATACAAATTTTACTATTATTCAAGAAGTAGAACCTCAAGAAATATTTCTTGATCCCTTGGGTTATGAATTGAGTGATGAAACAATAGTTGGATACATTGATTTATTGTTGAAATGTGAGAAGGACCAAGTTGAGTATAGATTTGGAACTTATTATGAGATTACCCAATAAGCTCATTAGGCATCCTTGGAGAAGGAATCTGACAAGAATATAGAAACAATAATGAAGAAAGTTTTATTAGAGGCTAGTATGACTGAGAGTGAGTCGCAGGTAGCTAGGCATACTTTAAAATAAGATATAATGAATGTGAAACCTTTTTCAGTGTCTATTACAAAGACATCTTCAAAATAGAGCATTCCTTATGTAGCAGTATCAAATGTACAACCAAGTGAACTAAAGAGGAAATTGGAGGGATTAGTGGAAGCTGTGATCACCAAGACAAAAAGGGTCAAGAAACAAGCCACTAGACCATGAAAGAGACAAAAGACACTATTGAGAACTATTAAGTCTAGTGAAGAAGAACAAGAACAAGAACAAGAAGCTAAATAGATAAAGAAGGTAACTACTTCTAAATAGTCAGTAGGAAAAGCTTGAAAACCCTAGAAGCCAAAGATAGAAAAGATAAATTCATCCATTACTGATGAAGGAAAATTTGTGCAGATGAACAAATTTTATGACTTGTATAATAATTTTGAGAAAGATGAGATTGATATCTATACTGTGAGATAGATCATAGCCAACAATTTGAAACTTAAAGATATTAAAGGCATGGTAAGCTAAAAAATATATGATAGACTCATTGAAAAGAAGGCACCAACTTGAGAAGGGGACATAGAACTTTGGAAATCTATGATAAGAACAATATGCAAGACTGATGATGAAGAAGAAGTCAAAAGATTGTTCAACAATATAGCACCTTACTTGAGAAACAAAGTAAGACCATTTCTATTTGTGGTGGGTGAGAAAGATAAGATAAGAAGTGAAACTGTGATAGTTATAAGTCAGATGATGAAAAAGTCCAAGGTAACATCTTCATTAGCACCCAGAACCTTAGAAGTGTTAGTAAGTGGTGACATAATGTAGATAGATCATACCAATGTTACTATTAACATTGATGATACTAACCATTTTTAGAGTTTAGAACATAATGAACCTCACATCGAGGATATTGAACAACAATTGAAACAAATTGAAGAGGAAAAGAGGCTATTAGAGGAAGAGAAAAGAAAAATAGAAGATGCCAAGTAGAAATTACTTCAAGATGAGATGAAAAGAAAATTTGAAGAAGAAAATAAAAGATTAGTTGAAGAAGAAAAGAAGAGGAAGTTAGAGGAAGATAAGAAGAAGGAAGACTAGAGGAGGAAGAAAAGAGAGAGAAAGAAAGGAAAGAAAGAGAAGAGAAAGAGGAAGAAGAAAGAAGGGTCAAAGAGGAAGCTAAAAATAAGAAAGGGAAGATGACACTAAACCTTCTAGTTCATCTACCCCACTTTTTTTTGCTAGCTTGTAAATTGATGATGATGGTCAAATTGACTTGATCTCATCTTTGTCAAAAATTATTCAGAAGAATAGGATAGTAAAAAGACTATAGAGAACCTTGATGGAGAATATTGATAGATTACATAGTAATCTAGTAGTCTAGCATACAGAGATAGATCCTAAATAGAGGGCACAAGCACTACTAAAATATTTTGATGAGAAATTCACAAATTTACTAAATGTTACAGAATCTAAGGCACAATTTCACATGATGCTAACTTGTTTAGCATTATTTGTTATAATATCAAGAACGATTTGATAAGTCTTGATACTTGTATCAAGAATCTTTAAAAATGTCAACAAGATGGAAAGGTACTATATATTAAGTGTACCTTATCTCACAAGTTGACTAAGGATATTGATAATCAAATTGAAGGTAAGTTGAGTGAGCTAGAGGCTCTATCTAACTAGGTACAACAACCTTTCAACAAAGTTGATGACTATGAAGGACAAGTGGCTAGTATTCATTGTGATATCAAGAAACTGGAACTTTGAAAGGAATAAATTTTGAAAATATTTTTAGATTTGAGAGAGTCTATTGCTATGAAAATTCCTATTATTGAGAGATAGTTGGAGAAATGTGTTAAGGCCAAGGACACTTATTCTAACTTTTTATATTCTAATCATAATGTAGTTGAGATCACATCATATGCCCTATGTGCAATTCTCACCTCTATTGAATTAGCCAAGGATACATGGACAAAAGATATGAACAATGTTAAGGCAATTTTTGATGATTGCATGAAGATACTATAAGCTTAAGGTAGAAGAAAAGAGTTTTTGACTCCATTTTTTGACATTTTAACCTTTTTCATTGATGTCAAAGGGGGAGAAAATGCATAAGAAAATTGTAAATTAGGTTAAAGAGAAGATAATATTGTAAAGTATAAAATCATATTGTAAGGGGGAGCATATGTAAGATGGACAAGTTATAATAGTTGATTAGTGTATTGTTACTATATTGTTTTTGACAAGTTTTTGATACTTAGCCAATCTTCCGTATTTTGTTGCCATCAACGCCAAAGGGGGAGATTTTTGACAATTGGCTAATGAAGATATGAAATTTTTGTCATTTATGAAAAATCATGATGTACATGATAACAAGAAAACTTAGAAATAAAGATACTTAGCTTTTGGTACTCAAAAAATTGTCTGAGTACGAATTTGGTTTATAGCAGTGTATTGTTTTGTACGTAACTTATTATTGAAATCATAATATGACTAGCAAAGTTAGATGGATATATTATACATCTTGATGAAATGTATAACCTTGAAAGTTAGTACAAACTATATGGAAAAGAGATATTTGTGTTTTACCAATGAAACAGGATAATAGAATTAAAGGAAAGAAATTAGTTTGTTTACAAAATAATTACTTGACCAATTAGGGCTGACATCCTAGATGTTTAATCTAAGTTGGAAAAGTGTATTATGGTCTTAGCTAACCTAGAAAAAATTTGTGTAAAGTCATGGTATTTATGAAAAGGACATCTTGCAAATTCAAATGTAGAAGTTGCATTGTGTTGAGCAATTGTATGTTAACTTTTGTGAAAGTGATATATGGAAAGTTTTGTAAAGCTATTTTATGATTTGATATCAAGTTGAAGATTAGAGATTAGTCAAGAAAAAAATTACAAAATCTATATTCTAGAAGTCTAATTACTCATTTGGGTAGTGAGCTCTTCTTGTAATTAGAAGTGCATGTTTGGGCAGTGGGTTCATCTTGCATCTATTGTACTAGAACTCCTAACAGGGTTGGCACAACTCTTAACAGGGTTGGAATCTCCTAACAAGGATTCAAAGTCTTCTAATAAGGACTCTCTATTCTAAACTTTCTCATTAACTCCTAACAAGGTCCATCCTCTAACAAGGAACTTATATATTAGTATATTATCTAATAGGTATCATCTCCACCAGAGTTTTACCTTGGCCAAGGTTTCCTTAGTTAAAAAAATATGTTGTTATGAGTTATGTTTGTGCATGGTTGCTGTTACTATTTAGCATTACTTTATTACTTTGTTATGTATGGTTTAAAGTAACAAATAATATCCAATTGGCAACTAAAGCTTGTAGATTATTGATTCACCCCACCACTGCCCCCTGCCACCCCCCCCACCCCAGTAATTCTTATTTCTAACAACAAGATGCCTAAGGATAACAATACTAGATAGATCTCTTTGGGTTGACCATCTCATCAATTTTTTTTGAATATCCAACATTGCTTGGTATAATGGAATCAATTTGCAATGATCAAGGTGGTCAAAGGAAATGTTGATATATTTGGAAGGTTAAGTAATGTAGAGACAATCTTAACATAAGTAGCCATTCTCCCCATGCAATAAGAAATTTGAAATATAGTGAAGAAGATCCAAAAAAGATATGCATTTATTGCATAATATAATGCACTGCATAAAATGACATGTGCAACCCTTGATAATCTCTATAGAAATTCATATTCATTTTCTATGGATGAAAAAAATTCAAGGTGGATGAGAATTATAGATTTGAATAACCCTAATAAAATTTTAAAGATTGATGCAAAGGGGAAATTATGTGAAAATATGCAGAGTGTTGAGTTACCAATGCACTACTATGGAAGGCCTATGTCCGTGAGAAAAGGAAAGACACCCACATAGTAAAAATTAACTATTACAAAGGAAGTGTTTGAACAAATTGTTGAGTTTGTAATAAATTTTTTGAAGGATATTTCTTATAATATATCCTCAAAAATTATAGAAATATTTCCTTGACATGAATTGCTTGAATCAGTGTGTGTTGTGTTTCCCCATTACTAGAATTTAACAAGTGCTAAATATTTTTGAGATAAGTTAATAGTTTTGATAGATCAATTTTCCAAAAAAAAAGAAATAAATGGAGTGACTAGAAATGGAGTTTTAGATTAATCTCATTTAAGAGAGTAGTTTCATCATTTTTCCTATAAAATGATGGAACAATATGATCTTATGTGGAATCCCAAAGAAGAAGGATCAATAACCAAGATTTGGACAAATCTAGCTTAGAGAAAAGTGTTGCAAGATTCAGTATCAAAATTTTTCAAGTTTGTTGAATTATGTTTGACTATGATATTGGGGTCTGTGGAGGATGAGAGAGTTTTTAGTGCTTTTGGGTTCCTAAAAGAAAAGGTAAGATAGACAAGAATTTGGAAAATTGTCTAAGACTGTATACATCTAGATATGAAATTAATATTTTTCCTTATGAAAGGGCACTAAAATTATGGACAAAGAAATGCCTAAGAATAGGTTTGGGCAATGTTTCAAACAATGAGATCAGTAACTAAAGTAGTGGTGCTAGTAGTGATAGCATTGATGTTGAAGTTGAGGACTACTATTAGGATGATGAAGGTATGCCTAGTGGAGAAAACATGGAGCATGATGGACTATTTGAAATTAATGCTTAGGAATCAGAAGATTTAGATGATAAGATGATATGGCAAGTTTAATATTTACAATATGATGTGTCAATTTTAAATTATTATCTAAATCTTATCATGATTCATCTATCATGCATAATGTCATTTTTTAAATGTCTAATGTCAAAAAAACAAGTACATTTTAAGTTAGATGATGTCATGACTCATGAAACCATTGCTATTGTTTTTTTATTTGCATTATTATGCTCATATGATATGTTGTTATGGTACAATGAAAATCCTTGATGATTTTTGTGAAATAATATCCAATCAAATGATAAAATTCAATAAGTTTGATTTGTAAAAGTTAAATTTGAATGCCCGATTTCATAATCATGAGGTAAAAGTACTAAATTTAGAACTACAACATTTAGCAAATGACCTTGAATTCGCTTCTATACAAATATAGAAATAAGGGAGCAACAAAAACTTTAGGTCATTTTGCTTCATGGGAAGAGTCTTAGACTCTTAAACTAGCATCAAATTCAATATCAAAAACATTTTTGCCTTTGAATTTAATACGCTTGGTAGGAAAAATAGCATTTTAATTCTACCATGTTTATCATGTTCAAGAAATAAAGTTCAAACTTTAAAATCATATCAAATAATTACAAATAGAAATAAAGTAAACACTAAAAAGATGATTTAAACCACTTTCCAAGTATCACATATGCTAATGCCTGATGGATGTCTTATGATATGACTGAATATTTGGTCAACCTTTTCAGGATGTTGAAGTTTTCTTCTTTTGGTGTTTTAACATTTGTTATGTCATAGTAGATGACCTTTAACTTTTTCACACTTCCATATTTGGAAGATTTACTTGAAAGTATTTCTACATCCAACAATCCATTCAGATTCACCAATGGGTTGATGCAATTCAAAATGCCTTCAGGAGTTGAATCCTAAGGAAACTTGACTACTTCAGACATCATTTTGGCCTCCAACTCTTTTTGGTAAGCTTCCCTGCCAATGAATGCCATTGATGAATTACTAGAGAAAGGAGTAGGTAAACCAAGACTCACCATTAATTTTTCTCTATCATCCATCTTGTTGAGTTTTTTCACTATTGAGTTCAAATATTCCTCTCCTTCCCTTATACTCTAGCATTTATGAATGATAGTTGATGTCTTTACAAATGCACTAACATGGTCGTGAACTCCTTGGCTAGCCAAATACTTGCCACTATGTGTGTTGATTATGTGTATAATTTTTCTTGTAGTCCTCTTGAGCTAAAAAAGGTCATTGTTCTTCTCAATCTTCTCTTTGATACTCCCACAAATAGCTCAAAAACTTTGGTGCAATTCAAACCAATCACACAACCTATCAATATTTTCCATAATTTACCCCAACATTTTTTCTTTAATTAGCTTGACTAAATTTTTTAATTTTTCATTTGAGTCAAAGAATTTTTTCTCCAAGGTTTTGATTATTTCATTAGCCTTATGTACCTCCTACACCATTTGTGACAACTGATTTTCCCTTTTTAAATTTTTTTCATCTACTTTCTCTTCCCATTGTTTTTCTTTTTCCTTCTCATTGCCCAATTCCTTATTTATGTTACTGATTGTATGTCCACTAGACTCCAAATTTTTCAAAAATATCTACTATAGATGCTCTTTCATCCTCAAGATTTTTATTTGTTTCTTGTAATTTGTCCATGAGTTCTTTGATTTTTTCATCGGCTTCCATATTAACATGGTTTAGAGTATCACTAGGTTTCTTATTACTTTGTTCCAATTGTTCCTTCAACATCTCAAGTTCTAGTTCTCTACATTTACATCAAATAGCTTTTTATTGCTTTCTTCCAATTGTTCCTTCAAAATTTTCATTTTTGCCTCCATATTTTCTAGCTAAGGTAGTGCACTTGGTCCTTCAGAGGAGGCACTTTTAATCCTTTTCTCTATTTCTTTGCACCTACTATCTGTTGCTTTCTCCTTTGCCTTTGCATTTTATAGGTATGCTTTTAACCTTTCAATTTCCTTCTCCAACCTCTCTCTCTCTCTCTCTCTCTCTCTCTCTCTCTCTCTCTCTCTCTCTCTCTTTGCACCTTGAACAATGAACTATAGATCATAGAGTCGATCTTTTTTGCTACACTAACTATGTCCACATTTTTTACTTTGGAGAAATCCATAGATAGCCTGCTAACATAAAAATCTAATGGATCTATCTTATTCTTTGGTGGATTATTATCTAGCTCTGGAGGACAAACAATCATAAACTTCATCATTTCTTTATTAGTGTTATATTTTTGAAATATCCTACTCGATGCAGGTTCTTGAGAACGAACCACCTCAAGTATATCCTTATTGAATTCCTTATTATTTTTTCTATTCATCTTTGTGATTTCTCAAAAAATTGATACAAATTTATTGAATTAAAAATTTGGGTCTACTAATACAATATGATGCTTGAAAGGAGAAAGAGCACTTGCAACATTGTACTTGTCTCCTCCAATGCCTGAGGTTGTAATAATTGCATTTTGAGGATTACCAATACCAATAGAACCAACCCTTCCTAATCCTACCCCGCTACCACTAACAAGTGGATTTTTTGGACTATTCTGAAGGTTTTTTGTTGAGGGAGTTGAGACTAGCATTGCATCAGTGTCAGTATCTAAAAACCTTTTTCTTCCTTACACAATGACCTTTAACTCTAGGGGCAAGGATCTTGTCAAATTTTAGTCCCATCATACCTTTTCTAGAGGAAACAAATTGGGAGGTTATATATCCTCCTTGGATGAAAAATTACTTGGGTTCACCTTTTTTAGAACTTGATGGGTCATTTGACTCATCTCCAATGTTTGGTTTATGACCATGGTTAGGTACATCTGGTACTAGGAGTGGATACCAATTTTGTTGCCCTATTATGCCCATCCCACCATCACCTAGACAACCCATTTTTGTATCATATTTTCCCCTATGTAATATTTTTCCCTTGTCTACTAATTAAGTACAACATATTGTCTAGTTATTGTTGAATCAAATGTACTACTACTTGGAGCAATAGATTCAGTGGAACTAGTGGCAGTGCCTATGGCTATGGATAAAGGATCCTTAAAAAACTCATACTCATTGCCTTCATTAGGTGTATCACATTATGTTTTTTCTGCATCTAGATGCTCATTATCCCATAATTTGCTAAATGTTTCATCCTTAGGCAAGTCTTCAAAATCTGCAGAGATGTTTGGTTCACTAAGATTCTTCCTCATCTCCCAAAACTCATTACTTTTTTATTGACACCATTGTACTACTACACAATCATGATTTATGGCATCTAGAAGATTCTTTTTTACTTGGACAATCTACTTTTTACTAGGAATCATAGGATTTCATGGGCTACACATTTTCTTTCTATCTATGCAATTCTTTAATTTGTGCTAACAATTCATGTATTGAAATATTCTTCACTAGAGAATTTTTCTATCTCTATTTTGAGCTCTTCCCATGAGTCCATATCTTTAAATTTTTCAATTAATGGCAGACTCTTATGTTGACATTTTCTTGCAAAGTTCCCATTTTATACAAGATTTGTACCATTAATTGTTTAGTGGGTCAAACTGTCAGTGTCTAGCAACATCAAATTTAAAAATTGCAACCAATTATTGTACCACATTGAATTCTCTCCTCTCAAATGTGAACCCTTGGCATCTGATAGGAAAGGAAGGAAAAATAGTTTTCTTTTGCTAACCATGAAACAATACATCTATGCTTTCCATCTTTCGTACATAGTCTAATGCAAATACCCTCTATGTTACATGTATAAGAAGTTTGTAGGGTTCTACAACTGAACCATAAAATCTTAATACAATATACTCTTCCATAAAGTACCAATTGACCAATCAAATTTGACTTCCCAGTTGAATTAATCATTTACAAGACACAAGAAATCTAGGCATTGAAATGCCTATAATTTATGATAAAGTGCTAAAAATAAGTCTACAAAGTGGTTGTAGTTCCCTTAGGGATCACCCATCCTAGTCATAGTTGTCCATTCAAATATTGATGTACCAAAATTAAGATGAAGCTTGCTTGTTTCAAAAATTTGATGATGCTTTGATAATAGAAGATAGCGCAAGTAGGTCATCTATCTAAATGTCTTCTATGATAGTGGGTTTGCTCCTCTTTTAATCATTAATAATTATTTGTTTATATGATGTACAATGTGCCCAATATAATCATATCTTACAAGTTGTTTTAGATAATGAATATTGAAAATCATTTCAAAAATGCTAGCAACCACTTTCTCGTTACTTTCCAAACCTAAACACATTGATAGATGAGATACAATATCCTAAACCCACTATAAAAAAATATCCAATTCATAAGGAGGTTTATGATCATGAGGTAGATTAAATGTGTCTACTAACCCTCTAATATAACAATATTTTTTTATCTAAACCTAACTTGTCATATGTTTCTAGTAGTTTTTCCAAGCCAATATGGCTTGGGTTTTGTTCTCCAAACCCTAGGTCCAATAGTCTGCCAAATTCAGTTTGCGTGATAGAAAAAATTACCTCCTATGTGTTTTGAATCATAATTTCCTTTTTATTGTCATCATATTTTTCAGCACAAATTATTACAAATTTTGGACAAGGGAATACTTGAGGGAACCCCAAGTGGGCAATTCCACTAGTCTTTGTTCAAACTTTGTTTACAATGGTCCCTATCATGTTGTTTGATTTAATATATTTTGATTCTTTTTGTTCATCATTCCACTTATCTTCAATTTCATATCTAATTGCCTTAATACTCCTTCCATAAGTAACTTGATCCAAAATATCATGGAATTCATCAGTAAAACCTAGCATTTTAACAAGTTTGTGCATCTCAAAAACTAGTTTCTGGGTCCCCTATATTTTCTTTTGGGTTGAAATTCCATTGTGAGTGCCACTCCTTTTGTATATTTTCATCATCATTGAAAAATTTATAGAATTATACACAAACACAAATTATAATTTATAGACACAAATAACACTTAAATCTTGAATTGTATTTGTAATTTTTAACTTTTCAAGTTACCTAGCCACTAAAAAGTAAACAATTTAGGCTTTTAATGCATGATAAATTGGAAATTAAACCCTGCATTTTATAGTCAATACTAGTTACTAAAATATCAGCCAAAAATGTGTTTAGGAATCAGGATCTTAGTTCTTACTCGAAAAGTTGAAACTATAATTGATAACTATTTTTGTGACATTGTGAGTTGTCTAAGAAGACTAGGTTTCTGATGCTCATAGTTCCATTTCTTTTACTGAATCTTGGTCCTTGCATTCATAATTTGTGCACATATCAAAAATCCAAGTTTGAATAATGAAACCTAAACATTGCAGTTTGCACAAAAGCAAATTACTCAACCATGTGTTTGATATTAATTCTAACATACATTATATAGTGGACATATGCTATTCATGAAACCATAAATGTAAGATATTATAATATAATTTAGGATTAACACTAATAGTTATCACTAATTTAAGAAGACTTCTTTTCCAGGGAAAATTTGAAACAAAATTGAAGGTAGCCAAATTTGGCCTAAAATAAATCTTGAGCTATCAATCTTTGATGCTCCAATGCTATTAGCCATTGATATTTACATGTCCTGTTACTATACCATGGTCTATTCCAATACCTTGTATCTTCTTTTTTACCTGATTCATGTATGACACATGTCTTCTTTCCACGACATTTGAGAAAGTAAGACTACTCTAGCTGAAATTGGCCTAAAATATGCCTAGGACCATTCAATCTTTGTTGATGGAATGATGTGTATCACTGTAAAGGATGTGGATTCTACTACAATAGATGTTATGTCAAGTATTTCATATGTCCTCTTCCCAGGAAATATGTGAATACAAGTTGATTGTTGCCCAAATTGGCCCAAAATTCATTTGGAGTTGTTGATCTAAGTTGATCGAATGTTGATCAACTTGATTCCCTATCTCATATGTTAGTATGATATCCATTGTCCATGTTAAAATGATTATCGAATAGTCACTAGTATTACATGTATGCCATGTGTCTTCTCTCTAGAGTTATTTGGGAAAATGAGTTGAGTGCTACCCAAATTGTCCCAAAATATATCTCGAGTTGTTGATCCTTGCTCATCCAATAATAGTTGTGGCATCCCCTTTATTATATAACACTTGTGTCATCATATTAAATTATAATTATAACATTAATTATTATTATATTATAATAAAAATATGATTCTATTAACACTTGTGCATTTGTGCAATGTGCATTGAATTTCAAACTAAACCATTTACATTAACAAAATATTTATCTTATTTTATGCTTTTGAAGATATGTAAATATAACTAAATTTAAGGACCTAATACAGTATAGTTAAATTATTCTAATTCACATAGTATAATTAATTTTTTAATTAAAAAGTGATTACAATATGAATAGAAAAGTGTTCTTATATAGTATATTTATTAGTTATTAGAGACTAGAGATGACACGTGTCTTTTTTCTAGTTACATTTATAAAACTATTTGAGTGTGCCTCACATTTGTCCAAAAAACATCTCTAGTCTTTGATCTAACTTGATCAAATGTTGCTATTATGTGCATAGTAATTTTAGACTTGATCATGTTTTCCACGTCTTCTTTACGAGGCTTTTTGGAAAAGCTAGTCGACTGTTGCCGAATTAAACCCAAAAATTGTCTAAAGTTGTTGATCTTTGTTCATCTAATAGTCATTGTGACATGACCTTTTAACTTTATAATATTACTAACATATTTATTAAATATATAAGAATATTTATAATTTTAAACATGAAATAGTTTTTCAATGATACTTTAAATTTGATTATAAAATAAGCCAATCCAATGGAGACTTAAATATGATTGTTAAATGTGAAACCTCAATAATTTTAATTCAATGTTAAATGTTATATGTTGTTCTTAGCAATTTAATAGAAAAAATGGAAAATGAGAAAATATTGCATAAGTAAGCATAACAATTAAATACAATTTTATATGAAACTCCAAAAATTTCATTGATATTCATTGTCACTTGAAAATTACAATCTAAGGTAGAGTAGAGACTCTAGAGGCATGTGTAGTGATTGTAATATGATTAAACAAAATAGAAAGTGGAACCAAACTTAAGGGGAAAACCCTAGTACTATTGTACTAGTCATTGAAGAAAGCATAAGACCGAACTAAGGTTGTGAATTCTTCTAGCCATAGGTTGTCCTATGTCAGTCTGTCTAGGTTATACTATTTCTGGAGAAAATCCAAGCCAATTCTTACCCATTTCTTATGGTGCTTCAACTGCCCAATAGTCAAGCACAAAAATAATAATTACAAGGCCACATTTTGGCTAGGTTCCAAAAGCTTGGCGATTTCACCCACCCAAGGGATCTCCACCCCTAGTCCTACATGAACAATAATATCAATGTCATCGCCCAAGTATTCTACATTAAAATTCTTCCTCAGAAACAACAAAATGTTGATCCTTGCTTCTCTGAGGTCAAGTAGAGGCTAGAAAATTGGATGTAATGTCAATGCTGACATGGTACCTATTCTCATTCTCAAAAAAATTGATGCCCAAAAACCATTTTCACAGCATGAATAATGAAGTTCATAGAAAAATCTATAGTAGGAACAACCTCATTGCAAATTGACAAGAGGTTTTCATCAGGGACTTCACCTAAAAAGGTCTTCTATTCCTCTTCCAATTTACATGTTAGGTGAATTGGAGTGGCCATCTTGACTATAGAGCAAGGCCTACCACTCTACCAAACTACCACCAAGTAAACTAGACCAAAATTGAATGAATACTAAAAGTATATACCTATTACCTGACTATTGACTACCAAAAATGAGATGATAAATGACAAAAGAAATAGCTCAATTGCCTATAAATATGTTGAGTGGCTAAGAAATGGTCCTGAATCCCTATAGATTTGTCCACCCAACTTCCATTTCATTTGTTTTAAATTATTAAATCTTCACAAATTTTCAATATAAATGAAAGTTGTATCAAAAAATTTACTATGCATGTGAAGTTGATGGAAAAGAGAATGCTACTAACAATGAAAAAAACATGTATATACTATCCACTACAAGTGGTACAAGCTGGAAGGAAATGTGTCACCATTCTAGAGACCTAAACAAGGTCAAGGGTTTATTCTAGATGTTTGGCACAAAATAAACCTTCAACCATTGATATATTATCATTTGATGGTCAATAGTCTATAAATGGATGTTACTTGATACACACATGTTGGAGATATGAAATGATGTTAGAAATATTTCCCAAAAATCAATTACTACATACATCAATTCCCGGTCACATGCGACATGTGTAATATATATTTTATACTACTACTAATCAATAAGCACTTACTAGAAAGTGAAATTAGGATTCACACAAATTTAGAAAGTAAATTTACAATTATTGTAAAACAACTAGAGCCCAAAAAAAAACACCAAGCACACTAAAATATCAAATTTCAACAAAAAAGAGTTTTACTTTGCATTATATTCTTTGCATCTACTTTACATTTCATCTTCATATATATAATGGTTGTGGTTTCCCTCAAAAAGGGAAGTGAAAAAGCTTTGAACTATTACATTTCAAAATCATACACTTTCAATAATATGTTTAAAAAAAAAAACCCTAACTAAATTGATGATTCTCCATGTTATGCTTCCTTTATCCTTTAGAACATTCCAAAAGCGTTAGAGTTCTAGTTTTATTTTTTCACCACATAATCTTCAAAATTAGCAGGGTTGAGACCCATTTCAAAAAACATCATTGGGAGGTCTACCTTTTCTATCTCCCTTTCAAGCTCTTTGATGTTGTCACCAAGATTAGCAAAGAGAACTTTGGAAGCTAAACTAAGCCCAATCGTGAGAACACTTTGTTCCTTATCCTCATCCACAAGTAAATATGGGTTGGAAACAAGGCTTGATTTTCATTTGATGATCCCTCTTCCACAAGCAATCCCATATTTGGCAACTAACTACTTTTTTGATAAAGGAAACCATTAAGTAGGATGTCCACAATTTAAGGAAATTTTTTTCAAATAGATTCCACCATGCTATAAGTGCAATAGAACATTCCACATATGTGTCATCCAATCACATTTTCCAACTCATTAATATATATTTTCAATAGAAAGGAAAAATCACCTAATCAATTTTTTTTTTTTCCAGTAAATGAGAAAAATTGCCTAATGCAATATATATCTTTTCCAACAAATGGAAAAAATATCCTAATGCAATATATATCCAATGAATGGAAAAAATTGTCATATATAGTATATACCCTTCATATCAAAATGGACAAAATTGCCAAGAGAAATTAAATTTTTCCGCCAAAAGTAATGCTAGATTAACCATGAATTTATATATTTTCTAGGTAGGGGTTTCCTAAATTTCTCCCTGAGAGAGAGAGAGAGAGAGAGAGAGAGAGAGAGAGAGAGAGAGAGAGAGAGAGAGAGATTTGTGTGAGAAATATATAGTAAAAGAGAGGAGTGGGAGAGATATTTAGCTAGAGAAATATGGAGATGAAGATCAAAATAAATACATGAATAAAGAGAGAGAAAGGGAGAGATAGAGATATAGATAGAGAGAGTAGGGGATGGGAGGAGAGAGAGAGAGAGAGAGAGAGAGAGAGAGAGAGAGAGAGAGAGCATCTTGAGCCCTTCATAAATTATGATGAATTTCATAATATTGTAATATTTAAGTCATTTAGAATTTATTATAACCATGTTGAATAAAATGTTAAAATTCTTAACTTTGCATTGTGATGCATTAAAAACTAGAAAAAGATAGATTTGCATTGTAATGGGAATGCTTAAAGAAGCATTGAAAAATGTACAAGGGTTAAAAGAATGTAATGGGTTTATTCAAAAGATGGTTGGGAAGTTGTAAACCACCAAAACCACTTTAAAATAATTTTATTGGTCATTCCAAATAATATTTGAATGAATGAGAAGAGGAAGATCATTTTGAAACAATTGCTATCTTCATAACTTGCAGTTCTAATTGGTGTTAACTATTTTTATGTGGTTTCTAGGTATTGTACGGACCTGTATAGCCTAAAAATGTTATAAAAAGTGTAGTTTATTTAAAGTAGGATAAATAATATTTTTTTGGGTTCTAGTTTGGAGTGATTATGTTGAGAAATGAAGAAGTTACGTTAGTTTTGGTAAAAGTGGTTATTTTCAAATTTGAGGATGCCCAACTATAGTCAGATTTAAATATTTGGTATGGACACATTTGGATGAAAAAGAAACTCTATATATATTCATTGGAAGGGTATAGGAATCAGATTTAATTTTCAATTAGTTTGAGTCATGTTTATTTAATTATGTGTAAGTTATGTTCATTTTAATGAAGACTATTTTTAAGGTTCTTTGTTGAAGTTGCAGGAAATGATTTGTGCTTGTAGAATGATTTATGAATTGGAAAAATTAATGGATTATAGATTCAAAAAGTAGAATTATATAATATTTATTAATAATTGGTTTGGTCTCATTTGGATTCATTTTATTGAAGTTATTAGATGCCCTAGGCAACGTTAATAGTTTTACTTCTGATTTATGACAGAGAAAATGGGTCTACATGCAAAGACTATAACATGTAATAGATTTATTATTTTTGGCTCAGCTTTGGATATATTTTAATAAGTATAATTTTAAAAAATTTCACTAGAGGGTTTTACAAGAAGATTTTTAGTGTGGAATTTATGAGCTATGGAATCAGATATAGTAGTCAGGATATGCAAATGGAGAAGGGTTGATGTTTTTGTGTTGGAAAATTATTTTCTTTTCCTCATGGGATGCCTCTATATAATGAAATTAATTAATGGATTTTGAAGAGATAAATTTTTATCCCACTAATTGGTTTACTAAATTGATGCTATTTATAGAAAATTGGTATCAGAGACAGTGAAAGATCTGGTGTTTTTGTGGGTAGAGATATAACTAGTGGTATGTGAATCCATCATAGCTGCAAGAAAGATGTTGTTGCAATTGTGTATGTAAAGATATCAAGTTGGGATCTTGGTATTTTCTCTACTGAGATAAGACTAGGTAGAAGGTGCAAGAGAGCAACCACTAAGTGAAGGGTGGTTTGCATCTTCTAGGATATTGGGTCGGTAAGATGGCAATAAGGTGCTATGAAGAAGTAGCATGAAGTGTGATGGCTAGCAACCAGTATTTACTCCATTGATGGGATTCATATAAAAAAGATAAGAGTATGCAACAGAAGCATGGACCCAGTAATAAAGAAAAGGAATTGAAAGATTTGTGTGCAGAACTCTCCACTACACATTTCCATGGGACATGGAAATCTTTTAAGCTTGAGAGTATGATTTAGGAGCATCTTAACCATTCATACATTATGATGAATTTCATAATATTTTAATATTTAAGTCATTTATAATTTCCTATAACCATGTTGAAGAAGTGGTTAAAATTCTTAACTTCTCATTGTGATGTATTAACAACTTTTAAAAAAATAGATTTGCATTGCAATGGGAGTGCTTAAAGAAGCATTGAAAAATGTAGAAGGGTTAAAAGAATGTAATGGGTTGGTTTTAAAAGGTGGTTGGGAAGTTGAAAACCACCAAAACCACTTTAAAATCATTGTATTCATCAATCCAAATAAGATTTGAATGAATGAGAAGAGGAATATCATTTTGAAACAATTGGTATCTTCATAACTTGTAGTTTTGATTGGTGTTAACTATTTTAATGTGGTTTCTAGGTCTTCTACAAGCCTTTATAGGATGGAAATGTTGTAAAAAGTGTTTTTTTTTTTTTTTAATAGTATGATTAATCTTTCATTTGTTTCTAGTTTTGAGTGATCATATTGAGAAATGAAGAAGTTATGCTAGTTTTGGTAAAAGTGGTTATTTTCAGATTTTAGGATGCCCAACTATAGTTGGATTTAAATGTTTTGTATAGAAAAATTTGGATGAAATAGAAACTATAGTCATATTAATTGGAAGGTTATATGAAACAACTTTCATTTTCAATTGGTTTGAGTTGATTTTATTTAGTTATGTGTTAGTTATGTTCATTTTAATGAAGACTAGTTTCTAAGGATCTTTGTTCGCAATGATTTGTCCTTGCAAAATAATTTATGAATTGGAAAAATTAATGGATTATAGATTAATAAACTAGAATTATATAAGGTTTATTGATAATTAGTTTGGTTTCATTTGGAGTCATTTTATGAAAGTTATTAGATTCCCTATGCAGGGTTACTAGTTTTATTTCTAATTTATGATAGAGAAAATATGTCTACATGAAGAGACTATAATGTGTAATGGATTTATTATTTTTCATTCAGCTTTGGATGTTTTTTAATAGGTTTAATTTGGAAAAATTCCAGTAGAGGGTTTTGTAAGAAGAGTTTTAGAAAAGAAGATATGATTAATGAAATTAGATATAGCAATCAAGATATGCAAATGGAGAAGGGTTGATGTTTTTGTGTTGGAGAATTCTTTTTTTTGCCTCATGAGATGTCTCTATATGATGAAATTAATTAATGTATTTTGAAGGAATAAAAATGTATTCCACTAATTGGTTTATACCATTGATGCTATTTACATCAGAGAGAGAGAGATAATAGGGGATGGGAGAGGGTGGACCGTGTGTGAGATAGAGAGAGAGAGATGAAAATATAGATCCATAGAGGGAGGGAGAGGGAGAGATTGAGATTGAGAGAGTAGGGGATAGGAGAGGGAGAGGAAGAGGGAGAGGGAGGGAGGGAGGGAGAGAGAGAGAGAGAGAGAGAGAGAGAGAGAGAGAGAGAGAGAGAGAGAGAGATAGAGAGAGAGAGCAGGGGATGGGAGAGTTATGTAGAGGCACTTATTTAGACTTTGGTTTTCATGTTTTTTTTAACCTACTTAGGCTATAATAAAAAAACCTTGGATGAAAAGTTCATGGTTGTCAAAGAAAAACACCATTTTTTATGCTTAATGTACTTTATGCAATTTATAAGAAAAAGTTGCTTATTAGGAAAATTTGTTTCTTTTAGTTTTTTTGGTCAAGTAAGCCTAGGATTAGTTTTTTTTAGTTACTTTAAGGTATTTTGGAACCTTTTCCAAGTCCAAGAAATGAAATCAAATGGAAAATGCAAAAATCACAACTTTTATACAAAGTTGCATAGTTGAAAAGTTCTAAAAGTTGCTCAAAATTGCAACTTAGTGGGAAAAGGGTTATAAATATGAAAATATTTTTTTCATCTATTGATATAGATAGAGGAGAGATATATACCTCATTTTTGAGTCCTAGAGGGAATTAATGTATAGATCGAAAGAAGTTGCGAAGAAGAAAATTTAGTTTTGGAGTCATTTTTACTAGTTTTTGCATGTTACACGTACTATATAGATTGTTAGACCAGATCTAAAGTATTTTTGAGATAGATATTTGAATCATATTTAATTTATTTTCTTCTCATCATTCTAACTACTTTCTTGTTCAAGTTATTGAATTTTTAGTGAAACTAGGTTTTTAGGACAACATTTTGTTGCATTTAGCAAAGATGGGCCTCTAAAGTAGGGCCCTCTTGAAGATTCTATGGTTCCAAAAGTAGTGGAAATATTTTGTGATTTTTCTAACCAAGCCCTAGGTCAAGTGGCATGAAGGATTTGACCTATTGTAGTGTGTTGATTTGTGAATGGCAAGAGTTTGGGACTTAGTGAAGGGTTTAGCATTTGGAAATAATATATTTCATTGTTGCCAATCAAGACATATAGTGACCTTTAGAAAACATGTAATGATCCACATCAAAGGATGTTTTATTTTAATTTTATATCTAATAAGAAAATAACCCTATTTTTGGTCAAAGAACTTCAAGTGTGCTTAAAAACCTAAGTTCACTTAAAGAAAAAGGGTCTCAAAATTTTACATTTTGAATAAGTATGAGTATTGGATGTGTTTTTCATATCATTTTACTTTAATAAAGTTTGTAGGAAGGAAAAAGATCAAATAACAAAGTCTTAAGTGAAAAGTTGTAAAAGTTGTTGATTTGAAATTTTTGTTGTTGACAACTTTTAGTCAAAAAGTGAAAATTTCAACTCAATGGTCCCAACATTTCAAATATCAGTTGTAACCATTGGGATGATGTATTTATGCATCCACATTCTAGAAATAATGAGAGGTGTAAAGTACTATACAGACAAATCAATTGTAAGGAGACATGAATAGATCTTTTGAGCATTTATTGTGTGTACAAAATTATATAGATTGGTTGACTAGATCAAATGACATGATTTGATAGAGTTGTGAATCTTGATTCCATAGCATTTTCAACCAAATTGGTGAGGGTTTGTAGGGTGAATGAAGAGATGGAAACCTAGAACTTGGTAGAAGGTTGTTTCATGTTGGGATAAGTTGGAGGAAGGCCTTCCACATCAATTTCTATGCCTAAGAACCCATTATTATTATTTTCTAGGTGTTCCAAGCCTCTTTTGTCCAATTACGCCTAAGAAACATTTCTGAGTTTAGGGGTGCTAGAGTAGGTTAGGAAGTTGAAAGTTGGGGGATATATAGAAGACCAAAAAGGGTGTGTGAAAATATAATTTTTTTGACAAGATCTTTTGTATATTTTCAAGTTGTTTCCCTAAAACCCATAAAAGTACTACTAGGAGCAATTAGGCCTCTTAATGCATTTGATGGTTGTGAAATCTGGGGAATCCAAACTATAGTAGAACTTGATCCTTGTGTATCCCTTGAAGAGTTTCAAGTCTTGGTTGGAGTCAAGGATTTGGTTTGTGATCATTTCCAAGTTTCTACCCTAGGCTTCAAAGTTGACTCTTAGAGTCACTTTGTGGAGTTTGTGAAGAAGATTGTGGAAGTTGTTGTAGGTGTTTTTGGAAATTTGAATTGTGGGAGAAGGGAGTCTTAGAAACCCTTGAAAGGTATATGGTTTCCTTAAAAGATTTTGATTGGATTCATTCACACTATTTATGAAGACCTTTGTACCACATGACCCCATTTCCTACTGGTTGCTTTGTAAACCAAGCCTAACTTGATCACTTAGGTATGTGGTGCTTTGTGAAGGAAAGGGAATGTTGAAGTGGGGTTAGAGCTTCATGCTTTGGGGTTTAAAGAAATTTTTTAAAGTGTATTCAAAAACCTAATTATTTTGGGTCTTGTTTGAAACTTTATGAAGTTAGATTTAAAAATCCATTTGAGGAGGGCTAGAAGGGGCTCATAGAGCTACATGATCGAATTGGGGTTTGAGGCTTCGTGCAAGAATTTGATTCAAACTAGTGGTTTTTTCTATGGTAAATAAGTGTGCTTAGATAATTTTATATCATAGAACCCTTGGGACAAACTTCTAGGGTGTTTTCCTAGTATTTACCTAGTTGTGGGAGATTGGTGGAAAACCCATAAAGTGGGCAAAATTGGGTTTTTTTGTCCTTGGATTCTTGGTGAACTTTGAGAGTGTATTTATTTGATCCATTAGAAGATTGGAGTGTGCTAAATCCCTATAAGAAGATTTAAGAGTTGATAGCCAATTGGTTGATTGTAAGAGTGGAAAGCCCATTTGAAGATTCTTAGTTGTGCTCTCTACATCAAGTGGTGTCAGAGCCACTAAGTATCTTATAGGAAAAAAATATGGAAGAAGGGGAAGATATCTCTTTGAAAATAACCAACATTGAGTTGGCAATGATAGTGAAAGAAAAAATGGTTGAGAGCAAGGAAGTTAGAGAAGAAAATAGAGCAATAAAAAGAGAGACTGATAGGTTGAAATGGCAAGTACAAAGAGGATACCATGAGGAGTCTAAATAAGAAGAAGGAGGGGATAAATTTCCTAACATTCTTGAAGATAAGAGGATCATGGTAGCCCTACAAAGGATATGCAAGAAAGGTAAAGGGGATTTACCTATGTTTGATGGAAAACTGGAATCTGAGGCATGCATGGAATAGTTGGAGGTTCTTGAAAACCATTTTGAAGAAGAGGAGATACCTACAAATCAAAGGGTGAAAGTGGTAAAAGTCAAGTTGAAGGGACCAACCCCAAGTTGGTGGAACGTTTCCAAAATGAAAGGGTAGAGGAAGAGAAGCAACCTATTTCCATATGGAGGAGGATGATGGCAAAAATCACGAAATAATTTGTTCTAGATGACTATGAAGTGATTCTCCACAAAAGGCTACATAAGCTCAAGCAAAAGGACATGGATGCAAGTTCTTATACTCAATAATGTTATTCTTTGACTCACAGATAAGTTGTATGAAAATGAAAAAAAAAACCTTGCAAGGTATATTAGTGGTCTTAGAAATAATATACAAGATTAACTAACCTTGGTGATAGTAGACTCAGTCCATAAATATTATCATATTTCCCATGGGATTGAGGAGAAACAAAAAAGAAAAGGTGAGAAAAGTAGTAGAGGAAGAGGGAACTCTTTAAGAGGAAGAGGTAGATTTCAAGGAAGAGGAAACTACCCAAGAAACCAAGGGGAAGCTAGTAGTAGTCAAGGGGTTGCAAATGATAGTAGCAGCAGAGGTTCCTCTAGAGCAAGGAGATCTAATCAAAGAGGTAGATTTAGTCGAATGGGAACAAATTTTTTTATAGAAAGGTGTTATAATTTCAATCAAGTGGGTCACCAATCTTTTAGGTGTCTAGAGAAGCAAGGATCAGTGAGCAACCCAAGTGAAAGAAGAATTAATTTTCTACAAGATGAGAATGTACAAAGTACAAGTTCTCATTCCAAGATAGTAGATCTAGAGATAGGAGAGTTCCCCATGCTGGAAAGAACTCTTTTGAAGGTACCCACTAATAAGGAGCCACCACAAAGAAGGTCATTGTTTATAATCACATGCAAGGTAAGTGGTAAAGTTTGTAAAGTTTATTTTGATTTTGGTTCAACTAATAATTTGGCTTCTAAGGAGATGGAAAATAAGTTAGGATTGCAAAAATTAACTCATCCATACCCCTATAGTGTGTCTTGGTTGAACAAGGAGAAACATGCCTTGATTATGTTAGGAATAAGGTGTCTCAACCTTGTATAATTCATATTCTTATTATTATTTGTTTTGTAAAATGTATTTTTGCAAATAATATGTAAATGTGAGTGTACATGTCTAGTTGGCATGTTGATCACTTACATGTGTCGGCATCTTGAAGTGTGTGAAGGAGATCATGGCTGAAATGGTTATGACGGATTCCTATGACATGTAAGAGCTATTTAAGGAATAAGCTATGACAGGTGTAAGAGCATCTTATGACATGAGGCCTATTTGGGCGCCCAAGAATAAGTGGTTGGTGTGTGTAAGAGAATATGCCAAAAATAGGTTGGTATGATGGATTCCCTTACACTTCTCTTGTGACCACTATTTTGGCGGATTCTATGACAAGTTGTCATTACCTATTCAAGGGATGGATGCCTTTTTCTTGGTATTGGATGTACATGTGGCATTGTGCATGTTTCTTGGTAGTTGAGCCATGAAAAATGCCCAACTCCATTATGGGCATTTTGTTGGGTCTTAAGATGTTCATAAAATGAGTATTGCATGTTTTAATGCAATAGGGTGATAGTTAAAAGTTTGCAGGTACTGAGGTGCTGCTGGAATCTTCTATTGTTGATGTTGAACTTGCATTGCAAGTGTCTTGTAATCTTGTGTTGAAGATAATACATTGTGCAGGTTCTGGAGGGGTGGGGTTGTTTTACCGAAAGGTTTTTCCCCACCGATGAATCTTTGTGTTATGTGTTCTTTCTCTATCTAATTTTTGTATGCATGGTTGGCTGCAATAATGTTGTTTACATGATATTGAATCTGTAAGTGTAGAAGATTTTAAAAGGATTTGCACCATACTTTCCTTATGAGATTAGTGTAGGAAGTTGTTTCCGCACCTGAGTTTCCTTACAAGTGGTATCAGAGCTTGATCAACTTTTGATCCTAGTTGTTGGGTAGGGTTTTTTGAGCTAATCTCAAGTTGAGTGGGAGTCTTGTGCAGAGTATCCTAAATCTTATTTGTAGATTGAGATGGCGAGTTCATCATATCGAAGAATGGAGGTGGAGAAATTTAATGGCACTAATTTTGAGTTGTGGAAACTCAAGATGGAAGACATGCTGGAAGATCGTGACCTATGGGAAGTGACTACAAGTTCTAGAAGACCAAAAACTATAACTCAAGAAAATTGGGATATCAAAGACCGTAAAGCTAAGGGTCTCATAAGACTCTATTTAACTGATGCAGTCCTTCTGAATGTTCTAGATGAGAATACCGCATATAGTTTGTGGGAGAGACTTGGCGTTGTGTATCAGGCCAAATCTCTGGAGAACAAGTTGTTCCTAAGGAAGAAGTTGTATTCTCTATGAATGGAGGAAGGTGGATCCTTAACGGATCATTTAAATGCATTTAATCTGCTGGCTACATAGTTGACATCAGCTGGTGTCAAGTTAGAGGAGGAGGATCATTGCTACACACTTTTGTGCTCTTTACCAAATTCATGGGACCATCTTGTGATGGCTCTCGAAAGCACATTAGTCACCTTAAAAATGGATGATGTGGTGTCTTCATTGCTATCAAAGGAGATGCAGAGAAAGGCTTCCATTTCAGAAAAAGAAGCCCTTGCTGTTTGTGGGAGATCCACGGAAAGAGGAAAGAAAAATGACAATAAGGGTAGATCCAAATCCCATGGGAAGTCAAAGACTTCCAATAAGTCCAAGGCAAAATTTTGGAACTGTGATAAGACTGGGCATTTCCATAAAGACTGTAAAGAGCCTAAGAAGAAGAAGAAAGCCTCAGATTCTGGTTCTGAAAAATCTTAAGAAGATGGCGATGCATTCATCATAGCTTTGGCAGCCCATGCATCTGATGATGTTTGGTTGGTTGACTTAGGTGCATCTTTCCACATGACCTCTCATCGAAACTGGTTCTCAAGATATGAAGAGTTCGATGGTGGAAAGGTGTACTTGGGTGATGATTCTCACCTAAAGATAGTTGGACGCGAAAGGGTCACTATCAAATTTCCTGATGGACGAGTAAAGGGAATCAATGGAGTTATGCACATTCCAGGTCTAGCACAAAACCTATTATCCGTAAGTATGTTGAATGATGTAGGTGTGCAAGTTGTTTTTTCAAAAGAAGGATGTAAGATTATTAAAGGATCGATGGTGCTTGCTAAGGGTACTAGGAGAGGTAATTTGTTTGAGGTAGATGCATTTATTCCTCGATGTAACAGTTCTTCATCCTCACCATCTGAACGAGCAGTGAAGAATTCTGTGGTTATTGGTTCTGATGGCAATGCAAACACTTTGGAAGGAAAGATTCCTGCAGAAAAGATAATGTTGTGGCATATGAGACTTGGCGACATTGGTGAGAAGGGTCTCAGAACCCTGAAAAAAAAAAATCTTATTGAGGGGTTAAATGATTGCAATCTTAAGTTTGAATTCTGTGAACACTATGTATATGGTAAACAAAATCGTGTTCAGTTTTACTCTAGTTCTCAAAAATCTTCTGATGTTTTGGATCTTATTCATTTTGATGTATTTGGTCCTGTAAAAGTTCCTTCAATCTCCAAGTCTATATTTTTTGTATCTTTCATAGATGATTATAGTAGAAGGACATGGATTTATTTCCTTAAAAGTAAGACACAAGTCTTTAGTCGATTCAAGGAATTTAAAGCCCTTGTAGAGAATCAGACTAGTAAGAAGATTAAGTGTGTGAGAACTAACAATGGTGGTGAGTTTTGCTTAGTAGAGTTTGAACAGTTCTGTAAAGAACAAGGCATCGAGAGGCATAAGACAACTCCTTACACCCCGGAGAAAAATGGAGTTGTAGAGAGAATGAACAGGACACTAATGGAGAAGGCTAGGAGTATACTTAGTGGAGCTGGTTTAGAACAAAGGTTTTGGGCCAAAGCTGTGGCCACTGCTTGCTATTTGGTTAACAGATCTCCTACATTAGCCCTTGTTGGTAAGACACTCATGGAGGTGTGGTCTGGTAAGAAGCCTTCAATTAGACATCTTTTTGTTTTTGGTTGTGAAGCTTATGCATATGTTCCAAAGGAGAAAAGATCTAAGTTGGAAAACAAAGCTGTTAAATGTATTTTCATTGGGTACAGTGCTGGTGTGAAAGGATACAAGCTTTGGGATCCTGTGACTAGTAAGGTGTTGTATAGAAGAAATGTTATTTTTAGAGAGCTAACATCTTCTCCTATTGTGCTACAACCAGATGAAAAAGAAAAGAAAAAAGATGTTGTTCAGTTGCCTCCTACCCCTGAGAAGACTGAATAGAGATACCATGTTGGGTCTAATGATGAGAAGAGCTCTAGCAGCTCTGAAAGTTTAGAAGAAGAGGAAGAACAATCTCAACCTCAGCCCTTGAGGAGATCCATGAGAGAAAGAAAGCAACCAAAAAGGTTTGGTTATTCTATGTTAGATTCCAGTTGTGCTTTTGCTTTGATTACTAACATTGATGAGCCTAGATCTTTGAAAGAGGCTTTGGGCATGGAAGATGCAGGTTCTTGGATTGAGGCTATGGATGATGAGATGGCTTCATTAAAGAAAAAAAAAACTTGAGACCTTGTACCTTTTCCTAAAGGGAGAAAATCTGTTGGCTGTAAATGGGTGTTCAAGAAGAAATTCTATGCAGTTTTGAAAGGTACAAAGCTAGATTGGTTGCAAAGGGGTATTCACAGGTAGAGGGAATAGATTATGGTGAAATATTCTCTCCTATTGCAAAGTTGACATCCATTAGATTTTTGTTATCTCTTGCTGCATCATATGATTTAGAGATAGAATAGATGGATGTGAAGACAGCTTTCCTTCATGGTGATTTGGAGGAAGAGATTTATATGTCATAGCCTGAGCACTACATTATTAAAGGTAAAGAATCCTTTGTTTGCAAATTGAAGAAATCTCTATATGGTTTGAAGCAATCTCCTTGGATGTGGTACCTTAAGTTTGATGCCTTTGTGTTGTCAATTGGATTTTTAAGATCAAAATCAGATCATTGTGTTTATTTTAGAGTTGAAAATGATCGCCTTCTTATTGTTGCATTATATGTTGATGATATGTTGTTGTTTGGGAAGGGTAAGGGTATGATTTCTGATTTTAAATCTCAGTTGTCAGCATAGTTTGAGATGAAAGATCTTGGGGCAGATAGGTACATCTTGGGTATGGAAATCAGTAGAGACAGGTCTAACAAAAAACTTTGGTTGAGTCAGAGTAAGTATGTGAAGTCTATGTTGGACAGGTTCAGCATGGCAGATTGTAGACCACTATGTGTTCCTATTTCTGTGGGAACAAAGTTATCTATAGATGATTGTCCAAAATCTCCTAGTGAGGTGGAGGACATGAGTACAGTACCTTATGCTAGTGCAATTGGTAGTCTTATGTATGCTATGGTTTGTACTAGACCAGACATTGCCCAAGCAGTGGGAGTCCTGAGTTGATTTATGGCTAATCTTGGACGAATACATTGGGATGCAGTTAAGTGAGTATTCAGATATTTGAGGGGTACATCAAATTACTCCATATGTTATCATGGTAACTCTTCTAGATCTTTGCATTCAGTTTGTATTCATGGGTTTGTGGATTCAGATTGGGCAGGTGATATTGATCGCAGGAGATCCACCAGTGGTTATGTGTTCACTATGTTTGGTGGTGCCATCAGTTGGATGAGTAAGCGACAACCTGTGGTTGCTTTGTCCACTATAGAAGCTGAGTACATGGCTACTACTCATGCTTGTAAGGAAGCCATTTGGCTTAAGAGATTGTGTTCTGATGTTGGTGTTGATGTAGAACAGATTACTATTTGGTGTGATATTCAGAGTGCTATTTGCCTTGCGAAGAATCCAACTTTTCATGCCAGAACGAAGCACATTGATGTGCAATTTCACTTTGTGAGAGATATGGTGGAAGATGGAAGGGTAAATTTGGAGAAGGTAGATATTGTGAAGAATGTTGCAGATGCATTAACAAAACCAGTGGGCACTGAGAAGTTCAGATGGTGTTCGAAGTCTATGGGCCTTTTGGCCTATAGCGGTTAGTTCCTGTTATGTTCTTGTTGCTCTTACAAGGTGTTCGACAAGTGGGAGAATGTTAGGAATAAGGTGTCTCAACCTTGTATAATTCCTATTCTTATTATTATTTGTTTTGTAAAATGTATTTTTGCAAATAATATGTAAATGTGAGTGTACATGTCTAGTTGGCATGTTGATCACTTACATGTGTCAGCATCTTGAAGTGTGTGAAGGAGATCATGGCTGAAATGGTTATGATAGATTCCTATGATGTGTAAGAGCTATTTAAGGAATAAGCTATGATAGGTGTAAGAGCATCTTATGGCATGAGGCCTATTTTGGCGCCCAAGGATAAGTGGTTGGTGTGTGTAAGAGAATATGCCAAAAGTAGGTTGGTATGACGGATTCCCTTACACTTCTCTTGTGACCGCTATTTTTGGCAGATTCTATGACAAGTTGTCATTGCCTATTCAAGGGATGGATGCCCTTTTCTTGGTATTGGATGTACATGTGGCATTGTGCATGTTTCTTGGTGGTTGAGCCATGAAAAATGCCCAACTCCATTATGGGCATTTTGTTGGGTCTTAAGATGTTCATAAAATGAGTATTGCATGTTGTAATGCAATAGGGTGATAGTTGAAAGTTTGTAGGTACTGAGGTGCTGCTGGAATCTTCTATCATTGATGTTGTACTTGCATTGCAAGTGTATTGTAATTTTGTGTTGAAGATAATACATTGTGCAGGTTCTGGAGGGGTGGGGTTGTTTTACTGAAAGGTTTATCCCCACCGAAAAATCTTTGTGTTATGTGTTCTTTCTCTATCTAATTTTTGTATGCATGGTTGGCTGCAATAATGTTGTTTACATGATATTGAATCCATAAGTGTAGAAGATTTTAAAAGGATTTGCACCATACTTTCCTTATGAGATTAGTGTAGGAAGTTGTTTCCGCACCTGAGTTTCCTTATAGATTAGTGAACAAGTATGGGTAGAATTTCAAATTAGGGAGTATAAAGATAAAAATTTATATGATGTGACTAAAACAGATGCTTGTCATTTAATTTTAGGGAGGCCTTGGTAGTATGATGTAGATGCTAGGCATGATGGGAAATAATGTTATAGTAAATAATTAATTTACTAATTATTTATTCTATTACTTAAGCTTACTTAGGTAAATGTATTTTATTTATTAGTTGTAGCCTAGGAGTTTGTTATAAGTTGTTGACAATATGGAAGTTTATTCTCTCTAGGTCATACTTATCCCCTCACTTTTTTTGAGGACTTTCCACCTCATGTGGATGTATGCTTAGTTTTCACACTTATCTCCTAGCATCTTCTAGCTTGTTCTAGGAGATTCTTTGAGCTCTTTATATTCGAGCTCCCTCATTGTATTTCATAAGACTTTTAGCATATTGTAAATACATAATTTCTTGTGTTTCAATATCTTGTTCTCTCTCATGTCCATTTAGGGTTTTTCCCTAGCTCCACGCTCTTCCTTCCTTGGCTTCCCTGTGACAGGTTTTTGCATGCAGGTGATCTTGGGCATCTTCAAAGTTGGATTTCATCAACTCCAACATGGTATTAGAGCCTCTATGCTACTACTTTGTTGAAGAATTTTGAAGCCATGATTTGGAGTCACAAACCCTAGTTTGTTTATACATTTTTTCTTCAAATTAGGGAAACAAAATTTTTTTGGAGCACTTTCTGTTGGATACAATTGTTCAATTGTGTGTTGTCTTTGATGTCACACAAATGTCATATCAATCACTAGATAGTGTCTACCGAGCTTAGAAGGTTAGCAAGGCAAGGATAGTGTCTACCGAGCTTAGAAAGTTAGTAAGGCAAAGCATGGTGTCTACCAAGCTCAGAAGGTTAGGGAGGAAAATGATAGTGTCTACTAAGCTCAGAAGGTTAGCAAGGCAAAGGATAGTGTCTACCGAGTTTAGAAGGTCAGCAAGGCAAAGGACAATGTTTACCGAGCTTTCAAGGTAATCAAAGAATTTTAGTTCTTACTGAGCTCACTCGATAATTGAAGAAAATATGGTAGAAATAGTTCTTATTGAGTTCACTCGGTCATCAAAGGTAATTTGGAAGAAGAAATCCTTACCGAGGGATTCAGTTCTTATCGAGAAAACTCGACAGCTAAAGGATTTTAATAATATTGTAATGTTAACTGAGTCAAGATGGTTAACTCAAGAAATTTCTAGAAGCAGTATTTATCGAGCAGGGTCGGCCAATAAAGGATTTCACTATTTTATGAAATAACATTTATTTGTTTAGAGTTATATCTATAGCCTACTAATGTATGGTTTATTGGTAAATATAACATGTAAATGGGCCGACTTGACAATTTGAATGGTATAAGTAAGAGGTCAAGTTGCAAATTCTAAAATGGAAGTATGAAGAGTGGAATTAATAATATATGAAGATTGATTACTATGGAAGTGAATCTGAAGGATGATCAGAGATCATTGAGAGTAGTAGAGTCATATTTGATCAAGGAGGATCTAATGATGCTGAATAGAGACCTGTAGCCAAAAAATTCAGTTGCATTTTATTCAGGTCAATTCATTGTTGCTTTCTAACCATTGTAGCAATGATTTCAAATCTCTTAATAGAGTTGGTTTAACAACAATTTTGTAAATCCTCTAACAAGGTGATAGTTTAGTTGAATTGTTCTAAAGACCTCTAGCAAGGCCACTCCTAACAAGGTGATTAAATCCTCTAACAGGGTCACACCTAGCACTATGTATTGTAACCTTTAATAGGGTTGGCTCCTAATAGGGCTCACTTCAGAAGAGTGAAAAATTTGTGACTAGTTACTTGGTGGTTTTTCCCATATTGGGTTTCCATGTTAAATCTAGTGTCTCTTGTGTTCACTTTATTTTTAGTTACATGCATGAATGCTTGATAGTTTAATTTACCATGTTACAACATTTGTTTACCGAGTATAAGTAGTAACTAGATCTTTAATACATCTAAGGGATTTGTAGATTATTTTTTGTTAGTAACTAATTCACCCCCCTCTCAGTTACTCTATCTTTAATTCCAATAATTGGTATCAGAGCTTTTGGTGCTTATAGGAAAAGATTTCAAGGATCTAAGCTAAAGATCAGGATGTCTTACACAAAGGAAATTCCAAGACTTAACAAGGACAACTTCTCAGCATGGCAAGGATTGAGGAGGCTTTATCTAGCTTCTATTGGTGATACAGGGCTGAAGTACCTTGATGAAAAATATGAAGAACCTTCTGGTACATTATCTATCAATGATATTTCTAAAAAGAAGACTCACAATAACATGATGATAGATATAGCATCTGCTCTAAGTTATGAATAATTTGATGACATCAAAATTTGCAAAACTGCCTTTGAAATGTGGAACAAGTTAAAAGAAATCTATGGAGGAAATGATAATGTGAGAAGAGCCAAAGTAGAAAGTTTGAGAGGGCAATTTTATCAAATGAGGATGAGAGAGGATGAAAACATTGCAAAGTATGTTGAAAGAGTTAAAGCATGTGTTAGTGCAATCAAAGCATCTGGAGGAGATATTAGTGAGGAGACAATTATAAGTACAGTTCTTAGAACTCTACTTCCTATTTATGCAATTAGAGTCTCTACAACTTAGGAAAGAAGATGTGAGGCAAATCATAAAATAGATTTAGAAACCATAGTTGGAAGATTGACTGCATTTGAGCTAGACAACTATGACAATTATGTTCCAACTGCCAAGAATGTTGAATCAGCATTTGAAGCCAAGCTTTCACTCAAAGAAAAAGGAAAAAATATGAAGGATCCACAATCAAACAATGATGAAGAATTAGAACAAAGTGTAGATAGTGATCTTGAGGTGGTTGAAGCTCTACTAGTAAGAAAATATTCGAGAGACAAAGGGAAATACAAAGGTAAGGTTCCTCTACTCTATTTCTCTTGTGAAAAAATTGGACATATTGTTGCTAGGTGCCCAAATAAGCAGAACAAAAATGAGAAGAAAGGTCAAAAGTACAATGGCAAGAAAGACTTCAAATCATTCAAGGGTAAGGGTAAGAAAACATATTTTATGGCAAAAGATTCTAATGATTCTGATGATGAAGAAGATGATGAAATTGTCTACATTGCTGTAAAATATGAATCTGATAATGATGAGGAAATGACACTAATTTCTCATATGAGCAGAAATGATACATGGATCATAGATAGTGGTTGTTCTCATCACATGACTGGTGATAAAACTAAGTTTGAATATTTTGAAGACTATGATGGTAGCAATGTAAGATTTGGTAACAATGAACCTTGTTGTATAAGAGGAAAAGGAAGAATCTCACTAACCAAGGAACTTGTATGTGATAATGCATATTGGGTAGAAGGACTAAAGCACAATTTTTTGAATGTGGCACAGCTACTCAATAATCGATTTAAAGTAGAATTTATGCATGGAAAAGAAAGATTGCTGGATGGCAAAGGAAAGCTGATTGGATCAGGCAATCAAACAAAAGGTAACTTATTTTATCTTGAACTTGGTGAATGTTTATGTTTCATTCTTCAAATTGAAGAAAGTTAGTTATGGCATATGAGGTTGTGTCATGTAAACTTTGAAAACTTAATGAAAATTAGTAAATTCAGGAAAGTAAGAAGTATTTCTAATATAAAGAAACCTGAGGTTGGTCTATGCAAGAATTGTCAAATTGGTAAAATGGGAAAGACTAGTTTTAAAAGCAAGAACTAGCAAACTGAAGAAGTTCTAGAAATTATGCACACTAATTTGTATGGACCTATTGGCATTGAAAGTTAAATTAGTGAAAAATTCTTCATTCTATTTGTTGATGATTATTCAAGAATGATGACTGTCATGTACCTTAGAGAGAAATTAGAAGCATTTGAAAAGTTCAAATGGTATTTGGCCAGAGTAGAAAAGGAAATAGGAAAAAGACTGAAATGCTTAAGGTCTGATAGAGGTGGTGAATTCATTTCACATGAGTTTAATAACTTTTGCATTGAAAGGGGAATCAAAAGATAGGTTTCAGCATGTAGAACTCATGAACAAAATGGAATAGTAGAAAGAAGGAATAGATCTATAATGGATTGCGCAAGAACCTTAATGATTGAGAAAGGCATTGCTATCAAATACTGGAAGGAAGCTATCAGCACTGCAGTTCATACCTTGAATCGAGCACAACTGAAAAGGGACTCATTTAAAACACCCTATGAGTTGTGGTATGGATACAAACCCAATGTAAGCTATCTACAAGTATTTGGAAGCAAATGTTACATTTTGAAAGAATCTAAAAGAGGTAAATTTGATGTAAAAAGTGATGAAAGAATATTTTTGGGATCTCTTGCAAAAGAAAAGCATATAGATGTTTGAACTTATCTACTCACAAAATTATAGAAAGTGCACGTATGAAAGTTGATGAGTTTGCAGAAAGAATAGAAGAAGAAAGCAAAAAAGAACTTGAAGACTATAGAAGATTCATTTACATTGAACCTAATACAATGCCAAGTATACCTATTATTCAAGAATCCTCAACTCTAGAATCTTCAGTTACCGAGTCACAAGAAGTTCAAACTAAGCTAATACCTCCTGAGCTGCAAGAACCCGAGTTGCAAACAAAAGCTACCGAGTTAGCATCTACCGAGCTTGAGCAACCAAAATTTGAACCAGAAGTTGAGATATAGAAGGATAATAATGCAAGTCATTCAAAAGGAAAGGAGCCCATGTTAGCCAAGTATGTTAGAAAGCATCATACACCAGATAAGATCATTGGTGATAAATCAAAAGGAACAATGACAAGAAGTAAGTTGAAAGGTACTTGTTTACTTGCTGATTTTGAACCTAGAAATGTCAAAGATGCACTAGACAATGAAAGTTGGATTGAAGCTATGAATGAAGAAATAGAACAGATATAGAAAAACAAAACATGGACTCTTGTACCTAGACCCAAAGACAAAAATGTGATTGGAACAAAGTGGGTATTCAGAAATAAACTAAATGAAGATGGTAAGCTATCAAGGAACAAAGCTAGACCAGTATGCAAGGGATACTCTCAAGAAGAAGGTGTAGACTATGGAGAAACTTTTGCTCCTGTTGCAAGATTGAAAGGTGTTAGAACCTTACTTGCATATGCTACATTTAAAAGATACAAAGTTTATCAAATGGATGTCAAGTCAACATTTCTCAATGGCATATTGGAGGAAGAGGTTTACATTGAGTATCCTGAAGGTTTTTTTGATCCAGACAAGAAGGACATGGTCTAAAAATTGCATAAAGCATTATATGGTCTAAAATAAGCCCCTAGAGCATGGTATGAAAGATTGCATAACTATCTTATTCAGATTGGTTTTCAAATAACTAATGATAATAGCAGTTTATACATAAAGGAAGGACCAGATAATAAGATTTTTTTGGCAGAAATATTTGTAGATGATACTTTATTCATAGGAAATGATGATCTTTGCAAAGAATTTTTAGAACAAATGAATAAGGAATTTGAAATGTCAATGTTTGGTGAGATAAAATTCTTTTTTGGTCTTCAAATTTAGTAGAGTAAGAATGACATTTACATCACTCAATCTAAATACATCAAGGAGATACTAAAAAGGTTTGGTATGGAAGACTGCAAACCAGTTGGGACTCCTATGTATACTAGATTAAAACTCACCAAGGATGATGAATCAAAGGAAATGGATTAGACATTGTATAGATATATGATTGGAAAGTTGCAATATGTAGTACACACAAGACCAGACATTACCCTTGCAGTATGGATTGTAGCAAGATTCTCAACAAAATCAAAATAAAATCACATGATGGAAATCAAAAGGATCATGAGATACTTAAAAGGAACTGAAGAATATGGATTATGGTATAAACTTGGAGGAAAACTAGATTTAAAGGTGTTCACTAATGCAGATTGGGTAGGAAATATTGATGACAGAAACAACACAAGTGGAGGAACTTTCTTTCTTAGAAAAAGGTTAGTTTCTTGGACAAATAAAAAGAAGAATTGTACATCTCAATCTATAGTAGAGGCTGAATATGTTGCAGCAACAGTAAATTGCTCAAACATTGTGTGGTTTAAACAATTATTGGAAGGTATGAAGCAACAAATCAAAGAACCAGTTGTTATGTTTTGTAATAACACAAGTGCAATTAACATCTCCAAGAATCTATTAATGCATTCAAAAACTAAGCATATTGCCATAAAATATCACTTTGTTAGAGAATTGGTGCAAGAAAAGAAAATAAGATTGGAATATGTGCATACAAAGGAAAATTTTTTTGACATATTCACAAAACCTTTACCTAAGGATGCATTCTTGTATCTAAGAGGTAAGTTAGGGGTCATTCCCCTATCTGAAGCTCACTAAAATATAATTTTAGTGATGCATCAATAGGAATAGAATTGAAGATCTATCAGTCGATGCAGCAAACCAATGAAGACATTGCATATGAATCAGTACATTAGGTACAATGGTATTTAGTTGTTTTGAGTTGTCTTTGGCATGTGTTGTCAAAGAGGGAGAATATACTATCAAATCTTTCTAAAATTTGCAAATAATAAGAATTTGTGTAAGAGGGGGAGATTATTATGAAAGGGGGAGTATTCTATCATTTAAAAGACTTGTTTTCAAATTTCATTCTGTTATGACATGTTGTGTTGCCATCAATGCCAAAGAGGGAGATTTTTGGATACAATTGTTCAATTGTGTGTTGTCTTTGATGTCACACAAATGTCATATCAGTCATCAAATAATGTCTACTGAGCTCACAAGGTCAGCAAGGCAAAGGATAGTGTCTACCGAGCTCAGAAGGTTAGCAAGCAAAGGATAGTGTCTACCAAGCCGAGAAGGTCAGTGAGGCAAAGGATAGTGTCTACCGAGCTCAAAAGGTTAGCAAGGCAATGAATAGTGTCTACCAAGTTCAGAAGGTCAGCAAGGCAAAGGATAAAGTTTACCGAGCTTTCAAGGTAATCAAAGAATTTTACTTCTTACCGAGCTCACTCGGTAATCAAAGAAAATATGATAGAAATAGTTCTTACTGAGTTCACTCGATCATCAAAGGTAATTTGGAAGAAATAGTTCTTACCAAGCTCACTCAGTCATTAAAGGTAATTTGGAAGAAGCGGTCCTTACCAAGGGATTCAGTTCTTACCGAGCAAACTCGAGAGCCAAAGGATTTTAAGAATATTGCAATGTTAATTGAGTCAAGATGGTTAACTCAAGAAATTTCTAGAAGTAGTATTTACCAAGTAGGGTCGACCAGTAAAGGATTTTACTGTTTTATGAAATAATATTTATTTGTTTAGAGTTATATTTGTAGTCGATTGATGTATGGTTTATTGGTAAATATAACATGTAAATAGGCCGACTTGACAATCTGAATGGTATAAGTAAGAGGTCAAGTTGTAAATTCTAAAATGGAAGTATGAAGAGTGGAATTAATAAAATATGAAGACTAATTATTGTGGAAGCGAATCTGAAGGATGATCAGAGATCATTAAGGAGCAGCAGAGTCATATTTGATCAAGGAGGATCTAATGATGTTGAACAGAGACCTGTAGCTGGCAAATTTAGTTGCATTTTATTCAGTCAATTCATTGTTTCTTTCTAACCATTGGAGCAATGATTTCAAATCTTTTAATAAAGTTGGTTTAACAGCCATTTTATAAATCCTCTAACAAGGTGACAGTTTAGTTAAAATTTTCTAAAGACCTCTAGCAAGGCCACTCCTAACAAGGTGATTAAATCCTCTAATAGGGTCACACCTAGCACTGTGTATTGTAACCTTTAACAGGGTTGGCTCCCAATAGGGCTCACTTCAAAAGAGTAAACAATTGGTGACTAGTTACTTGGTGGTTTTTCCCATATTGCATTTTCACGTTAAATCTGGTGTCTCTTGTGTTCACTTTATTTTCAGTTACATGCATGAATGCTTGATAGTTTAATTTACCAAGTTATAGCATTTGTTTATCGAGTATAAGCAGTAACTAGATCTTTAAGACATCTAAGGGATTTGTGGATTAATTTTTGTTAGTAACTAATTCACCCCCCCCTCTTAGTTACTCTATCTTTAATTCCAACACTTTCAACCCAAATAGATGCTGCCATTGGATCGAAAAGGTGCTTTTCAGCTAGGATTCATATAAAATTTGTCAATTTTGGAGACAAGGTTGCCGTACAGATTGTACAAAATTTTGGCAATTTTTTTTTTTAAAGTTATTTGGGCACGCCGCCACCTCACCACTGCAGCCCTACCTGTGCTCCAACCAAATGCTACCACCACTAGCAGCATAGTCACTGGGTAGCCACTGCATAGCCACTGGCGCTTGCCCATCCTGCCACCTCTGTTAGTAGCTCGACCAGTTTCTACCACTGTAGTTGGCTTCTCCCTTCTATGCACTACTTAGTCCCAATCACCTACTTTGTTAGCACATCTGCACAATTGGAAGTACCAGCTCATCCACATCGGCAGTTGTAGTACCAGCAGCCACTAGGGGGATGACATGTGGCCTAGGTGCCATGTGGACCTACCACGTCACCCCTGCCATGTCACTCCTTTGCTACGTGGCTTCCATGTGGACCTGCCACGTGGCACCCTTTTTGCATTGATGGGCCACAGGCCATCAAATTTAATACCATAGATTACTGACATTAGCATGATGTCATCCTACATCATCAACCTTGCTTGCACATCTCCAAGGTCATTTTGGACCTACCTTCCATTTTTTGGCCATAACTTGAGCATATGGAGGTATTTTTTTGATCCAAAAGAAGCATAGAAAAGATAGTTTTGAGATGGAGATGTTGGTGTAGGTATTTCTAGGTTTTGATGTAGTTTTATTGCCTATTTTTGTAGGTGAAGTCCAAAGTTCTATTTTCAACTCCGGCAAGCATATTTTTTGCATCCCATGTCAATTTTTTGAAAACTTTATATTTCTGGAAAGCTAGTTTTGTGTACTTTTTAGAAATGCTATTATTTTCTTTATATTCTAATCCATGGTCTTTCTACCAATTTTTTAGCATTTTTGCTTCATGGTGGATATCTTGGGTGTTTTAGGTCCAAGGATCATTTTCTTGGTATGGGATCCTTTATTTTGGGCTATACTATGTTTTGTATCAACTTGTTTTTTATTTTGATCATTGTAGTTATCATTTTGAAGCACTTTTATGTATTTCATTGAGATAAAGTGCCACTCTTGCGTTCTAGGAGTCATGAACATTGTTTTGAGATATTTGTACTTGCACTATTTTCATAAAGCATCATGGGACGAATAGTTGTTTGCTATTTTAGGCATTCTCCCTTTGTCAAGTGAGTTTCCCTTCCATGGCATTAGCCCCATGCAAAGTCAAATTGACCGTGTCTTTATAGGTGTTTGTACCTCTTTCCCTCTCTAATCATTCTTGGTTCGTCTACAAGAGACTTTGGCCCACCTTCTCAGTTGCCTATCATCTCACCCCGTCTACATTAGGGGGGTGGGGTTATGTTGTTCCTCTAATGCATCCATGGTTCAATGGTTTGATAGTGTGAACTATGTATTTAGTGGTTGATCCTATATACAAGGTGATTGCAGTGGCTAGCTACCTATGCATTTCATTGAGATGGATCATCTACAATATAGACATGCTCAGTTCGTGCCTTCTTCTTCCTTGGAGGCTCTTCAAATCAGCAATTTTCTTTCAGATGGCAGAATTTGTGGCTTCTTCATGCTTCAGTGATGCTCTTCATGATCACTCCTTGTTCCTATTTTAGGGGACATCCCTAGTTGGAGGCTTCTTTAGTTCTTCACTAGGTTCTTACCTCTTTTGGGGGGAAGGTTTTTCCCATGTGATTTTCTCTCTTTCCCCATTTACAGAGGCTGCATCTTTTGCATTTGTACTTCGGTACCTAAAATGGCATCATTTTTGGGACCCATTTTGCATTTTTTCCTTTTTTTTGTGAGCTTAAGGCATTTCCCTAACTTGCACTAAAGGGGGGTGTTAGAGTAAATAATTAATTTACTAATTATTTATTCTATTACTTAAGCTTACTTAGGTAAATTCATTTTATTTATTAGTTGTAGCCTAGGAGTTTTTTATAAGTTGTTGAAAATATAGGAGTTTGTTCTCTCTAAGTCATACTTATCCCCTTGCTTTGTTCGAGGACTTTCCACCTTATGTGGATGTATGCTTAGTTGTCACACTTATCTCCTAGCATCGTCTAGCTTGTTCCAGGATATTCCTTGAGCTCTTTATATTTGAGCTCCCTCATTGTATTTCATAATACTTTTAGCATATTGTAAATAAATAATTTCTTATGTTTCAATATGTTGTTCTCTCTCATATCTGTTTAGGATTTTTCCCTAGCTCCATGTTCTTCCTTCCTTGGCTTCCCTTTGATAGGTTTTTGCATGCAGGTGAGCTTGGGCATCTTTGGAGTTGGATTTCATCAATTCCAACAAATAAAACATTGATAGCATAACCAAGGGTGGAGAAACCTACACTATGAGGCCATACCCTAATGATGGAAGTCATAGGGTGACTAGTGTCATGATGGTAGGAGGTAAAGAATTTTTTGAAAATCACTAAGGAGGAGAAAAAACCATGTTTTTCCATCATAATTAGGGCTAAGAACGAAGTTAAAGTTATGCCCCAAGCCAAGAGTATGGAACATGATGTAGGACCTAGAGAGATTAGGGAGTTGTTTGATCAATATAAGAGTGTTGTTGTAGGAAGGGAACCATAGATTTTTCCACTAAAAAGGGAGATAAGCCATTGCATAGACTTGAGACCTAGTGTTGTGATATTACCTAATAAGGTACCCTACAAGCTTAATCCTAAACAAAATAAAAATTTAGCAAAAAATATTGAAGAATTGTTGGCCAAGGGCTTTTTAAGGAAGAGTGTTAGTCCTTGTGTTGTACCTATCATACTAGTTCCTAAAATGGAAGGTACATGGAGGCTATGTATGGATTTTAGAGCCATTAACAAGATAATTGTAAGATATAGGTTCCCTATGCCAAGAATTGAAGATCTTTTGGATTGTCTAACAAGTGCAAGTCACTATTCAAAGATGGACTCAAAGAGTGGTTACCATCAAATCAGGATAGGGGAAGGTGATGAATGGAAAAAATCCTTCAAGAAAAATGAGGGAGTATATGAATGGTTTGTGATGTCATTTGGCTTATTTAATGCACCTAGCACATTTATGAGACTTGTGAATGAAGTCTTAAAGTATTTTATTAAAAAAAATTGTATTTTTTATCTAGATGACATTCTTATTTTTAGTAGAAGCAGACATGAGCACCTAAAGCATTCGAAATTGTCCTTAGAAGGTTACATAAGGAGAAAATAAAGATAAATTTGGAGAAGTGTTCATTTTTGCAAGAAGAGTTGGTGTTCCTTGGGTTCATGATTTCCAAAAATTACTCAAAGATGGATCCATCCAAGGTAGAAGCAATTCTTAATTGGCCTACACCTAGGAAAACCACTAAGGTAATCAAATTCCATGGCCTTGCAAGTTTTTATCAAAAATTTGTGAAGAAATTTAGTTGTTTTTGTGCCCCTATGATTGATACTTTAAAACGAGGAAGAAAATGTAAATTTGCATGGAATAATGAGGAAGGTAAGTCATTTAAGTATCTTAAGAGGAGAGTTGTAGAGTAACCAATCTTAGCATTACTTGATTTCCACAAGGTGTTTATAGTGGAATGTAATGATAATAACAAGGCAATAGGAGTGTTAAGCCAAGAAGGGAGGCCTATAGCCTTCTCTAGTGAAAAGATAAATGAAGCTAAACAAAAGTATTCACCTTATGATTTAGAAATGTATGCTTTTCTCTAATCCTTAAGAAAATGGATGCATTATCTCTTGTCCAAAGAATTTATTATTTTTATAGACAATCAAGCTCTTAACTGAACCATGGGCACATGAATTGGATGGAATTCATCTAGTCTTACACTTTCTCCATAAACAACAAGAAGGGGACAACAAACAAAGTTGAAAACACCTTAGCTCAAGGAATTTGATAGTAAAAGAAATTCATGTGATTAGTATTGGTATTAAAGCCATGAAGAACATGTATGCAATAGATGAAGACTTCAAGGAAGCATATAAGGTTTGTTAAGCCATGAATGAAAGGTGGCATACTATTTTTTCTAAGTTTATATTACAAGATGGATTATTATTTAATGGTAATCATCTTTCTATACCTAAAGGATCAGTTAGGGAGAACACTGTCAAAGAAAATCATCGTGGTAGTCTTGCAAGGAACTTTAGCATTGATAAGACTTTAGGGTAGGTTAGAAGATTTTTCTATTGGCCAAAGATGCATGCAGATATTAGGAAGTTTATATAATGTTGCATGATATGTCAAAAGGCTAAAGGGGTTATCATCAAATGTTGGAATGTATACTCCTTTACCTACACCCACTAAGCGATGGGACTCCATTAGCATGGACTTTTTATGGGGTTTCCTAGGACTAAAAGTGGATTTGATAGCATATTTTTTATTGTTGACAAGTTCTCTAAGATGGATCACTTTCTATCTTGTAAAAAAACTCATGATGCTTCTTTAAGGAATTTTTTAGACTCCATGGATTACCATTGAACACTGTGTCTGATAGGGATTCTAAATTTCTTGGACATTTTTGGAGAACATTATGGAAGAGACTAGGCAAAAAACTATCATTTTCTTCAACATACCATCCCCAATCAAATGGTCAAACTAAAGTTATCAATAGGTCATTGGGTAACCTACTGAGATGTCTAACTAAAGAACATGGGGTTTCATGGGATGTTGTTCTTCCATGGGTTGAATTTTCATGTTATGATTTAGTGAATGGAAGTACAGGTTTAACTCCATTTCATATTGTATATGGACACCATCCAAGAAGACTCTTGGAGTTGAGAGACTTGGGAGATAGTCACATGAGGAGTGCATAAGATGAATATTTTGTAGAGGTTATGAAGGAAATTCATCAACAAGTTAAGGATAAGTTAGACCTTTCAACAAGAAAGTACAAGGCACATGTTGATAAGAAGAGAAGAAACTTACATTTTTCAAGTAGGGGATCTAGGAATGGTTCGCCTAAGGAAGGATAGAATTCCAATGGAGAAGTATACCAAGTTAATGATGAAGAAACGAGGACCATTCAAAATTTTAAAGAAGTATGGCAACAATTCCTATCACATTGACTTGCCTATTGATTTACGGATCTCTCCTATCTTTAATGTGGTAGATATCTATGCATTCAAGGGTCCATAGGATACTGAAGATGTTGAGGTAGTGCAACAACAAGAAGAAATAGATTTACTACAAGAACTACCACAAGTGACTAAACCTACCATTGAAGCCATTTTGGGCAAAAGGAAAACACAAAAGACAAGGAGGAAAGGATATTATGAATAATTGTTCAAGTGGGAAAATAAACCAATAGATGATGCAAGTTGGCTTTAAGGGAAAGACATCATCAAGATTAAGAGCAAACTTGAAGACATTCCAACTCAAGAGACTTGATTTTCTCTTCATCTAGGGAGTATGGTGCAGAGTACCGAGGCACTTGGTTTAGATTTTGGTTTCATGTTTTGTTTCACCTATTTAGGCTATAATAAAAAAAACCTTTTATTAAAGTTCCATGGTTGTCAAAGCAAGACACCATTTTGTATGCTTAAGGCACTTTATACAATTTATAAGCAAAAGTTGTTCATTAGGAAATTTTGCGTCTTTTAGTTTTTTTTTTTTGAATTAAGCATAGGATTATGTGTCCTTAGTTTTTTTTAGGTATTTTGGAACCTTTTCCAATTCCTAGAAATTAAATCAAATGGAAACTAAAAAATCATACTTTATGTGCAAAGTTTCATAGTTGAAAATTTATAAAAGTTGCTCAAAATTGTAACATAGTGGGAAAAGGGTTATAACTATTAAAATATTGGTTGTAACAATTAAAATATACATAGGGTAGATATATACCTCATTCTTGAGGTCTTGAGGGCATTAATGTATGGATTGGAAGAAGATGCAAAGAAGAAAGTTTAGTTTTGGAGTCACTTTTTACGATTTTTTCCATGTTGCACATATTATATGGATTGTAAAACTAGATTTAATGGATGTTTGATATAAAAATATTATTGATCTTTCATTTTATTTTGGTCTCATCATTGTAAATGTTTTCTTGTTCAAGTTATTGCATTTTTAGTGAAACTAGGTTTCTAGGACAACATTTTGGTGCATTTAGCAAAGATGGGCCTCTAACTAGAGTTTCCTTGGTTGGAATTTCATGGACACTTGAGAAATGGTAGTTATTAGGGTCCTCTTGAATATTCTAGGGTTCCAAAACTAGAGGTCTTGTTTTGTGATTTTTCCAACCAAGCCCTATGTCAAGTGCCATGAAGGATTTGATCACTTGTAGTGTGCTTTGGGAGTTGGTGAAGGGTTGACCATTTGGAAATAAGTTATTTTAGTGTTTTCAATTATTTTTGACTGTTTATTTTACTTCCATGACCCCATTTCCTACTAGTTTCTTTGTAAACCAAGCCTAACTTGATCACTTAGGTCTATGTTGCTTTGTGAAGGAAAGGGAATGTTGGAGTGGGGCTAGAACTTAGTCCTTTGGAGTTTGTCACAAATTTGAAAAGGGTATTCAAAACCATAATTTATTTTTGGCCTCATTTGAAGCTTTGTGAAGTTAGATCCAAAAAGCCATTTCAGGAAGGCTAAAAGGGGCTCATAGGGCTACTAAGCCAAATTGGGGTTTGAGGCTTTCTGTAAGAGTATGATTCAAACTAGTGTTGTAGTCTATGGAAAACAGGTTCCCTAAGATCATTTAACATCTTAGAACCCTTGGGAAAAACTTCTAGGGTATTTTTTTAGTATTGACCTAGTTGTGAGAGATTGGTGCAAAACCCATAAAGTGGGCAAGATTGGTTTTTTTAGTCCTTGGATTCTTGGTGAATTTGGAGAGTGTGTTTCTTTAATCCATTGGAGGATTGGAGTGTGACTATAAGAAGGTTGAAGATTTGATGGCTAGTTGGTTGATTAATTTAAGCTTCTTAGTTGTGCTCTCTGCATCAGCTACATCAGAGAGAGAGAGAGAGAGAGAGAGAGAGAGAGAGAGAGAGAGAGAGAGAGAGAGAGAGAGCGCATCTAGGAAGCTTCAAATAGGCTTCCCACTCTTGAAATCAACCAACTAGCTATCAAATCTTCAACCTTTTTAAAATGTTTTAGTACACTTCAATTCTCCAATGGATCAAAGAAACATACTCTCCAACACCAAGAATCCAAGGACAAAGAAAAACTCTTGCCCACTTTATTGATTTTGCACCAATCTCCCACAATTAGGTTGATACTAGGAAAATACCCTAGTATTTTGTCTCAAGGGTTCTAATATTTTAAATGATCTTAAGGAACCTATTTACCATAGACTACACCACTAGTTTGAATCATACGCTTGCACAAAGCCTCAAAACCCAATTTGGCCTAGTAGCCCTATGAGCCCCTTTTAGCCCTCTTGAAATGGCTTTTTGGATCTAAATTCACAAAGTTTCAAACAAGAACCAAAAAGAATTAGGTTTTTGAATACCCTTTTCAATTTTCTCAAACCCCAAAGAACCAAGTTCTAGCCACAATCCAACATTCCCTTTCCTTCACAAAGAAACATAGACCTAAGTGATCAAGTTAGGCTTGGTTTTAAAAGAAACCAGTAGGAAATGGGATCATGAAAATAAAATAAATACTTAGGAATAACCAGAAACACTAAAATATCTTATTTTCAAATGCTCAACCTTTCACCAAGTCCCAAACTCTTGCCATTTACAAATCAACACACTACAAGAGATCAAATCCTTCATGGCACTTGACCTAGGGCTTGGTTGGAAAAAATAATTTAAAATGTCCTCCAATTTTGGAACCATGGAATCTTCAAGAGGACCCTACTATCTACCATTTCCCAAGTGGCCCTGCAATTCCAACTAAGGAAATTGCAGTTTAGAGGCCCATCTTTACTATATGCACCAAAATGTTGTCCTAAAAACCTAGGTTCACTAAAAATATAATAAATTGAATAAAAAAACACTTAGAATGATGAAATTAGAAGAAAATAAAAGCTCATTCAAAGCCCTATCTCAAACATCCATTAGAACTAGTTTGACAGTCTATACAAAATATGTATCATGCAAACAACAGTAAAAATGACTCCAAAACTAATTTTTTTTATTTGCAACTCTTCTAATCCATACATAAATGCCCTCGAGACCTCAAAAATGAGGTATATATCTCTCCTATATTTTTCAATAGTTACAACCAATATTTTAATAATTATAACCCTTTTTCTATTAAGTTTCAATTTTGAGCAACTTTTACAACTTTCAACAATGCAACTTTGTAGAAAAAGTGCAATTTTTACATTTTTCACTTGATTCCACTTCTGAGACTTGGAAAAGGTTCCAAAATACCTAAAACCAACTAAGAACACCTAATCCTAGGCTTTCTTGAAGAAAAACATTTTAAAACTCAAATTTTTCCAATGAACAACTTTTGCTTATAAATTACATAAAGTGTCTTAAGCATACAAAATGGTGTCTTACTTTGACAACCATGGAATTTTCATCCAAGGTTTGTTTATTCTAGCCTAAATAGGTGAAAAAAACATGAAAATCCAAATCTAAACTAAGTGCCTTGGTGATCTATACTAGAGAGAAGGGGGGAGAGAGAGAAGGAGGGAGAGAGAGAGAAATGAAAATATAGATACATAGAGGGAGAGACAAGGAGATATAGAGATAGAAAAGGGGATGGAAGAGGGAGGGATAGAGAGAAATAGAGGGTGAAATGGAGAGAGAGAGAGAGAGAGAGAGAGAGAGAGAGAGAGAGAGAGAGAGAGAGAGAGAGAGAGAGAGAGAGAGTGTGTTTTCCTTGTCTACTAAGCATTCCTAAAGTTTACTCTGTAAAGACATGTCTACCGAGGTCATGGCATCAAAGGAAATTATGGCAAAAAATAGTATTAACCAAGTTCTCATGGTTAAAAAAGAAAAGTTGGATAGAGTTAGTGCTAAATAAGTTCACTCTATTAACAAAGGATTTTTGCAAGTTTACAATATTAACCAAGCTTTTGTTGGTTAACACTGGAAATCATCTCAGAACCAGTGTTTACCGAGCATGGTTAGCTAATATAGTATTTTTTTGTTTTGACATGAGAAGCTTAATTATTTTAAATATTGGTTCTAGCTAACTATGGTAATGATTAATGGTCATTCTAATTTGTATTGAGCTAACTTGACAATCTAGATGATATAAATATAAGGTCAAGTTGTGGTTTTCAAGTGTGTGTGCAAGTGTGTTGATTGAATTAAGAAGGAAAGAGTGAGAGAGAACTTAAAGGATAAGCAAGTATCCTTGTGGAGCTAAAAAGTGTTATTTTATTAGGAAGGATCAAGTATGAAGCAAAATAAAGATCTATAATTAGCAATTTAGTTGCATCACAATTAGGTCATTTCATTGTTACTCACTAACCTTTGTAGCAATGATTTAAAATTTATTAACAAAGTCGGTTTAAGAGATAGTTGTAAATCCTCTAACAAGATCACAACTAATAGTGTATTTTGTAACCTTTAAGTGGGTTGGCTCCTAACAGGGCTCACTTTAATTAGAAGAGAGAAAAAAAATAACTAGTTACATTGGTGACTTTTCCCACATTGGGTTTCTATGTTACATCTTGGTGTCTCATGTGTTCATGTTATTTCTCTTATGCTTTCAAATTAATTACTATTAATGTTTTAAGATCTACTAAAAGTAATTCACATTTTGAATTTACCAAGTTACAGCATTTTCAGTGTGTTTATTGAGTAACAACAACAATCAATTTTATCAGTCTAAATTTTATTATTGACATCTAAAGGATCTGGGATTTATTTTAGTGGTAATTGATTCACGCCCCCACCCCCCTCCTTCAGTTACTCCTTCTATATTTCCAAAAATTGGTATCATGGCTTTTGGTGCTTATAGGAAAGGTTTCAAGGACCTAAGCTAAAAATTAGGATGTCTTACAAGAGAGAGAGATTCCAAAGCTAAATAGAGACAACTTTTCAACATGGCAGGGACTCATGAGACCTGATGTAGCCACCATTAGTGATTCAAGCTCGAAATACCTTGATGAAGAATACAAAACTCCTACTAGTACATTATCTATTGGAGATCTTGCTAAGAAAAAGAACCATAACAACATGATGATTGATATTGCATCTGCTCTCAACTATGATGAATTTGATGAAATCAATGACTACAAAACTACTTTTGATATGTGGAACAAGCTACAGGACATCTATGGTGGTGATGACAATGTAAGGAGAGCCAAAGTAGAATGCCTTAGAGGATAGTTTGATTAGATAAGAATAAGAGAAGATAAAAATATTACCAAATATGTGGAAAAAATCAAAGCTAGTGTCAATGCAATCAAAGCTTTTGGAGGAAAAATGAAGGAAGAAATTGTTGTAAGTAAAGTTCTCAGAACATTGCTTCCTATCTATGCAATTAAAGTATCTACTATTCAAGAAAAGATGTGTGATCCAAATCAAAAGTTAAGTTTAGATGCCTTAGTAGCAAGATCAACAACTTTTGAGCTAGACAACTTTGATAATTATGTTACAATTTCCAAAAATGTTAAGTATGCATTTGAAACCAAACTTTCACTCAAGGAGAAAGGCAAGAAAATAAAGGACATTTAGTTAGAGAGTGAAGAGAAAACAAAAGAAAGTTCTAATAGTGATCTTGAAGTTGTTAAAACTTTACTTGCAAAGAAATATTCTAGAGGAAGAGGAAAGTGCAAAGGTAAAGTTTCTTTAATCTACTTTTCATGTGAAAAAATTGGTCATATTGCTGCTATGTGCCCAAATAGAGAGAGCAAGGATGAGAAGAAGAGCCATAAGTATAAAGGAAAGAAGGAATCTAAATGTCACAAATCCTTCAAGGACAAAGGTAAGAAGGCTTGTTTTATGGCTAAAGATTCTGATAATAGTGAAGATGAGATAGTATACATTGTTGTAAAAGATGAATCTAATGAAGAAGAAGATAAGATGACACTTATCTCTCATGTTAGTAAAAATGACACATGGATCATAGAAAGTGGATGTTCACATCATATGACTGGAGACAAAACAAAGTTTGAATACTTTGAATACTATGATTGAGGTAGTGTAAGGTTTGGTAACAATGGACCTTGTTACATAAAAGGAAAGGCTGATTCTCATTTACCAAAGAACTTGTATGTGATAATGCCTATTGGGTTGAAGGACTAAAACATAATCTGCTAAGTGTAGCATAAGTAATCAACATTGGATTCAAAGTAGAATTCATGCATGACAATGAAAGATTGATGGATGACAAGGGGAATCTGATTGGATTAGGCAAAAAAACAAGAGGTAACTTATTTTATCTTAATCTTGGTGATTGTTCATGTTTTATTGCTCAAAAAGAAGAAAGTTGGTTATGGCATAGAAGACTATGTCATGTAAACTTTGATAGTAGGTCATGATAAGAAAATTCAGAAAAGTAAGAGGAATTCCTTGTTTGAAGAAACCAGATGTTGGATTATGCAAAAATTATCAGATTGCAAAAATGGGAAAGACTAGTTTTAAGAGCAAAAACTATCAATCTAAAAATGTCTTGAAAATTGTCAATACTGACCTATGTAGACCCATTGGAATAAAAAGTTATAGTGGAGAAAAAATCTTTATTCTTTTTTTTTGTGACTATTCCAGAATGATGACTATTATGTACCTTAGAGAAAAGTTAGAAGCATTTGAAAAATTCAAATGGTATTTAGCAAGAGTAGAAAAAGAAACTGGGAAAAGACTGAAATGTTTAAGATCAGTTAGAGGTGGTGAATTCATCTCTAATGCATTCAATAACTTTTGCATTGAAAGAGGAATTAAAAGATAGGTATCGGACCCTAGTACTCCTGAGAAAAATGGAATAGCTGAAAGAAGAAATAGATCCATCATGGATAGTGAAAGGACTCTAATGATTGAAAAGAATGTTGCTTATATCAAATACTAGAACGAAGTCATCAGCACTACAGTCCATAATTTGAACCGAGTTTAGTTGAAGAAGGACTCACATAAGACTCACTATGAATTATGGTATGGCTACAAACCTAATATAAGTTACCTAAAAGTATTAGGAAGTAAATGTTATATCTTGAAAGAGTCTAGAAAAGGAAAGTTGATATGAAAGGTGATGAAAGCATATTCTTAGGAAATTCTTGTAGAAGTAAGGCATATAGATGTTTGAATTTGTCTACTCATAAAATCATAGAAAGTGCACATGTGAGAATTGATGAGTTTGTAGAAAATACTAACGAAGAAAGCAAAAGGGAACCAAAAGATTATAGAAGATTTGTCTACTTTGAACCTAATACATTACCAGACACATCTAATAATAAAGAGACTTAACCTTCTAAGTCTTCCTCAACTACTGAGTTGCAAGAAGTTCAAATCAAATCACAGGAACCCATGTCACATTTTGAGGCTATTGAGCCAATGCCTATCAAGTATGAATGACCTCAGCTGGAAGTTGAGATTCAAAATGAAGACAATGTGATTCATTCAAAAGGTAAAGAACCTATATTGGCCAAGTATGTCAAAAGGCATCATGCACCTAATTAGATTATTGGAGGTAAATTAGAAGTTACTATGACAAGAAGCAAACTAAAAGGTACATGTTTACTTGCTAATTTTGAACCTAGAAGTGTCAAAGATGCATTAGAAAAAAAAAGTTGGATTGAGACTATGAATGAAAAAATAGAAAAAATAGAGAAGAACAAAACTTGGACCCTTGTTCTTAGGCCTAAAGATAAAAATGTGATTGGAATAAAATGGGTATTCAAAAATAAGTTGAATGAAGATGGTAAAATATCAAGAAACAAAGGTAGACTAGTGTGCAAAGGCTATTCTCAAGAAGAAGGAATTGATTATGGTGATACTTTTGCTACTATTGTAAGATTAGAAGGTGTTAGGACCCTACTTGCATATGATACTCATAGAGGATTCAAATTATATCATATGGATGTTAAATATACATTTCTCAATGGTATTCTTGATGAAGAAGTCTACATTGAACAACTAGAAGGTTTTTTTGATTTAGACAAAAGGAACATGGTCTGTAAATTACACAAAGCACTCTATATTCTAAAACAAGCTCCTAGAGCATGGTATGAAAGGTTACATAACTACCTTATACAAATTGGTTTTTAGAGAACAAATGATAACAATAGTTTATATATCAAAGAAGGACCAAATAACATGATTGTATTGGCAGAGATATTTGTGGATGACACTCTATTTATAGGGAATGATGATCTATACAAAGAATTTTTAGAATAAATGAACAAAGAGTTTAAAATATCCATGTTTGGTGAGATTAAAAAAATTGTTGAATTACAGAGATAGCAGAACAAGAATGGTATCTACATTACTCAATCTACGTATATCAAAGAGATATTCAAGAAGTTTAGTATGGAAGATTCTAAACCAGTTGGTACCCCCATGTGTATCGAACTCAAGCTTACCAAATATGATGATTCAAAAGAAGTAGATTAGACCTTATATAGATCAATGATTGGAAAATTATAGTATATAGTTCACATATGCCCTGATATTGCTTTAGTAGTTGGGATAGTGATAAGATTCTCAACTAAACCTAGAGAAAATCATATGATGGCAATCAAAAGGATTTTGAGATATTTGAAAGGAACTAAAGACTATGGTTTATGGTACAAACTTAGAGTAAACTTATACCTAAAGGTATTCACTGATGCTAACTGCGTAGAAAATCTTGATGATAGAAAAAGCACAAGTAATGGAGCATTCTTTCTTGGTAAAAGGTTGGTATCTTGGACAAGAAAGAAGCAAAACTACACATCCCAATCTATAGTAGAAGCAATAAATTGTTCTAAAATTGTTTAGTTTAAAGAGTTGATGGAATGAATGAAGGTTGAGATCAAAGAACCAGTTGTCATGTTTTGTGATAACACTAATGCAATTAACATATCAAAGAACCCAATAATGCATTCCAAAACTAAGCACATTGCTATAAAATATCATTTTGTCATAGAACTAGTATAGGATAAATAAATTAGATTGGAATATGTCCATAAAAAAGAATAAATTGCAAACATATTCACCAAGCCATTACCTAAGGATGTTTTCCTATATCTAAGAGGTAAGTTAGGGGTCATTCCCCTATCTGAGTTCACTAAATGAAGTTTTAGTAATGCATTAACAAGAACTAAGTTGAAGATCAATTAGTTGATGTAGTATAATCAAGAGAATATTGCATATGAATCAGTACTCAAGGTACATTGATACTAATTTTGTATGTGTTGTCTTTGGCATGTGTTGTCAAAGAGGGAGAACATTACTGTCATATCTTTATGAGGGAAAAGTATACTATCAAAGAATTAATGTAATTCTTTCATAGATAGAGATTACTACATGGAAGAAGAAGCTTTTGGTGAAAAATTTAAGAGGGAGAAACTTTCTATTAGAGAAAGTCTTGTTCTAAAATTTCATTGTGCTATGACATGTTGTGTTGCCATCAATGCCAAACAGGGAGATTGTTGCATACAATTGTCTAATTGTGTGTTGTCTTCGATGTTACACAAATTTCATATCAGTTATCAATTATTGATTACCAAGCTCACTTGGTTAGCAAGACAATTTTCCTTGTCTATAGAGTGTTCCTAAAGTTTATTGTATGAAGGCAGTGTCTACCGAGCTCACTTAGGCACCGAAGGAAATTATGACAGAAAATAGTAATAACTAGGTTCTCATAGTTAAAAAAGGAAAGTTGGACAGAGTTAGTGCTAATTGAGTTCACTTGGTTACCAAAGGATTTTTTTAAGTTCACAATATTAACCAAGCTTTTATCGGTTAACATAGGAAATTATCTCACAACCAGTGTTTATTGAGCAAGGTTGGCTAACAAAGGATTTTGTTGTTTTGACATGAGAAGCTTAATTATTTTAAATATTAGTTCTAGCTGACTATGGTAATGATTAGTGGTCATTCTAATTTGTATTGAGCTGACTTAACAATCTGGATGATATAAATATAAGGTCAAGTTGTGGTTTTCAAGTGTGTGTGCAAGTGTGTTGATTAAATTAAGAAGGAAAGAGTGATAGTGAAGTTAAAGGATAAGCAAGTATCCTTGTGGAGTAGAAAAGTGTTATTTGATTAGGAAGGATCAAGTATGAATTAGAATAGAGATCTATAATTAGCAATTTAGTTGCATTAGGTCATTTCATTGTTACTCACTAACCTTTGTAGTAGTGATCTAAAATCTCTTAACAGAGTTAGTTTAACAGCCAGTTGTAAATCCTCTAATAAGGTGATAGTTCTATTGAATTGTTTTAAGACCTCTTGCAAGGCCACTCTTAACAAGGTGATTAAATCCTCTAACAAGGTCACACCTAAAAATGTGTGTTGTAACCTTTAACTAGGTTGGCTCCTAATAGGGCTCACCTCAGAAGAGTGAAAAACAATAACTAGTTACGTTAGTGGTTTTTTCGATATTAGATTTCCATGTTAAATCCTAGTGTCTCATGTGTTCATGTTATTTCACTTATATTTGCAAATTAATTATTGTTAATGTTTTAAGATCTACTAAAAGTAATCCACATTCTACATTTACCAAGTTACAACATTTTCAATGTGTTTACTGAGTAATAGTAGCAATCATTTTTCTCAGTCTAAATTTTATTTTTGACATCTAAGGGATTTGAGATTTATTTTAGTGGTTAAAAATATAGTGAATTCATTGAAATTTATATGTTTGAATTAATTATTATTTGGAAATGGTTAAAAATTTGACAAGTTATTTAATATTTATTGTATATTCATTGAAATAATTATAATTTGCATGTGTTTTTGAATGTTTTGTTATTTATAAATTGTGAGTAATTTAAATGTTTGAATAATTTGACATATAGAAATCATCATCATGCCGAGGAAGAAACAAAAGCTCAAACAACACAAGAGAGGGAGAAAGATTTGGTAATTAAAAGAGATAAAATGAAATTGCTACATGAACAAATAAAATTGCAATGCACTAATGAAGAATTTTCTTTCAAAGAGGAACATGAGCCACAAGTGCAAAGAAACAAAGAGAAAGAATTGGAATGACAAAGAGAACAAATGAGGCTTGTATGCTCAATAAGGCAATTGAATTGTGAAGCTACATCATCTTTCAATGTTGGAGTCATATCATTATCTCATGTTAAAGATATGCTAATTTCTATTGGATACAATTTTTCAATTGTGTGTTGTCTTTGATGTTACACAAATGTCATATCAGTCAACAGATAGAGTCTACCAAGCTCAACTGGTCAGTAAAGAAAAGTTTAAAGTCTACCAAGTATTCCTAAAAATACTCTATGGAAACAGTTTCTATTGAGCTCACTCAGGAGTTGAAGGATTCTATAGCAGAAGTCAATAGTAACCGAGCTCACAAGGTTAATAAAGGAAAGTCAGTGTTTACCAAGTTCACTCAGTCTTTAAAAGATTTTGTAGAGTTTGCAGTATTTACCGAGCTTCAGTTGGTTAACACTGGAAATCATTTCTGAAGTAGTGTTTATCGAGCAAGGTTGGCAAATGAAGGATTTCATTTTTTTGGGAAATTAAGTTTAATCGTTTTATGTAATAAGTGTAGCCAATTGAGGTAATGATTATTGGAAATTTTGACTTGTAAATGAGTTGACTTAACAATTTGTAAGGTATAAATAAAAGGTCAAGTTGTAAATTCTAAATGGTAATGTGTGAGCATGCAAGTGTGTTGATTATGTGAAGAAGAAAGTTTGAGAGAAATTTGAAGAAGGATCAGATATCCTTGAGGAGTAAAAAAGTTGTATTCAATCAGAGAGGATCAAGTGAAGCATAACTAAGATCTATATCAGCAATTTAGTTGCATCTCATTTAGGTTACTTCATTGTTACTTTCTCACCATTGTAGTAGTGATTCCTAAATCTCTTAATAGAGTTGGTTTAACAACCATTTTGTAAATTCTCTAATAAGGTGATAGTTCTATTGAATTTTTCTAAAGTCCTCTAGCAAGGCCACTCCTAGTAGGGTGATTGAATCCTCTAATAAAGTCACACCTAATAGTGTGTTTTGTAAATTTTAGCAGGGTTGGCTCCTAACAGGGCTCACTTCAGAAGAGTGAAAATCAGTAGCTAGTTACTTGGTGATTTTTCTCATATTAGGTTTCCACATTAAATCTAGTGTCTCTTGTGTTCATGTTATTTCTTTTATGGTTGCATGTTAATCATTGTGAATGTTTACGCTCTGTTAAAGATAACATATGCTACATCTACTAAGTTACAACAATTTTCTGTATAGCTATCGAATGATAGTAGTAACTAGTTTATAAGACATCTAAGGGATCTGTGGATTTGTTTTAGTGGTAATTGATTCACTCCCCCCCCCCGCCCCTCTCAGTTACTCCATCTATATTTCTAACAATTAGTATCAGAGCTTTTGGTGCTTGTAGTAAGGATTTCAAGGATCTAAGCTAAAGATCAGGATGTCTTACAAGAGAGAAATTTGAAGGCTTAATAGGGATGATATTTCAGCATGGCAGGGTCTCACGAGACTCCATCTAGCTTCCATTAGACATATAGTATTAAAACATCTTGATGAAGACTATGTAACTCCTATTGGTACATTATCTATCAATGACATTGCTGAGAAGAAGACTCATAACACCATGATGATAGACATTGCATCTACCCTAAGCTATGAAAAATTTGATGATATCAAGGACTACACAATTTCATTTCCTATGTGGAAGAAGCTAAACGATATCTATGGAGGTGATGAAAATGTGAGAAGACCCAAAGTAGAAAGTCTAAGGGGACAATTTGATTAGATGAGGATGAGAAAGGATGAGAACATTGCTAAATATGTTGAAAGAGTCAAAGCAAGCATTAGTGCTATCAAGGCTTTTGGAGGAGATATCAAGGAGGAAATAGTTGTAAGTAAAGTTCTTAGAAAATCACTTCCTATTTATGCAATTAGAGTTTCTACAATTCAAGAAAGAAGATGTGAAGCAAATCATAAGATAAATTTAGAGGCCACAGTAGGAAGATTGACTGAATTTGAGCTAGATAACTATGATAACTATGTTCCAGCTTCTAAGAACATTGAATTAGCATTTGAAGCCAAGCTTTCACTCAAAGAAAAGGAAAAAAAGATAAAGGATTCTTACTTAGAAAGTGAAGAAGAATCAAAACAGAGTTCTAACAGTGATCTTGACATGATTGAAGCTTTACTTGCAAGGAAATATTCTAGAGGTAAAGGAAAATACAAAGATAAAGTTCCTTTAATCTATTTTTCATGTGAGAAAATTGGTCATATTACTACTAGGAGTCCAAACAAGAAAAAAAAAGAATCATAAGTGCAATGGCAAGAAAGACATCAAATCATTCAATGAAAAAGGTAAGAAAATATGTTTTATGGCTAAGGATTCTAAGGATTCTAACAATAGTGAAGATGAGATTGTTTAGATTGCTGTGAAGGATGAATTTGATAATGATGAGGAAGATAATATGGCACTTATCTCTCATGTAAGAAAAGATGATACATGGAGCATAGATAGTGGTTGTTCACATCATATGACTGGTGACAAAAAAAAGTTTGAACATTTTGAAGATTATGATGGTGGTAGTGTGAGATTTGGTAATAATGAACCTTGTTGCATAAAAGGAAGAGGAAGAATCCCACTAACCAAAGAGCTTGTATGTTATAATGCTTATTGGGTTGAAGGAAGAAAACACAATCTATTGAGTGTGCCATAGCTAATCAATATTGGATTCAAAGTGGAATTCATACATGGAAAGGCAAGACTACTAGGTGACAAGGGAAAGCTGATTGGATTAAGCAGACAAAAGAAAGGTAACTTGTTCTATCTTGAACTTGGTGAATGTTCATGTTTTATTACTCAAGTTGAAAAAATTTGGTTATGACATAGAAGGTTATGTCATGTGAATTTTGACAACTTGGTGAACATAAGCAAAATTGGGAAAGTAAGAGACATTCCTAGTATAAAGAAACCTAATATTGGTCTATGCAAGAATTGTTAGATTGGTAAGATGATAAAGACTAGCTTTGAAAGTAAAGACTATCATTCTAAAGAAATTTTGAAAAATGTGCATACTAATTTGTGTGGACTAATTGGAATTGAAAGCTATACTAGAGAAATGTTCATTCTTTTTGTTAATGACTACTCTAGAATGATGACTATCATGTATTTGAGAGAGAAGTCAAAAGCATTTGAGAGGTTCAAATGGTGTTGGCTAGAGTAGAAAAGGAAATAGGGAAAAGACTGAAATGCTTGAGGTCAAACAGAGGTGGTGAATTCATCTCCCATGAATTCAATAACTTTTGCATTGAAAAAGGAATCAAAAGACAGTTATCAGCCCCTGGAACTCTCGACCAAAATCGAATAGCTAAAAGGAGGAATAGAGCTATCATGGATTGTGTAAGAACTCTAATGATTAAAAAGAAAATTGCTATCAAATATTGGAAAGAAGCTATCAACACTACAGTTCATACCTTGAACTGAGTACAGTTGAAGAAGGACTTATTCAAAACCCCCTATGAGTTATGGTATGGTTATAAACCCAATGTAAGTTACCTAAAAGTATTTGAAAGTAAATGTTACATTTTGAAAGAATCTACAAAAGAAAAATTTTATGTGAAGGGTGATGAAGGCATATTTTTGAGATATTCTTGCAAAAATAAGGCATACAGATGTTTGAATTTATGTACTCACAAAGTCACACAAAGTGCACATGTGAAAGTTGATGAGTTTGTAGAAAGGATTGAATAAGAAAGAAAAAAGCAACCAAAAGATTACATGATATTTTTTTTCATTGAACTTGATATAGTACCGGATACATTTTTTAATCAAGTAAATTCTACTCTCGAGTCTTCCTTAGTCACCGAGTTGCAAAAACCCAAGTCACATTTAGATGATACTAAGCCAATGCCTATTGAGTTTAAAGAACCCAAGCAGCAAATAGATCAACTAGAGCTAGAAATTGAAATTCAAAATGAAGACAGTGGAACTCAGTCAAAAGGCAAGGAACCTATATTGGCTAAGTATATCAAAAGACATCATGTACCAGATTAGATTATTGGAGACAAATCTGAAGGTACTATGACAAGAAGTAAGCTAAAAGGTACTTGTTTACTTGCTGATTTTGAACCTAGAAATGTCAAAGATGCATTGGAAAATGAACTTTGGATTGAGGCTATGAATAAAGAGATAGATCAAATAGAGAAGGAAAAAGCATGGACTCTTGTACCTAGGCCTAAAGATAAAAATGTGATTGGAAGGAAGTGGGTATTCAGAAATAAGTTGAATGAAGATGGTAAGGTATCAAGAAACAAAGCTAGACTAGTATGTAAAGGCTACTCTCAAGAAGAAGGAATAGACTATGGAGAGACTTTTGCTCTTGTTGCAGGACTAGAAGGTGTCAGGATCTTACTTGCATATGTTGCACATAAAGGATTTGAAGTATATCAGATGGATGTCAAATTTACATTCCTCAATGGTATTCTAGATGAAGAAGTCTACATTGAGCAACCTAGAGGTTTTGTGGATCTAGACAAGAAGGACATGGTCTACAAACTACACAAAGCATTGTATGGTCTAAAACAAGCCCCTAGAGCATGGTATGAAAGATTGCATAACTATCTTATTCAAATTGGTTTTTAGAGAACTAATGATAATAGTAGCTTGTATATCAAGGAAGGACTAAATAACAAGATTATTTTGGTACAAATATTTGTGGATGATACTTTATTTATAGGAAATAATAATCTATGCAAATATTTTTTAGAGAAAATGAACAAGGAATTTGAAATTTCAATGTTTGGTGAGATTAAATTTGTTGTGGTCTTCAGATTCAGTAGAGCAAGAGTGGCATCTACATCACTCAATCTAAATACATCAAGGAAATACTCAAGAAGTTTGGTATGAAAGATTCAAAACTAGTTGGAACTCCCATGTGTACTAGACTAAAGCTTACCAAGGATGATGAATCAAAAGATGTAGATCAGACCTTATATAGATCAATGATTGGAAAGTTATAGTATATAATTCATACAAGGCCTGATATTACTCTTGCAATTGGTATTTTAGAAGGATTTTCAAAAAAACCAAGAGAAAATCACATGATGGAAATCAAAAGGATCTTGAGATACTTGAAAGGCACTAAAGATTATGGATTGTGGTACAAATTTGGAGGTAATCTAGACTTGAAATTTTTTATTGATGTAGACTGGGAAGGAAATATTGATGATAGAAAGAGTACAAGTGGTGGAACATTCTTTCTTTGAAAGAAGTTGGTATCTTGGACAAGTAAAAAGCAAAATTGTACATCCCAATCTATATCAAAAGTAGAGTATGTTGCTGCAGTAGTGAACTATTCTAATATTATTTGGTTCAAACAGTTATTGGAAGGCATGAAGGTGGAAATCAAAGAACTAGTTGTTATGTTTTGTAATAATACAAGTGCAATTAACATACCAAAGAATCTATTGATGCATTCCAAAACCAAGCACATTACAATAAAGTATCACTTTGTTAGAGAATTGGTGCAGGATAAGGAGATTAGATTGGAATATGTCCATACAAAAGAACAAATTGCTAACATATTCATCAAGCCATTACGCAAGGATACATTCTTGTATATAAGAGGTAAGCTAGGGGTCATTCCCCTATCTAAAGCTCACTAAAATGATTTTTTAGTGATGCATCAATAGAAACCAAGTTGAAGATCTATCAGTTATTATAGTATAGTCATGGGAACATTGCATATGAATTAGTACTCAAGGTACGTTGTTACTCATTTGGTATGTGTTGTCTTTGGTATGTGTTGTCAAAGAGGGAGAGTGCATTGTCATATCTTTCTGAAATTTCAATTTGTTTGTGGAGAGTTTGCTATTTGAAAAAAAAGTATGTAATTCCTTCACAAAGGGAGATTACTACATTAGAGAAATTTGTGGCATAAAATCTAAGAGGGAGAAATATTCTATCAGAAAAAGACTTGTTCTCAAATTTTATTGTGCTATGACATGTTGTGTTGCCATCAATACCAAAGAGGGAGATTTGTTGGATATAATTGTTCAATTGTTTGTTGTCTTTTATGTTACACAAATGTCATATCAGTCAGCAAACAAGGTCTATTGAGCTCAGTTGGTTAGCAATGCAAATTCTAGAGTATACTAAGTGTTCCTAAAAATACTCTATGCAAATAGTTTTTACCAAGCTCACTTAGGCATTGAAGGATTCTATGGCAGAAGTCAGTGGTAATCAAGCTCACAAGGTTAACAAAGGAAAGTCAGTGTTTACCGAGTTCACTCAATCTCTAAAGGATTTTGTAGAGTTCATAGTGTTCACTAAGCTTCAATTGGTTAACACTGGAAATTATTTCTAGAGCAATGTTTACCGAGAATGGTTGGCCAATAAAGGATTTCATTGTTTTGGAAAATTAAGCTTAATTGTTTTATGTAATAATTGTAGCTAACTGAGATAATGATTATTGGCAATTGTGACTTGTAAATGAGCCAACTTGACAATTTGTAAGGTATAAATAAAAGGTCAAGTTGTGAATTCTAAATGGCAATGAGTGAGCATTCAAGTGTGTTGATTATGTGAAGAAGAAGGTGTGAGCAAATTTTGAAGAAGGATCAGATATCCTTGAGGAGCAGCAAAGTTGTATTCGATCAGAGAGGATCTAGTGAAGGAAAACTGAAATCTATATCAGCAATTTAGTTGCATTTCATTTAGGTCACTTTATTATTACTTTCTCACCATTATAGCAGTGATTTGTAAATCTCTTAATAGAGTTGGTTTAACAACCATTTTGTAAATCCTCTAACAAGGTGATAGTTCTATTGAATTGTTCTAAAGTTCTCTAGCAAGGCCACTCCTAGTAGGGTGATTAAATCCTCTAACAAGGTCACACCTAATAGTGTATTTTTTAACCTTTAACAAGGTTGGCTCCTAACAGGGCTCACTTTAAAAGAGTAAAAATCAGTAGCTAGTTACTTGGTGGTTTTTCCCATATTGGATTTCCACATTAAATTTGGTGTCTCTTGTGTTCATGTGATTTCTTTTATGGTTGCATATTAATCATTGTGAATGTTTAAGTTCTATTAAAGATAACATACACTGTATCTACCGAGTTACAACATTTTTATGTATAGCTATTGAGTGACTGCAATAACTAGTTTATAAGACATCTAAGGGATATGTGGATTTGTTTTTGTAGTAACTAATTCATCACCCCTCTCAGTTACTCTATCTATACTTCCAAAATAAATCTACATCTAACAATATATATACTCCATCATGTCATCTTCAACATACCAAAATATTTGATTGATATTGGTACTAACATTTTAAAATCAATGCTTGATAAGATTAGCAAGCATACTTGTCAAAGAAAAGTTAATCATATGTGGAGATTATTCTTTGAAAAATTAAATATTACTAATCAATGCCAATTATTTGTTGAAATGATGAGAAACTTTAAATTTAGGCCCATCATGAAGATTTCTTGCTAAGAATGATGGATGATTCAAATGAAAAAAGCACTGTAAACAATCTAATGAGTGCATATGACAAAGTAGGTTCTAAATCACACACTAAAGATAATAATATCAAAAGATGTGTACTTACATAGACAATAGTAAGTACCCAAATGAATAAATCTTGACTCATGAGAAAGATAAGAAAAATGCTGAAAATTAGAAGAGGTACTCTAAGGAGATCCATGCTAAGGTGTGAGAGAGTGGAAGATCCAACCAAAAATGAGTTATGGATATTTTGTGGTAGACTACCATGAAAGGATAAAGAAATTAGTGAAGCTTTGAAATCATTGATAGAAGATTTTTGGACAAATAACATGTGTTTTTTCCCTAATCAAAGAGATGTTATAAGAAGGATTGGTAGTCAAAATTGTGATTGACATGTGAAACATTTTTGGAGTCAACTCAGACACAATTTTTTTGCAAAATTTATTGGTGTGTATCCTCACATTTGAATAAGTCATATTTTTGAGATGGGTAAACCTTTTCATGTGAAGATTAAAAAAAAATGCACAACTTGTTGTTGTAGGATACATATTAAATTTTCTAACTATTTTGATATTTTTAGTTATAAATGTGTGTTTTTACATTATTAATTTGTTTTGCAGGATTGTGACATGAACGAGCCACCTAGATCTTTGAGGGAATTCATATCCAACATTAAATGTGAAATAAGGGTGGTCAAATTTTTTACAATATATCATGCTTGGATGGTATATTCTTATATTGTGGTTATTTGCAACTTTTATCAACTTGTGAACATATGGATAGTAAACATGCAATTGGAAATGAAATAGTAGATTATAGAAAATTTAAGACATTGACATATGCTCTAAAAGATGGGAAATAGGGTAAAAGATGTGAGTTAGTCATTGAAAATATTCCAATGTATGAGGTCATGAAGATTTTTTTTGAAAAGATTATCCACAAGTATGCAAGGAATACACATAGAACTTGATGGTTGCATTTGCAATTCAAGTTATGCAAGAATACATTTCCACTAGATACCATTGTTTTAGTTATAGACTTCACAAAGAACTACACACTACAACCATAAAATGAGGTGCAAGCAAAGTATTATACTTCTCAACAAGTTTCCATATTTGTTCACATAACATTCATGTATTCACCTACAAGTATAAAGGATGACAATAAAATATTGAGAGAGTAGCATTTTTACATCAACGATGATCAATCACATTCTATAGAGTTTGTACATGGTTGTTTTCAACTATTTTATGGAGATTTGGTTAACAAGGGCATACCATATTTCTAGCACATTATTTTGTTAGACAATTGTGCATCTAAATTCAAGAATGCACGAATGTTCTATTGGTTGAGCAGGATGCACAGGTTGTCTAGAATTCAATATATATGAAATATCATAGAGGTTGGTCATGGAATGGGATAGCATGATAGTGGAGGTGCATGCATCAAAATAGCCTTAGCTTGTGAAGAATTAAAGTACAAAGATGGAGCAACATTGATAGATGGAAAATCATTTGTCCAATGGTGTAACGCTACAATGGATCCAGGTAAGGATGGTGAGTCTACAGTTCATAGATTTCTTTGGTTGATAGATAATGCTAACATTGAACCATATGAGAATTGTTGCACACTTATAGGATCAAGTGAGTTTCACTCTTTTAGAAGATTTGATGCAAGTTCATGGAGTATCCACGCACAAAAAATGGCATGCTTTTGTCCATCATCTGTAGAGGAAAATTGGGATGAGTGTGAGTTGACTGGCTAGGTGGACAAATGGGATATACATTTTTTGGACCCAATTGACACCTATCATCCCAAAAAAGCACTAGAAATGGTAGAGATGGATTCATCCATTGACTTTGACCACTTGTCTGATGTTGTACAACCTAGTACTATAATTATCTCTATAAATTTAATATGTAACTTTATAACTTTTACATGGGTATTTTTTGAATTAATGACCAAATTTTCTACATTTATCACTGTAGGACATGTTTTTGTTGTTATTGCACCTAAAGATAATGAAGAAGGGGAAAATCATTATTTGTGTCATTATGTCAAGCCAAAAAGAATTGATCACTCATTTATAGATGTTGAAGGTTTAGAGTACCATATAGGTATGGTAGTTGTAATCGGCACATGAATTAGATGATATTCTATGAAGAACCCTAACTTGTGGTTATTCAAGGATTGACAAATAGAGAGGAAGATTTTTCATTATTCAAACCTTGTTATTGCATCAAATTTCCACTTGATAATAATGGTGGAAATCTACATAATAAGACTCTTTGGAAGGTTTATGAGCCAGACCATGAGGCAATACTTGAGACATTAAAATCTAGACTAGATCTTTCTCGTTCATCATATTGAATATAATTATAAAAACATGGACCTCTCACTTTTTGTGATGCATTGTGCACAACTAGGTAGCTTCAAATGAAGTTTCCCACTCTTTGGTGTAGGGCACCTCCCTTCCTTTTGGTTTTTGATTTTTGTTAAGGGTTATTTAAGAGTTTCTATGTGTATAATAAGTTCCAAGAGTCATTGGAATACAACTACTCCCAATGTGTTTGTAAATGAGCCAAAATTGTTCATTAGGTCCTAAGTTGGTCAAAAATTGCTCAATGAGCCAAAATTTGCTCAATAGGTAAAATATTGTTAGGGTTGGGAAATTGAGGTATTTGGTTACCTAATAGTTTCTAGAAATCCTAAATAGGGTCCTAGAATGGTCCTAGATTGACCCATTTGATCAAAATATGTAAAGAGAAAAAATTGCTCAAAGGTTGCAAAGTTGTTGAAAAGGTTGCTTGAGCAATGTTTGCAATTTTTACAAAAAAAACTAAATGATAGTTTAGGAAGTTGTAACTACTCATTCTTAGGTATTTGAGCATGGGGAAGCATATTATGGAATGTTAGAAGGTTTTTAGCATGAGGAAGCACTCAAACTTCTCAAAATTGTCTAGGAGGCCTAATTGCCCCCAACTAGGTCTCCATCGAGAAAAATGTTAATTTTTCTACCAAACTCTCCAAAGGACTTCTCAAATACAATAGGTTTTTAGATACCCATTTCATCATTCTTCAACATATCTCAACTTTAGTATAGGTTTTTTTGGACCAAAAAAAATCCTCCAACTAGGCACCCTTTTAAAGCATAAAATAGGGTGGTTTTCCAAAGCAACTACCTACTACCCTTGCTTCCAATGGTATAGACTAGTATCACTCTTCTCAAATGGACCCAACAAAAGGAATATGAGGTTGATTTGATGCTCCAACCTTTGCAAGTAAAAAATCCCCAAATTGGTCTATTATAAACCCTCAAACCTAGGGTTTTCTCAGTGTATTACTTCCCAAGCCAACTTTAATCAATTGAAGGTTGATTCACCATCTCCAAGGCATATGTAGACATAATATACCATAAAATACCTCTCTCCAATGGATAGATCTCATGATGTTGCTCCTTAGGCATGTATTTCATGCACCTATAGCCACCTAAACTTCATTAGAGGTCTCTAACCATGTAAAATCCTATCAAAACATTATTAGAAGGATTATCTACATAGTAATATAGGTTATTTCTATCTAATAAGAAACTACTCCCAAGTTGTTTATAAAAGAGCCAAATTTTCTCAATAGGTCCTAGGTAGGTCAAAAGTTGCTCAATAGGTTAAAATTTTTTAGGGATGGTAAAATAAGGTATTTGGTTACCTAATAAATCCTAAGAATCTTAAATAGGGTCCTAGTATAGTCTTAGATGGACCTATTTGACCAAAAGAAGTAAAGAGGAAAAATTGCAAAGTTGTTGGAGCAACTTTTGCAATTAATCAAGGTTTGGAAAGTTGTAACTACCCATGCTTAGGTATATGAGCATGGGAAACATATTTTGGAAGGCTAGAAGGTTTCCATTCATATTCCACACTCCTTTCCAAGCAAGTTACATTTTTAAGCAACTTTTGCAATTTTGCATAAAATGTGCAACTTTTGCAAAGTTCACTAGATTTCACTTCTAGGACCTAGAAAATGTTCCATATTATTTTTAAAAAAACTAAAAACACCTAATCCTAGGCTATCTTGAGCAAAAACTCAAAAAAGACCCATTTTTTTCTAATTAGCAACTTTTGCTCATATCTTGCACAAAATGGTCTAGGCATACACATCTTGCTCATATCTCTCTCACTGTTCATTGTGGGATTGAACTATCTACTTCATTAGCTTTGAATAGATGAGTAAACCTTAGTACCAATCTCATCCTATTATATTGACCACTCGAACATTCTTGGGCATGCTGAATAGAATTTTCTCTAATAGTCACTAAATGCCATGGCATAGCGATCTTTGACAGGGCATATCTCAAAGCTCATGCAAGGTGTGGATGCAATTCTAAGTGCTATAGGATCACGTTGTCAACATCTATGATAAATTCTCTCTTTTTTGATATTGGATTCTATTTTGATTTTGTGGCCCCATCTTGGGTGATGCTAAAACTTGTAGTGTTGGCTAGTACAAAGTTGCCAACTAGTGAATCTCTTTAACCATTTTCTGTGGGATTGAATTGTCTATTTTGTTAGCTCTAAGTGGCCAATTAAATTATATTCTCAATCTCAACCCATCCCATTGACTACTTGAACATTTTCGGGCATGCCAAAAAAAATTGACCCTAAGACTTACTAAATGCCATAGGGTAGTAATCTTTAACAAGGGATATCTTAGAGCTTGTGTGAGGTATGGATGCAATTCTAGGTGCTAAAGAGATTGTGTTGTTAACACCTAAAATAACCATCTCTCTTTTTAGATATTAAATTTAGTTTTTATTTTGTGGTCCCATCTCAAGTGATGCTAAAAGTTGTAGTGTTAGTCAATACAAAGTTGCCAACTAGTGAATCTCTCTAACTATTCATTGTGAGATCAGATTGTCTATTTTGTTAGCTCTAAGTAGTTAGGTAAACCCTAGTCCCAAGATTGTCCTATTTTTTTGACCACTCAAACATACTCAAGCATGCCAAACAAAATTGACCCTAAAAGTCACTAAATGTCGTAGGGAAATAGTCTTTGATGGGGTATATCTTGAAGTTTGTGTTAGGTATGGATGCAATTCTAGGTGTTATAGGATCATGTTGTTGAAACCTATAATAACCTCTCTCTCTTTTTTGAGATTAGATTTTTTTTTGATCGTGTGGTCCCAACTCGGGTGATGTTGAAACTTGTCGTATTGGCTAGTAAAAAGTTGCCAACTAGTGAATCTCAAACCATTTATCATGGAATATAACTCTTTATTCTATTAGCTCTAAGTAGTTATGTAAACCCTATTCCCAAGCTCATCCCATCTTATTTATTGCTTGAATGTTCTCATGCATGACAAATGTAATTGACCCTAAGAGTCACTAAATTCCATAGGGCATCAATCTTTTATGGTGCATATCTCAGCACTCATGCATGGTATGGATGTACTTCTGGGTTCTATAGGATTATGCTATCAATACCTAGAATATCCTCTCTTTTTGGAGATTTGGTTCCATTTTGATTTTGTAGCCCCATCTTAGGTGATGTTGAAACTTGTAGTGTTGGCCAGTATAAAGTTTCCAACTGGTGAGTAACTCTAGCCATTTGTCATGGGATCAAACTATTTGTTATGTTAGCTCATAGTAGCTGGGTAAAGCCTAGTCCCAAGCTCATCCTATCCTATTGACCACTCAAATGTTCTTAGACACACTAAATAGAATTGACCCTAAGAGTTTTTAAATGCCATAGGGAAATGATCTTTGGTAGGGAACAACTTGGATCTCATGCAAGGTATGGATGCAATTATGGGTGATATATGATCATGCTATCGACACCTACAATTAACTCTCTTTATTTTTGGATATTCAATTCTATTTTGATTTTGTGGCCCCATCTCAAGTGATGTTGTAACTTGTAGTGTTGGCTAGTACAATGTCACCAACTAGTGAACCTCTCTAACCATTCATCATTGGATCAAACTATCTATTTCATTAGCTCCAAGTGGCTAGGTAAAACATAGTCCCAAGCTTGTGTCATCTTGTTAATTGCTTGAATGTTCTGAGGCACACTAAATATAATTGACCCCGAGGGTTACTAAATTCATAGGGAAATGATCTTTGATGTTTCATATGTTAAAGCTTATGTGAGGTATGGATGCAATTTTGGGTGCTACAAAACTTTGTTTACAATACCTACAATAAGCTCTCTCATTTTGAAGATTGGATTCTATTTTTATTTTTTGGCCCCATCTTGGGTGATGTTGAACCTTATGATGTTGGCCAGTACAACGTCACCAACTGGTGAATCTCTCTAACCATTCATTGTGGGATTAAAATCTCTTCTCTATTAGGTTGAAGTGGCTGGTAAACCCTAGTCCCAAGCTCATCCATCTCATTGACCACTATAACATTCTTGGGCATGTGAAGTAGAATTGAACCTAAGAGTCACTAAATATTATGTGTCAATACTTGGAAGAATGAAAAGGATACAAGAAGTTGAACATTTAAAGGAAAGTTTAATGAAACAAAAAGTACTATACAAACATGAACTAACTTAATCCAAGGTAAAATCTCCACATATCCTCTTTGGCCCTTCTCATAGAGATTATGTTTGACATTCTTCTAAGATTTTTGATTGATACTAGTTCTACTCAAGTGTTTCACAGATAGTGTTGCATTTCCATTTTCATTTCATTTTTTATATTACTATAGATAAGAAGCACAACATCATGATTATTTATTCATGCAAAAAAATTTGGATTCAACATAAATTTTGTGTACAACATTAGTTTATTGAGGTTTTGACATGAAAATAGGTGGACCACTACCAAAAGACCACTTGAAAAAATTTGTCCCTACCATGACTTTCAAAATTAGATTTCTCATTCTATCATTTCCCTTACAAAGATATATTTTGAGGAATATTGGAGACACAAAAAATTTAGAAAGCCATGATTGCAAATTGAAATCCATGGGTGCAAGAATTTATTCCTCCTACAATACACTACATGACTGTCCCTCTATGCCCATCCACTTTCCCAATTTCCCTTCCAATAGTGAATGCAACCTCACTGATACCATACAATAATGTTCTAGCTCCATTCCAACCATAGATAAATTATGTTCCACACATTATGAATTATATTCCTAAAATCTCTCCACCAAGTTTCCCTCTTATGGGTTTCTTGATTCCTTTTCCTCCTATAAATACTCCCTTTCCAAGTGGAAGAATAGTGGAAGCATCTAATTTTCTACCCATTGTTTTGGTTTACCCTCGTCGTGAGAAACAATTTTCAAAAATTTCTCCTCCTCAACATCATTGTATGAACTTTGACCCACTTTGATCACCTATTATCCCTATTAGTATTTATTAGCTTGCACATACCTAAACAAGGCTTAGTCAAACCAACTTGATCTAAGCACACCAACACATCAACGTGACTTGCCTAGAGGCACAATAAGCCTCAAAGAAACAATAACCTAAACAAAGCCAAAACAAGGGTTTTTAGGTGCCCTGCACTAGGATAATATTAGATAAAAGATATCACAGAAAAAATGCAACAACTATAGCCACATAAATCATAAGAAGAGCATATATGATGTGTTTCCATGAATAAATTAAAAAATTTATTTCAATTCTTCTTGTGTTTTGAATATAAAGCATATATAAACTCTTGAAATATTTATGACGAAAATAAGATTCAAGCTTAGATATTTACATAATGAAACCAACTCAAGTGTCAAACTTCAATGTTAATTGTATAATAGTAATAAGAATTCAAGTTTGACTATTCTTATCCTAACAAAAACTCCAAATAAGTTACTCATTATCAAAAGTGCTCATAACTTGTACAATTTATATAAAAATTAATATCATATCCTTATTCACATGTCAAAGGATACTATCAAAGCTTATTATAATGATTCCTATCCTTATTTTGGATGCAAATTACATTAAGATGAAATAAATGAAATACTTAAAATGTAAACAAGAAAAACAAGATATATATTATGATAAACAATAATGTCATACATGAACAAACTGATGCATCGAAGTTGTAAGTCTTATTATTTCATTCATCAAATATATGTCATACATCAAATAAAAAATGTGATATATACATCAAATATATGTTGAATATGTCCACTAACCTAAAATCCAAGATATATGTCCACTAATTCCTATACATGTGTGTCCATCCCTATATCTTCTCCTTCCCATGAGGGGAAGGAACCAAATCCCTAGAGATCTTCGATCATTATGTGGAGGGAGATGATGGGGGTGATGGGGTCTTCCTCACACATTCTCTTGTCCTCTTGTTTAGGCTCCTATCTAACTAGAGCTGATATAAACAAAGTATATATGAATCAATAATTATTATACATTAAAATAAAATATATGTAAAAACAAAATTAATTATTTTCTTACCTCCATCAAATACTCACTCTGTACATCCACCTTAAAGGCTCACAGATGATCGAGAGTAACAAGGCCCTACAACAATTCAATCAGTATAATCATTCAATCACACTTATAAATACCATTTGAAATTTCAATTCTAACTATTATAAATAACAACTAAAACTATGAAAACTCTTTCATACCTTGGTGAATTGCTCTAAAATAGTCATCATGGAAAAAACTCCATGATCGATGGACTAGCAAAGATGAGGAGTCTCAGACATCAACAACTACAAATCATATAATAAAATTTACATATTTTTTATAGAATATAATATAAGTAAAAGAATTAAATTAACATGAAAAAATATACCTCTATGAAGCTCTTATCATGCCTAGGCTTAGAGTCTCTTGTAAATGTTGATGGTGTAGTAGAGAACTAATGCACATGTATAAAAAAAATTGTCAATTCTTCATATAATTACTTAATAAATATATGTGTTAATTTAAATGATTAAATCGATACATACCTCTTGACTCATGAATGGGATGTAAAATAGGGCTGGGGAATCTATACTAGGGCCATCAATAGTCTTACCCTAAATTTGGAACAATTTCAAGATATGATAATTAATTATTCATTTAGTATACATACGAAATGTGATCAAATTATTTTATTATAATTGTAATTTACTTGTGTGTCAATGCCAAATGTGTCACTCACAACTCATCAATGACTATCCCATCATCCATAGTGTCTCCAACATGACTTCCAAACTTTCATAAGGATCCACATGACATGCACATGTGACTGCGATGCAAAGAAGGCTCCTCTTCAACTAATGGACTGGCACAATGAATGAGGGTCTATGTCAAAGTTTTTATAGTCCCTAAAGTACTAGTATCTACATGTGCCTTCAGAACTAAAGGAATAATGACATGATCACCCTGTGGATTGAAAATAGGTACCCTAACTATATTAGGGTCATGATGTGCCCCTGACCTCTCAAATGATAACCCCCCATCTCCACCCTAAGAATCTATCATGTCAAATTAATTGGGGATCTCTCTGAGGAAAAATTCACAATGCAATTTCTTTAAGAAATACATTGGAACCTTGTACTTATTATAGGGAAGGGCATCAAAGAGCATCCACCATCTATCCCAAAAGTTGTTTCTAATATCATCATGTATGCACTAGTGGATGGGGAACCTTTTAGTTGTATGTTTAACAGTGCCTTGTTCTCTTATCTTTTTAAACAATGCACATGACTCATAATGGACTTAAGGGAGGATGCCAATTGTGCTCTCATAGGGTTAGTTTTCCTAGAAGCTTTCAACAAATCAATGATTGCTTCTAATTCATTTTTACCTTTTTCTATTTCATTCATTATATTGTCTTGGGTGCCAAGAGGAGGTATTTCAGTTGGTTGAGATTGTGGAAGTTCTTGCTCTTCTTGTGAAGGGTTTTCATTTTGATCTTGTGGAGGGTTTTCATTTTTTTTTGTTAATTAGGATGAGGATTTGGTGGTTGATTATTTTCACATTTCCTAATAAGAAACCAATTGCATTTTAAATAAATACAAAAATTTGAAGCAAAACTAAAAAAAAATACAAAACAAAATGATCATGATCTTGATCTTTGGCCATGAGGAGGCATTTTGAGGAGGAGAATGAGAAAATTATCCAACTTCTACAAACTACGTGTGCACTATTGAGAAGCAAGAAGGCACCAAAAAGAAAAGAAAAAAAAAGAGAAAATGGAATGGGTCGTGGGTTTGCATCCCATAAATAGGTTGCTTACAAAGCATGCACGTGCTATAGCATGCATGCACTTTGGCTTGGGCTAGGCTTGTGGAGCCCAAGCTAAAGTATGTGCTTGCTTTTAAAAATTTAAATTTTTTTCTTAAGTATCATATTTTTCGCACCACAACTTCGTGCATTTACCCTATAGGGTGTAGTTCTCATCAAACAAGTATATGCAAATCATCTTTTTTTATCTAATTTAAAAATATGTTAGAGATAACATATATAACTTGGACATAAAAAAAGAAATATTAGTTTTTTATGTATATATTATTTTTTATAAGTGCTCAAGGTCAACCTTATTAAAAACTAACCTTTTTTTCATCTTGTAAAAACTTCCATATCAAATCTATTCCTTTTAAAATTAATTTTTACATATTCTTAAAGAGGACTCTCTCCACTAGGGATAAATGTAAATTTTAAATTTTTGTTTCCTTTATTGAGGGAGAATCTTTTGAAATATTAAAATACCTACTTATAATATTTGAAATTATAACATGTTATAATTAATCAAAACATCATAAAATTTATATGATTGTGATTTTGACTCTAAGATCTATAAAAGGGTATTTTTAGTTTTTGATAAAAGGTGGATTTTGGTAGAGAAATGAGAATTAACCAAAATAAGTTTAGAGATTCTCAAAGATGACTTGGATATGTTCTTTTACCCCATTGAAAGTTCTAATGTGAATATTAATAAAAAGTTCAAAACACTAGAAAGACTACTTCACTATGATTCTGATGGAGAGAATAATCAAGGGACTAATACTAAGAATGTTGAGCAGGAATTGTTTTATGAAATTGGCACTAGTTTGTAGATTAAATTATAAGCATAAATATAGAGAGAAGAACCTAGATATGACCCTAGAGAAGAAATTAGAATTAAACAAGTGATGTATAATAGAAATGTAGCAAAGAGTCACCCTATACATAATATCATTGAAAGTGTGAACAAAGGAGTTATGACAAGGAACAAGGCAAGTAAGGAGCTATTCTTGATTTCTCAACTTATGCCTATGAATGTTGATAAAGCTTGTCAAGACTTATTGGATTAAAACTATGAAAGAATATCTAGAATAATTTTTTTTTAAAAAGACTTGGGAATTGGTTTGTAGACCTAAAGATAATAATATAATTAGAACTAGATGGGTATTTAGAATCAAGATGATTGAACAAGGTGAAGCTATGAATAACAAAGAAAGACTAGTATGTAAAGGATATTCACAATAAGAAAGAATCAATTTTAAAGAAACATTTTCAATTTTTGCTAGATTAGAAGTAGTGAGAATGTTTTTGGCATATATAGCTAACAAGAATTTTAAAGTTTATCAACTGAATGTCAAGTCATTTTTTCTGAATGAAGAACTTGAAGAAGAGGTATACATTGAAAAACCTAATGGTTTCCCTCTAACAGATGAGAAGGATATGGTTTTCATATTTAAGAAGGCATTATATGGACAAAAACAAGCACTTGGAGCATGGTATACAATATTGGATAAACATTTAACAAGTTTGGGATTTGTGAAAGCTAATGTTGATAATAACTTGTATTTGAAAGATTCATGATGGTTTGTTGATTGTCAAGTAATATTTTTGGATGACATTATTTTTGGAGGTAATAATGAAGCTACTAAGACATTTTTAGAAGAAATGAAGAAAGAATTTGAGATGAGTACAATTGGAGAAATGAAATATTTCTAGGGAATGTAGATTGTACAAAGAAAATATGGAATATTCATATCACAAGCTAAGTATCTTAGAGATTCATTGAAGAAAATTTGTTTGGAAAACTATAAACCTACTAAAATGCCTATGGTAACTAGTTGTAAATTATCTAGCAAAGATGAATCCCCTAGTAAAAAGAAAACAAAGTATAGATACATGACTGAAAAATTGTAGCATTTGACACATATTATACCTAATATAGCTAATGCAATTGGAAATGAGGCAATATTTTAGGTAGATCCTAAAAAGACACACCTTACAAAAGTAAAAAGAATATTTAGATATTTGAAATGCATGCCTAATTATGGATTATGGTATGATAGATCAAAAGACATTATGTTTGTACATAGATGCTCATTGGATAGGAAGTGTAGATAACAATAAGAGCATCAGTAGTAGAGCATTCTTGTTGGGAGAAAGATTGGTTTCTTGGTTAACCAAGAAACAAGATTGCATTTTATAGAGTAAAAGAGAAGAAGAGTATGTGGAAGAATCAAATAATTGTAATCATATTATTTCAATGAAGCAAATATTGAAAGATATTAGATTAGATCTTATTGAATCTATTATCATACATTATGATAGCACAAGTATAGTGAATATTCTTGATGCACGAGCATCCTAGGTGTAAGAGCAATCTTGCAGCACCCAAAAAATAATAATTTATTTTTAGTCTTTTCTATTTTAATGAGGACTTGTAGACAAGATGGTTACTATTTAGGAATTTTCTATTTTTAGTAAGTTTTTCATATAAGCTCAAAATGTTCTCCATTTCTACATGAAGGTTCATTTTTGAAGTTATAAGCCTATGATAAAAATATCATTGCTCTAGCTTAAGTATCGCAAAACTTATTATGGATTTTTGGTGGAAAAAATGTAGAAAATACTCAAGCTCACCATTGGATGACTTAGAGTTCCTAGATGAGGTTTGAAAACTCAATGGAAGGGTGCTGATTCCATTCCAAGTCTATACATCAAGAGCGGATGTTTCTGAAAAGTGGTTACAATATCCAATTGGAGCAACAGTTAAAGAGTTATGGCATTCACAAGTTGGGATACCCAAGATATCTAAAATAATTATCAAAGATGTATCTAGTTGACTCTATATGTATTTTCAAGGTCTTTCAAACCTAGGTATTAAGTTTCATTGTCTAGAACCTTTCTGAGCAGCATAAAATTGCCTATTTAAGAAAGGCCTAAACATTGTCTAGGACAACTTTAAGTGATAGTTTGTAGCTTGTCTTGCAGATTACTATAATGAAGGTTCCCATGTGGGTTAGCATATTTTAATTTTGAATTCTATAAATTCCACATTTTTGGTGCAAATAAGAAGTCCATATTTTATTCTCACATTTGCGAAAAATCATATAACTATTAAGTATTACATTTTGAGAGAAAAAGTTATAGACAAAGAAATCAAATTGGAATATGTTAGCATAAAGGAGAATATACAAGACATATTTACAATACCTTTGACTAAGGATACATTTTAGTAATTAAGATGTGCGCTTGGGGTTATTCTTCAACCTACTTAAGAGTAGTTGATGTAGAGATTGCATCAGTCTAGTTTAACAAAGCACTATTTCTTTATATAGACTTGATGCTTGATGTTTATCCTATGGGGGAGTATTTGGGATTGAGCTAAGTCATTAAGGACTCTTGGTATTGGTATTTAACACTATCTTTGGACACTTTAGCTTCAACAAACTATTTTCAAAATGATTGAACTTAGAGAATTGACATAATGGTACCTTTTTCATTGATGTCAATGGGGGAGAGATAAGTAAACATAGAAAAAATCCTTTGGAGGATAAATGAGAAAAATATCCCTTGGGGAAGAGATGAGTACATGAAAAACAATATTTCTTATGGGAGAGAGTAATGTCTTTATTGATGTGTTGACATTAAGGTCAAATCATTTTTCAATTAGTGAATTAACACTTAGTCAGTCATTTACATTGCTACCAAACTCCATATGAAAAAAAAAGAGTCTCCTCAGCTTCACAGTGTCCAGCAAGCATCTAAGATAGAATGTAGTGTAATTCATGCTTCATAGTTTCTATCGAGTATCATAGGTAGTCTACAATGTAAATTGAGCTTAGCATATCCTACTGAGTTCTAGAAGAAGACATCAGTTGCTACCAAGCTTCATAGAGTCTATTGAGCTCATCAATATAATTGATGAGGATTTTAGTGTTAACAAAGTTCTATAATGTCTACCAAGTTTATCAATGTCTATCAAGCTACAATGTGTTAACCAAGATGAAGGAAGACAGTGTTGATTGATATTTAGTCTAAACTAAGCCCTTTAGTGTCTACCAAGTTTTTTAGTGTTTTTCAAGTCACCAAAGTGCCAATTGAGTTCAAGCTACTCCTAAGTGACCAATATGGACTATGTAATCAATGTCAATCGAGTGCTACAAATTTCCAAATTGACAGTGTTGCTAAGTGTCAAAACATCACTTGATTGGTCTTCAAGACCCGAGTTTTAGGAGTGGGCTGACTTAGTGAATTATGATGAATTGGGTATTGTAGCTGACTCTAGAAGGTAATGATTTGGATCTATATATATGTAATACATTTTTTCATATCTAAGAGAGAATAAGAATCAAATGAGTAACAAGTAAGAAGCTGATGAGTGTGAATTAAGAAGTCTAGGCTACAAAAAGTATGAGGAAAAGTAAAGTCTTATTTATCACATCAAGCTGATCAGTATACATTAAATGAATTTCATATAGAGAACCAAGTTTTAGAGTAGAGATCAATTGTTGATTCATACTAATAGGTGCATCAATTAATTCCTTTAATACGGTGGACTTAATAGTCTTTGATGAATCTCATAATAGAGTATATACTTCATTGTATTATACGAATCCTTTCACAAGGTGGACTTAACAGTCCCTATTGCTCCTAATAGGGAAGATCACAAGAACTGATCAATTGTAAGCTTTAAAAGGCTAGTTTTATACTATAGTAATAAAGCTTGTGGGTACCATCCACACTCATGTTTTATTTTCTATTTGGAAGGTTTATGGTTACCAAATATTATGTCAAGTGTTATGAATGTTTTACTACTTTCAGTATTGCATGCATGTCATGAGATTAGATTATACTATGATGGTTTAATTAGTTAATTAAAATATAATATTTTATTGGTTCTTGATTCACCCCCTCCCCTCTCAGTCACCTAGTCTATGCTATATTTCTAATAATTTGTATCAGAGCATTTGTTCTCACATCAAAAGTTTAGCAACTTGAGAAAAGATTAGAAGTAATAGAAGTGTATAGACTAGATAAAGCTATTGACAATGAAAATTTGGATCTACAATTGGCCATGAATAAATTCAAGAAAGTGAAGGAAAAAATCTCTCAATCTTTGAAAAGAAGAAAAGATCTTGCAACACAATTGAATGACAATCTTTACATTGAAGAAAGAATTGAAGACATTTTCCAAGACAAAAGTTTAGATGAAGCTAATTCAACAATCAACGACCTAGTTGAGAAGAATCTCACTCTTCATGAAGAAATAAAAAAGTTAGAAAGAGAACAAGAAATTCAATCACTGAAAATGTGTGAAAATATGGAACAAATAGACAAAACCAATGAAGAAAAGATATTTCTAATTGAAAAGATAGAAGAAAAGGACAATGAATATCATCAGCTATCCCATCAAAAAAAATATTTTATTGATCAACTCAATGATGCAAATCAAGAGCTTATCATCTTGAGGACAAAGAATGAAAGATTGTAGAATGATGTTAGCATTGAAAATCAAACCTATCAGAGGATGATGAAATAAAGAAAGAATGAACCAATTCAATGAGCAAAATCAATTTAGACACAAAGGAAAAGTTGGATTAGGATATATAGAAGAAGGTGAATCATCTTAGAAAGGAGCTCAAAAGAATAAAAGACCTACTTGTAATCATTATGGAAAGATAGGGCATATATTAAACAAGTGTTGGACCAATGGTAAATCAAAGTTTAGCAAAAAGTGTTATAGTTGCAACAAATCAAGACATAGAGAAAGTGAATGCAAAGATAAAACCAAGTTTGAAGGAAAGTATTTTAATTGCAACAAACAAGGAAAAAAATCATTAGAATGCAAGACCAAGAAATGGAACCCAACAAAAGAAATCATCAAATATATATTTGGTTGGTATTACAACACATGGTGCAAATGCCACTATTGTGCCGAGTATGGGCACATTAGAGAAAATTGTTGTTTTGTATGTATACAACTTGGGAATCTTTCCAAGAACTGTATGAACCAAGGAAGAGTTGTAGATGAGAAGAAAGCAAAGGATGACAACATCAAAAATCAAATTAGGCACTAATGGATAAGGAAATCTCTTAAGGATGCAAATTGAATTCCTATAATTGTTGACACCCAAGTCAATGAGTTGGGTGACTCAACCATTAAAACTAGTTATTTATGGAGATTACTAGAATTATGATTTAGAAGGGGACATCTCATATCGATTCTAGTTAGCAAAAAAAAGGTTCAAATCAGAATTTTAGAGGTATTGGGATCACTGAGTTGGATCACAATTCAAGTGATGTCTTAGATCTTATCAAGCAAGGTCAAGTTTCAAGACCTAATTGAGCTTGGATGCATAAAGTAAGATCAAAGTTCTTTCCAAGTTGAAGACCCTACCAAGTTGAAGACCCTACCAAGTTGGATAGCCTATCATCGAGCTTACTATTATAGGTTGCATTAATGGTGACTTGAAGACAAAATTTAGTTAAAAGAGGGAAATCAAAGGTTTTGTTTCCACCATGATTTTTAGAGAAAATAGAGCAGAGAATTCTTGGCCCCCCAAGAAATTCAAAGAAAAGTTATTGGAGTTTTTATCTTGCTATCACCTAGTGAATGACATCATCTTCTAGAAAAAAAGTTAGGAAAGGTTCAAAAATGTTGGTCCAGGGTGTTGATTACAAAGTTGCAACATTCAAATTATGTCCAGTGGTTGCAGAGGAGCTTGACCCAGCTAGTGCACAATCTCAAATCCCTCCCAAGGTACTCCTAATTCATGACATTTAGTCATTTTATAATTTTTCAATTTAGGAATTAGGAACTATAGAAATGAACTAGACATACAAAGCATTACATGTAGATGGTAGTTTTGAACCCAAGCATAAACATTTGGAGGAAAAGGGTTTGACTCATATCTTGCACATGCTGAGGGACTTTCATGGAAAGTGGGTTAGGTATATTCTCAAATGAGTTCATGACATGCATCTATGGCTTGATCAACCCATTTTTGGTCACAAAGAAGATGATACATAGGATAACATGATTAATTAAGCTCACCAAATCCAAGACCACTAAATCCCTAGGTCAAGTGGAATTGGATAAGAAAACTCTTGCCAACTGGGATGGTAGAGGAATGAAATTGAATGGTGTGAAAGACATGGGGATCAAATTTTTGATCCATTTAATTTATCATAAGACTTACAATTTGAGCATATTGAATAGCATTCCATATGAAGATTTTGACCTAGCTTACAAGGTGTTGAAGAACAATTTATCTTTTGACCTTGCCGAGTTGCTATTGAATAAACTAAGAACAAACATGGAAAGCATATGGGCTTCAAAGAACAATCCATGTAAGTTCAGTTCACTCCTGACCTATTTATTCTTTTATCTTCAAAAGTTTTTTCCTTCTAACAGTACTATGGAATGGAAGAAGGATAAATATAAATTGTATTAGATTAATGAATTCATAGCTGAAATGAGTGAAAATTTTGGGAGTATCATGGATGCCTACTCTGAGACATTCAAGGAGAGAATGTAGAGTAGATTTAGGATTCCCAATTAGCTTGTGGATGATTATGAGCAAGAGATATGCTTCCTTGTGGATTGTGACAAGGTACATATATAGGTAGTAAGACCAATGATAGCATGGGTGAAACCTATAAGAAATGAGATTAACATTGATGATACAAAGGACATAATTAAGGCTCTTGTAAATGAGCTAGTGGACCCCAAGGCACCATACTTCAGTACCTATAAAGAAGCCAAGGCTAGAATTTCTTTGGAAATCAAGCTTTCTCAGGCCTTGAATAGAGGAAGAAGGAAACCAAGAATTCCAATTCTCCTCTTCTACTGACAGAGGGAAAAGGAGATGAAATGGAGGAAGTAGAAGAAGTTGAGGAACATGTAAGGAAGAAGAATCTAAAGAGGAAGAGCCTAACAATAAGAAAGGGAAGGTTATCATAACCAAACCTCCAAAATCCTCTCATATATTATTCATAAGGAGACCTGCAAAATCTAGGAAGAAGCTTAAAATGAAAAATGATGATGAATACGAAGAAGAGAAACAAATTGTATTTCAGAAGACTACCCCTACCTTGAAAGAAAAGTTGAAAAGATTATTAGAAGGAGGAGTTATGTCATATTTTAAGTCTCTTAAGTATGACACTAGGATAATAGAGAAGAAGAAACAAATAGAGGAAGTCCTAGTGGCTAAAATGGAAATTTGCAAATACATTCTAAGTGAGCTGACTGCTCAAGTTTTAGATAACATACTAAGGGTAGTAGCACCTAAATGGGAGAATGAAACAAATGTTGCTAGAGAAATCAGGGAGAAAACTGTGAAGGAATCATTGAGGAGGAATGAACAAAAGTAGACACCTAAGTTCAATACTTTCTACTTTGGCTCTTCTCACATTGTCATCAACTCCATAGATATCTTTCAGCTTGTTCCACATAACAAAGGTAGTTTTGTAGTCCTTGATATCATCAAATTTTTCATAGCTTAGGGCAGATGCAATATATATCATCATGGTGTTATGAGTCTTCTTCTTAGCAATGTCATTGAAAGATAGTGTACTAGTAGGAGTTACATATTCCTCATCAAGACATTTCAATCCTATATCTCCAATGGAAGCCAGATGGAGTCTCATGAGACCTTGCCATGCTAAAAAGTTATCCATGTTAATCCTTGGAATTTCTCTCTTGTAAGATATCCTAATCTTTAGCTTAGATCCTTAAAATCCTTCTTGCAAGCACCAAATGCTTTGATACCAATTGTTGGAAATATAGATGGAGTAACTGAGTGGGGGGGGTGGTGAATTAGTTACCACAAAAACAAATCCATAGATCCCTTAGATGTCTCATAAAACTAGTTACTGTTGTCACTAAATAAATACATAGAAAAGTGTTGTAACTCAGTAGATGCATTGTATGTTAACTTACTACTGATCTTTAAGAATTTAAAAAGATTTAATATGCATGCATAAAAGAAATAACATGAACACAAGAGACACTAGATTTAATGTGGAAATCCAATATGGGAAAAACCACCAAGTAACTAGCTACTAATTGTCACTCTTATGAAGTGAGCCCTGTCAAGAGCCAACATTGTTAAAGGTTACAAAACACACTGTTAGGTGTGACCTTGTTAGAGGATTTAATCACCCTACTAGGAGTGGCCTTGCAAAAGGACTTTTGAACAATTCAATAGAATTGTCACCTTATTAGAGGATTTACAAAATGGCTATTAAACCAACTCTATTAAGAGATTTAGGAATCACTACTACAATGGTGAGAAAGTAACAATGAAGTAACCTGAATGAGATGCAACTAAATTGCTGATATAGGTCTTTGTTTTGCTTCACTAGATCCTTTCTGATTGAATACAACTTTGCTACTCCTCAAGGATATCTGATCTTTCTTCAAAATTTTCTCACACTTTGTTGTTCTCAAAATCAACACACTTGCATGCTCACTCATTACCATTTAGAATCAACAAATTGACCTTTTATTTATATGTTACAAATTTTCAAGTCAGATCATTTACAAATTACAATTTCCAATAATCATTACATCAATCAGCTACAATCATTACATAAAACAATTAAAATTTATTTCACAAAACAATGAAATCTTTCATTGGCTAACCTTGCTTGGTAAACACTGCTCCAGAGATGATTTCCAGTGTCAACCAACAGAAGCTCGGTGAACACTGTGAAACTTACAAAATCTTTTGGAGATTGAGTGAGCTCGGTAAACACTAACTTTCCTTTGCTAACCTTGTGAGCTCAATAGAAGCTGACTTCTACCACAAAAACCTTGAATGCTTGAGTGAGCTAGGTAGAAACTATTTCCATAGAGTGTATTCAAGAATGCTCGGTAGACTCTAGAATTTCCTTTCCTGACCAACTGATCTTAGTAAACTCTAATTGCTTACTAATATGACATTTGTGTAACATCAAAGACAACACACAATTGCACAATTGTATCCAACAATCTCCCTCTTTGGAATTGATGGAAACACAACATGTCATAGCAAAATGAAATTTGAGAACAAGTCTTTTCTAACAAAACATTTCTCCTTCTTAGATTTTATCCCACAAACTTCTCTAATGTTGTAATCTCCCTCTATGAAGGAATTACATAGCTTCTTTTCAAACAACAAACTCTTCCTTAAAAAAATTCAAATTTTAGAAAGATATGATAGTATACTCTCCCTCTTTGACAACACATGCCAAAGACAACACCAACCAAATAAGCAAAAATGTTTCTTAAGTATTGATTCATATGTAATGTTTCCATGACTATGTTGCATTGGGTGATAGATCTTAAACTTGATACCTATTGATGCACCACTAAAACTTCATTTTAGTGAGCTTTAGATAGGGTAATGACCCCTAACTTAACTCTTAGATACAAGAATGTATCCTTAGGTAATGGCTTGGTGAATATGTCAGCAATCTGTTCATTTATATGGACATATTCCAATATGTTCTCCTTATCCTGCTCCAATTCCCTGATAAAGTCACACTTTATTGCAATGTTCTTGGTTTTGGAATACATCACTAGATTCTTAGATACGTTGATTGCACTTGTATTATCACACAACATAACAATTGGTTCTTTGATTTCTACCTTCATGCCTTCCAATAATTGCTTGAACCAAACAATATTAGAACAATTTACTGCTACAGCAACATACTCTACTTCTGTTGTAGATTGGGATGTACAATTTTTCCTTTTACTTGTCTAAGAAACCAAACTCTTTCCAAGAAACAATGCTCCACCACTTGTAATCTTTCTATCATCAATGTTTCCTACTCAATCAGCATCACTAAACCTTCAGTGTGTTTAAGTCCAAATTTCCTCAAAATTTGTACCACAATTCATAACCTTCAGTGTGTTTCAAGTATCTCATGATCCTTTTGATTGCCATCATGTGATTTTCTCTTGGTTTTGCTAAACATCTTGCTACAATACCATCTACATGAGCAATATCAAGCTTTGTATGAGCTACATACTGCAACTTTCCAATCATTGATTTATATAAGGTCTAATCTACCTCTTTCAGTTCTTCATCCTTGGTAAGTTTTAGTGTAGTACACATAGGAGTCCCAACTAGTTTACAATCTTCCATACCAAACTTTTTGAGTATCTCCTTGACATATTTAGACTGAGTAATGTTGATACCATTCTTGCTTTGCTAAATTTGAAAACCAAAAAAGAATTTAATCTCACCAAACATTGACATCTCAAATTCCCTATTCATTTACTCTAAAAATTCTTTACATAGATCATAATTCCTTGTAAACAAAGTATCATCCACAAATATTTCTATCAAAACAATCTTTTTATCTGGTCCTTCTTTGATATACAAGCTAATATTATCATTAGTTCTCTAAAAACCAATCTGAATAAGATAGTTATGTAGTCTTTCATACCATGCTCTAGGGACCTGTTTTAGACCATATAATGCTTTGTGTAATTTTTAGACCATGTCCTTTTTGTTTGGATCAAAAAAACCTTTAGGTTTCTCAATGTAGACTTCATCTAGAATACCATTGAGAAATGATGATTTGACATCCATCTAATCTACCTTAAATCCTTTGTATGAAGCATATACAAGTAGGGTCTTGACACCTTCTAGTCTTGCAATAGGAGCAAAAGTCTCTCCATGGTCTATTCCTTCTTCTTGAGAGTATCCTTTACATACCAATCTAGCTTTATTTCTTGATACCTTGCCATCTTCATTTAGCTTATTTATAAATACCCACTTAGTTCCAATCACATTTTCATCTTTAGGCCTAGGTACAAGTGTCCACATTTTGTTCTTCTCTATTTTCTCTATCTCTTTATTCATAGCCTCAATCCAACTTTCATTTTCGAATGCATCTTTGACATTTCTAGGATGAAAATCACCAAGTAAACAAGTACCTTTTAGCTTACTTCGTATCATAGTACCTTCAGATTTATCTCCAATAATCTAATCTGGTGCATGATGTCTCCTGACATACTTGGCCAATATGGGTTCCTTGCCTTTCAACTGAGTTCCATTGTCTTCATTTTGAGTTTCAACTTCTAGCTCTAGTTGATTTGACTATTGCTTAGGTCCTTCAGACTTAGTAGGAACTAACTCAATAGCATCTGAATGTGACTCAAATTCCTACAATTCCATTTGAACTTCTTGCAACTTAGTGACTGAGGAATCAGGAGTGGAAGTTTCCTGATTGACAGAAGTATCTGGTACTGTATTAGGTTCAATGAAAACAAATCTCCCATAATCTTCTGGTTCCTTTTTGCTTTCTTCTTTAGTCCTTTCTCCAAACTCATCAAATTTTACATGTGCACTTTGTATGACTTTGTGAGTAGATAAATTCAAACATCTATATGCCTTACTCTTGCAACAATATCCCAAAAATATGCCTTCATCACCATTCACATCAAATTTTCCTTTTCTAGATTCTTTCAAAATATAACATTTGCTTCCAAATACTTATAGGTAACTTACATTGGGTTTATAGCCATACCATAACTCATAGGGGGTTTTGAATAGTCCTTCTTCAATTGTACTTGTTTCAAGGTATGAACTGTAGTGCTGATAGCAATTCCATTCTTCTCAGGAGTTCTAGGGGCTGATACCTATCTTTTGATTCCTCTTTCAATGCAAAAGTTATTGAATTCATGGGAGATGAATTCACCACCTCTATCTAACCTCAAGCATTTTAGTCTTTTCCCTATTTCCTTCTCTACTCTAGCCAAATACCATTTGAACTTCTCAAATGCTTCTAATTTCTCTCTCAAATACATGACAGTCATCATTCTAGATTAATCATCAATAAAAGAAATGAAGAACTTTTCTCTAGTATAGCTCTTAATTCTAATAGGCCTATGCAAATCAATATGCACAATTTCCAAAAATTCTTTAGACTGATAGTTGGCATAATGATACATTTTTGTCATTAGTTACAACACTTATTGGATTCTGAATGCTTATCGAGCTCTCACCAGAAGCCAAGCTTTACCTAGTTCTCAGTGTTTACCGAGTAATCAAGGTGAACAAAGAAGTCAGTATTTATCGAGTAATCAAGGTGAACAAAGAAGTCAGTGTTTACCGAGTAATCAAAGTGAACAAAGAAGTCAGTGTTTATCGAGTGATCAAGGTGAACAAAGCAACCAGTGTTTACCGAGTGTTCAAGGTAAAGAAAAGAATCAGTCTTGACCGAGTAAAGATGTACTAAGTAATCGAGAACTTCATGATAACCGAGCTCCTGAGGTTATCAAGGAAATTAATTTTTACCGAGCTCAGACGGATATCAAGGAAACTAACTATCACCAAGTCACAAGGTTCTATCAAGTATTTCCTTTGATCACCGAGCAACAGTTCAGATAGAAGTATTCATCGAGTGACATCTCTTCTACCGAGTCTCCAGTGGTTACCGAGTTCAGAACTACTCGAAGTGTTTAGTATGAACCGTGCCTTCACTTATACTGAGTGCATGACGATGCCGAGTAACGCAGTGGATGCCGAGTATCAGAAGGACACCGAGTCAGTTCAGTGAACCCGAGCTTTTACCTTGGGCCGACTTTGTATAGAGATTTGCACTTGTTGTTTTAGCCGACCTTGCATGTATTGTTTAGCCGACCTTGCATGTATTGTTTATATGGATGGTATATATATGCAATGTATTGTATCATTCAAGGATAGTGATGGCAATGGTAATGAGTGGAAATGTGAAAGTGTGAAAGTGTGAAAGTGAGAAAGAAATACATGCGTGCGAAAGTATATGGGCTGAATTGTGAAGATATTCAGTAGGTCGAGTTTTGAAGCAGAAATGTTTTTATCTATCACATCAAGGTGAATCAAAGCATAGCGGATCTTATCAGCAATCAGTTGTAATCAGATCCACTGTTTCATTCTAACAGGTGAATCAGTTTTTGTAAATCCTTTAACAAGGTAGACTTAACAGTCTTTTGTAAATCTCCTAACAGAGTGCATACTTTATTGTATGTTTGGAAATCCTCTAACAAGGTGGATCTAGCAATCCTTTGTGCTCCTACCAGGGCAGATCACCAGAAGTGGTCATTGTAAGCCTTAACCGGCCAACTTCATACTGCAGTAACGAAGCTTGTGGGTTTCATCCCCACCCTAGTTTTACTTTCTATTTGGAAGGTTTCTGGGTCACCAAATCTGTGTGTTCAAGTGTTGCAAATGATTTTGTTTCATGCTTACAGTAGGTTACTTGGATGAATGGTGAATATATCAGTATACAGCTTTATTGTTTGAAATTTTAGAAGTTACTGATTCATCCCTCCCCTCTCAGTAACTTGTCATATCTTGAATATTTCCAACAATTGGTATCAGAGCTATAAGGTTCTCAAGATAAAAGCTTTATAGCTTGAGCAAAGATCAAGGACAATGGAGATATTCAGACTTGACAAAACTATTGAGAATGAAAAGCTAGATCTGAAAATGGGCATGGCTCAACTCAATGAAGCAAAAGAGCATCTTTCACAATCCTTGAAAAGAAGAAAAGAACTTGCAAAGAAAATGAATGACCATCAGTATGTTGAAGAAAAGATTGAAGATCTCTCACCATCAAATAGTTCAGATGAAGCTGACAAAGCAATCAAAGAACTCTTAGAAAAGAATGGATCTCTGCAGGAAGAAGTAAGAAAGCTCAAAAGGGAACAAGGAATCCAGTCCATCAGGCTATGCAAAATCTTGGAGCAAAGGAACAAGGCAGCTGAAGACTTAGAGGTAAGGAATAATCAATCCTCTCAGCTTGAAAATCTTGTAACTCAATTATCTAATGCAAATGAAGAAATTATGAATCTAAGATCTAAGAATGAGATTTTGAGAAATGACTTAATTACTGAAAGACAAATCAATGCAAGCTTACAAAGTGATCTAATCTCTAAAAAAAAAGTCAATGAGAGAATGGTAAAATCTGAAAAAGACATGGATCAATTGAATCTGCAAAATGAAGAAAACTTTCATAAACAAAATGGTAAAGCAGGCCTTGGATACAAGGAAGAAGGTGAATCCTCCAAACAGGGTACTCAAAAGAATCAAAAACCTACTTGCAGCCACTGTGGTAAGTTAGGTCATACATCTAACGGATGTTGGAACAATGGAAAAGGCAAATTTAATGGAAAGTGCTACAATTGCAATCAGCATGGACACAAAGCCAATGAATGCAAAAAGAAACCAAAATTTGAAGGTAAATGTCACAAATGCCAAAAGCAAGGTCATAAGGCATCACAATGCAAATTCAAATCTTTTAATCCAGCTGAACAACTTGTCAAAGCAATATTTGGTTGGGACTACAACACTTGGTGCAGATGTCATTATTGTGGAGAATATGGTCATACTGGCATAAACTGTGCAAGACATCACCTAAGAAAAAGGGATACCACTGTAAGATGTTATACATGTACAGAACTTGGTCATATATCTAAAAATTGCATGAACATAAAGAAAGTTGAGGATGAAAAGAAAATCAAAGTAGACAATATTCGGAAACAAATGAAGCAGTAATGGATTCCAAAGTCTACCGAGCCAGATAATTCAAGTGATGGAATGGTCAATCAAGAAGTGAGTGACTCTCCCATTTCCAATTAAGACTCATCAGGATAAGACCAGGACTGTATCTACAAACAATATCCTAAGCAGTCCTTGAATGAAAATATGATCAAATCAGTATTTCAGATACATCACGATCATGGTCGGTACATGACCTTACCGAGCTCAGTCGGGTGCAATAAGGCTTCTTTTACCAAGTTGCACTTACCGAGCATGGTTGATTCTTCTCTTACCGAGTTAAGGGTGGATTAACCTATTTTCTTTTGGTCATCGAGTTGTGAAGTTTAAGACGAGCTAGTGGATGACAGCCTATCAATCGCAGCTACCTCCGTGCTGAACATTAATGACAAATTTTTCATCAAAAGGGCAGATTTCAACCTCATTTTTCACCGCGAATTCGAGATTTACAAAAAGAGGGCTTTCAAGCGAATTCAAGTGAGTTGAAGAAATTTTCCAGCAAAGTATTCTTACAAAATCTTCTTACTCACCGAGCAGCAATGGCTTCCGCAAGCACCAGCAGCAGCAAGGCAAAGAAAGGATCCGAAATGCTTGTAAAGGGAACAGAATGGAAGGCACCGACGTTCAAGCTTGTTCTTGCCATCGCTGAATCACTCAACCCGCATGGAGCTCAATCACAGATTCCTCCAAAGGTACTTCTAATCAATGATATTCGTACTCATTTCAAATGTACTGTGCAAGAAATAGGGACACTAGATATGGACAGCACCCTAGCCGAATTATGCATGGATGGAACCCTAAAACCTGAGTTCAAACATTTGGAAACCAAAGGCTTAACCCATATCCCGCATCTGCGAAGAAGTTTCCAAGTGAAATGGGTGAGGTATATCTTGAGCCGAGTGCATAATGGTCAGTTGTGGTTGGAACAACTAGTTTTGATAACCAAGAAGATGATTCACAAAATCACGGGTCTCCCAATGCTCAGCAAAGCCAAAACCACCAAAACCCTAGGACGAGATGAGTTACAGAAGAAAACCCAAGCCGAATGGGATGGCAGAGGTTTAAAACTCAACAATGTTTTAGATATAGAACTAAAATTTGGTATTTATGTTATTGCATACAAACTGTATAGTTCCAGCAGGCTGAATAGTGTACCTTGCGAAGCTGTAGATTTGGCATATAAAATTGTAAAGAAAAATATGGAGTTTGACCTAGCTGATGTGCTATTAAAACAATTCAATAAAAACATGGAAAGCATAAGGACTGCAAAGACAAACCCTTGTAAATTTGGTTCTTTGCTAGTTTGTTTATTTTTCTATATACAGAAATTCTTTCCATCCAAAGGTACAGTTGTATGGAGGAAAGATACTCCAATTTTGTATCAAATAAATGAATTCATAGTAGATATGGGTATGAATTTTGACAAAGTAATGGACAATTATTTTGAAGATTTCAAGGAAAGGATGAACAACAGATTCAGAATACCTCCAAAACTTGTTGAAGAGTATAAGGATGATGTCTGTTTCATGGTTGACTATGACAAGGTATACATATAGGCAGTTAGACCCCAAGTTGCATGGGTAAAACCTCTTCCATATGAGGTAAATATTGATGAAACCAGGGATATCATTGAAGCACTGGTAAATGAGCCAGTAGACCCCAGGCAACAAATTTTTGGTACTTATGATGAAGCAAAGGCCAGAATTGAACTGGAAATCAAAATTCCACAGGCCATCAGCAAAGGTAAAAGGAAAATGGCCAAACTAAAAACTGAAATGAGTTCTCTTATGGTCACCGAGGGAAAAGATGAAGATAAAGAAAGTGAAGAAGAAGAAGAAGGAGAAAAAGAATCAGAAAAAGAGCAACCAGCAAAGAAGAAAGGCAAGGTAATCATTACCAAGCCCAAGAAGCAGCCTACTACAATATTCACTCGGAGAACGAGAAAAGGTATTCAGGAACCTATATTGGTCAAACCTGCACCTACATTCGAGCAAAGGCTCAAAACATTGGAAGAAGGAGCTGGCATTGCAAATTTCAAGGCATTGAGCTTTGAGACAAGGACTGATGCAGAGAAAATGCAAATTGAGGAACTGGTACTCAACAAAATGGGAAAATGGAAATACTCCCTGGACCAGATTGCTCCTCATATCTCTAAAGAACTACTGGAGAGAGTACAGCCAAGATGGGAGTTAGCCACCAAGACGGTAAAAGATATTTATGAGCAATCCCTGAAGAATCTTCGGCCTAGTCTCACTGGAGCAGAGGTAAAATCTGAATTGAAAACTGATGAAGGTAAAATGATGATCAGATTCCACACTTGTTTGGTTTTGATCAAAGATATAGAGCATGTTGTAAATGATGCTACAAACATGTGGAAAAACATCTATCATTTACATAAGCCCAGTATAGACCCAGTAGAAATAAAGGATGATGATAGCGGCAGTAGCAGTGATGAATCAGATAGCACTCCATCCATCACAGTTACACCAGGAGAGTTGCATGCAATGATGGAAGAAAAGGAGGAAGAAGACAAAGAGGAAGAAGCTAAAGAGGAAGATAAGGAGGATGATACGGTAAAAATTGCAGCAGCAGTTATTGCATCCCTTCCTCACTCCCCAGACAAACTTGTGACATCATCAAGGTTGGAGTCAGCTTCAGCAGGTTCATCTACACCAGTTTTACCATCTACACCTGCCATATCTCAGCTCCAGGTATCATCAGTGGAAGTGACTACCACTTCATCTACCGAGCTGCACCCCTTTTCATCTACCGAGTTAGCCTCCTCGACTCCATCATCATCAGTTGGTATTGCTATAAGTTCTCAAATTTTGACAACTCAAATTTGTTCTACAATTTTTTCGCCATCTACTTCAGGCACAGTGAGCTCAGATACTATATTACCGAGTGTATCACCATTTTTGGCCTGCACTCAAATTTTTGAACCTGTACATATTTCTATTGGCACTCAAACCTCAAATATCCCAGTTTTTACTGCTAGTCCTTCTGTCTCTACTGTTGTGTCTATTCCAAAGGTCAAACCAGTCATTTCAAAAGTCAAACAAAAGCAACCATTAAGACTTATGATCACTGGAAAGGAAATTCCTGAAGACATTGACTTGGACACAGAGATAGTAATTCCAAAGATTGACTTTGATAATGCTACCATTGAAGAAATGAGGTATGCTAGTCAACTTATTGAGAAAAAGGCTACTCAGATGCAATTAAGATCAGAAAGGGATAAGGAATATAGGATAATTGAGGAAGCCCGGAACATAATTACTGAGGCTATAGGTGTTGATGTTGATACTTCTCAACACATTTTGATTCAACTGGAAGAGGCAGTTAATAAATTCAATGAAGATGCCTCCGGACAAGAAAAGCTAATTGAGCGTGCAAAAAAGAAATTTGATAATAAGGTATTAGGGCACATTGCCCAGAACATTGCAATAAATTAGGTTGCATTAACCTCAGTTTTGGCAGATATGGAAAATTCTTTTAATAATGTAACATCTCTTTTTGCTAAACTTTGTGATGTTACCAAATACACTAAAGGAATAAGAGAGAAACTAAATAAAATTGATGAAGATCTAAAGGTAAGCGCATAGAACTTGAAGCTTGACCCCAGTTCAAGCCCATCTCATCACCTCAGAATCAAATTTTTGTCAGAGAAGCAGGCAGAGTTGTTGAAGGAAGAGGCAAGGATCCGATCTACATTGATAGATATCCAAAACATGATCCTTCCCATCATGGATTCAATGCAGAAGCATATTGCACATTCAAAGACATTAATCCATGATAATAACTTCTCCATTGCAGATCATGTGATTGAACTTTTGGGTGAAGTCCAAATAGCTCTTTCCACCTGCAAAATTTTGCAAGAGAATTGGGATAAGACTCTCCAGCTTATTCTCCAGGTACATTCAGAGTTCATCTCTCATTTTGGTGTTTCTATATAAGTATATATATTCTTTATTCTTTGGCATTATTGTCAAAAAGGGGGAGATTATTGTTGGATATGTATACTATGGGTGAATAAGTGTTTTCAGAAAAATTGTACAAAGGAAGAGATATATAGCTCATGTAAATAATGTATGTACATTCTATGGGGGAGTTGTATATAACAAAGCTATTCTATGGGGGAGTTGTATATAACAAAGCTATTCTATGGGGGAGTTGTATATGGAGTTGTATATAACGAAGCTATGTATATTCAGAATCAGTCATCAGCACGTCAGATAAATTTTGTCTCATAAGTGTTTTTGTCACTAATGCCAAAGGGGGAGATTGTTGGCATAATGATACATTTTTGTCATTAGTTACAACACTTATTGGATTCTGAATGCTTACCGAGCTCTCACCAGAAGCCAAGCTTTACCTAGTTCTCAGTGTTTACCGAGTAATCAAGGTGAACAAAGAAGTCAGTATTTACCGAGTAATCAAGGTGAACAAAGAAGTCAGTGTTTACCGAGTAATCAAGGTGAACAAAGAAGTCAGTGTTTACCAAGTGATCAAGGTGAACAAAGCAACCAGTGTTTACCGAGTGTTCAAGGTAAAGAAAGGAATCAGTCTTGACCGAGTAAAGATGTACTAAGTAATCGAGAACTTCATGATAACCGAGCTCCTGAGGTTATCAAGGAAATTAATTTTTACCGAGCTCAGACGGATATCAAGGAAACTAACTATCACCGAGTCACAAGGTTCTATCAAGTATTTCCTTTGATCACCGAGCAACAGTTCAGATAGAAGTATTCACCGAGTGACATCTCTTCTACCGAGTCTCCAGTGGTTACCGAGTTCAAAACTACTCGAAGTGTTTAGTATGAACCGTGCCTTCACTTCTACTGAGTGCATGACGATGCCGAGTAACGCAGTGGACGCCGAGTATCAGAAGGACACCGAGTTAGTTCAGTGAACCTGAGCTTTTACCTTGGGCCGACTTTGTATAGAGATTTGCACTTGTTGTTTTAGCCGACCTTGCATGTATTGTTTAGCCGACCTTGCATGTATTGTTTATATGGATGGTATATATATGCAATGTATTGTATCATTCAAGGATAGTAATGGCAATGGTAATGAGTGGAAATGTGAAAGTGTGAAAGTGTGAAAGTGAGAAAGAAATACATGCGTGTGAAAGTATATGGGCTGAATTGTGAAGATATTCAGCAGGTCAAGTTTTGAAGCAAAAATGTTTTTATCTATCACATCAAGGTGAATCAAAGCATAGCGGATCTTATCAGCAATTAGTTGTAATCAGATCCACTATTTCATTCTAACAATTGAATCAGTTTTTGTAAATCCTTTAACAAGGTAGACTTAACAGTCTTTTGTAAATCTCCTAACAGAGTGCATACTTTATTGTATGTTTGGAAATCCTCTAACAAGGCGGATCTAGCAATCCTTTGTGCTCCTAACAGGGAAGATCACCAGAAGTGGTCATTGTAAGCCTTAACCGGCCAACTTCATACTGCAGTAACAAAGCTTGTGGGTTTCATCCCCACCCCGGTTTTACTTTCTTTTTGGAAGGTTTCTAGGTCACCAAATCTGTGTGTTCAAGTGTTGCAAATGATTTTGTTTCATGCTTACAGTAGGTTACTTGGATGAATGGTGAATATATCAGTATACAGCTTTATTGTTTGAAATTTTAGAAGTTACTGATTCACCCCTCCCCTCTCAGTAACTTTTCATAGCTTGAATATTTCCAACAAGTTTTTACTTTTAAAGCTAGTCTTTCCTATCTTACCAATCTAAAAATTCTTGCATAGACCAACATCAAGTTTCTTTATACTAGGAATGCCTCTTACTTTTTTGAATTTTTTTAGTTTCACCAGGTTATCAAAATTCACATGACATAACCTTTTGTGCCATAATGAACTTTCTTCAACTTTAGTAATAAAACATGAACATTCACCGAGTTCAAGATAGAAGAAGTTACCTTTTGTTTGTATGTCTGATCCAATCAACTTTAATTTTTCATCTAGCAATCTTGCCTTTCCATGCATGAATTCCACTTTGAATCCAATATTTATTAGTTGTTCCACACTCAATAGATTATGCTCTAGTCCTTCAACCCAATAGGCATTATCACATAAAAGCTCTTTGGTTAGTGAGATTCTTCCTCTTCCTTTTATGCAACAAGGTTCATTATTACCAAACCTCACACTAACACCATCATAGTCTTCAAATTGTTCAAACTTTATTTTATCACTAGTTATATGATGAGAACAACCACTATCTATGATCCATGTATCATTTTTTCTTACATGAGAGATAAGTGCCATCTTATCATCCTCATCATTATCAAATTCATCTTTCACAACAATGTAAAGAATTTCATCTTCACTATTGTCAAAATCCTTAGAATCCTTAGCTATGAAACATGTTTTCTTACCTTTGTCCTTGAATGATTTGAAATATTTCTTGCCATTTCACTTGTGACCTTTCTTCTCATCCTTGTTTGTCTTTTTTGGACACCCATTAGTAATATGACCAATTTCCTCACTTGAAAAATAGATTAAAGGAACTTTACCTTTGCCTCTAGAATATTTCCTTACTAGTAAAGCTTCAACAACCTCTAGATCACTGTCAAAACTCTATTTTGATTCTTCCTCACTTTTTGACTAAGAATCCTTTATCTTCTTTCCCTTTTCATTGAGTGAAATCTTGGCTTCAAATGCTAATTCAATGTTCTTGGAAGCTAGAATATAGTTGTCATAGTTATGTAGCTCAAATGCAGTCAATCTTCCTACTATGGCCTCTAAATTTATCTTATGATTTGCTTCACATCTTCTTTCTTGAATTGCAAAAACTCTAATTGCATAAATGGGAAGAAATTTTCTAAGAACTTTACTCACAATTGTTTCTTCCTTGATATCTCCTCCAGAAGCATTGATTGCACTGATGCTTGCTTTGACTCTTTCAACATATTTAGCTCTTCTCTCATTCTCATCTGATCAAATTGTCATCTTAGAATTTTTGCTTTGGCTCTTCTCACATTGTCATCACCTCCATAGATATCTTTTAGCTTGTTCCACATAACAAAGGCAATTTTGCAATCCTTGATATCATCAAATTCTTCATAGCTTAAGGTAGATGCAATATCTATCATCATGGTGTTATGAGTCTTCTTCTTAGCAATGTCATTGATAGATAGTGTACCAGCAGGAGTTACATATTCTTCATCAAGATATTTCAATCTTATATCTCCAATGGAAGCTAGATGGAGTCTCATGAGACCTTGCTACGCTAAAAAGTTATCCCTGTTAAGCCTTGGAATTTCCCTCTTGTAAGATGTCCTAATCTTTAGCTCAGATCCTTGAAATCTTTCCTTCAAGCTCCAAATGCTCTAATACCAATTGTTGGAAATATAGATGGAGTAATTGAGAGGGGGGGGGTGAATCAGTTACCATAAAAGAAAATCCATAGATCCCTTAGATTTCTTATAAAACTACTTATTGTTGTCGCATGGTAAACACACAGAAAAATGTTGTAACTCAGTAGATGTACTTTATGTTAACTTACTACTAATCTTTAAGCATTCACAGAGATTTAACATGCATGCATAAAAGAAATAACATGAACAAAAGAGACACTAAATTTAATGTGGAAACCCAATATGGAGAAAACCACCAAGTAACTAGCTACTAATTTTCACTCTTTTGAAGTGAGCCCTATTAGGAGCCAACCCTATTAAAGGTTACAAAACACACTATTAGGTGTGACCTTGTTAGGAGATTTGGTCACCCTACAAGGAGTGGTCTTGCTAGAGGACTTTTGAACAATTTAATAGAATTATCACCTTGTTAGAGGATTTACAAAATGGTTATTAAACCAACTCTATTACGAGATTTAGGAATCACTACTATGATGGTGAGAAAGTAACAATGAAGTGACCTGAATGAGATGCAACTAAATTGCTAATACAGATCTTTATTTTTCTTCATTAGATCCTCTCTGATTGAGTAAAACTTTGCTACTCCTCAAGGATATCTAATCCTTGTTCAAAATTTGCTCACACTTTCTTTTCTCATAATTAACACACTTGCATGCTTACTCATTAGTATTTAAAATTCATAACTTGACCTTTTATTTATATGTTAAAAATTGTCAAGTCGACTCATTTACAAGTTATAATTACTTATAATCATTACCTTAGTCAGCTATAATCATTACATAAAATAGTTAAACTTTATTTCCCAAAATAATGAAATCTTTCATTAACCAACCTTGCTTAGTAAACAATGCTCAAGAGATGATTTCTAGTGTTAACCAAATGAAGCTCAATGAACACTATGAACCTTGAAAAATCCTTTAGAGACCAAGTGAACTTAGTAAACACTGACTTTCCTTCACTGACCTTGTCTGCTCAGTAGAAGCTAACTTCTACTAAAAAATCCTTCAATGCTTGAGTGAGCTTGGTAGAAACTATTTGCACATAGTATATTCAAGAACACTCAGTAGACTCTGAAATTTTCTTTGCTAACCAACTGAGCACAGTAGACTTTGTCTACTGACTAATATGACATTTGTGTAACATCAAAGATAGCACATAATTGAAAAATTGTATCCAACATGTATAAGAGATTTTATAATATGTTTTAGGCCCCTAGGGTACAAGGGAAATATCCTAGTAGGATTAGATTGTACAATTTGCAAGAATTGCCAAAAGTTGCATAATGGGAGAAAAGTTGCTTGACAACTTTTGTAAAATGTTGTCAACTTTTGCATAATCACTCCCTAATGATCAATTTTTTTATAATATTGGTTGGATTGGTTGGGGGGAATCTTTAAATATACCTTTTAGGAGGGTGGAAGATAGAGAATGTAATTTTTTCATTTGAATCAATAAAAGATCTCAATTTTCCTTGAAAAATGTTGCATTTTCATAGTGTACAGACTGGTACAGATTGGTACATGTGAATGTATAATTGATTTGGAATTTTGAACACCTTAGTAGAATAATGCAAGTGGTTTGAGGGTTCAAAGTTCTCTATAGCCAAATTTATCGAAGTTTCTTTCTCGATTACACAAACCCTCCATTTGATGACTAGTTTTAGTAAAAATGGCCTAACTTGCATCCTCATGGTGGAAAATTCATACAACTTGGTGAAATGAAAGACACAAGGATGTAAAATACGATCCCTAAATGATGGGAGGTAGAAAGCAAAGATATTAATTTTTCTAGCAAGCCCTAGGCCAAACATCTCTATGTGTTTGGTACAGGACAACATGTGTTGAAGTGTTGGAGGTGCTTCAAGGATGGATGAAACAAATATAAGGGTAGATAATGATGTCCTATAATTCTGTTAATGTTTCCTAGTTGGTGGCTTAATGTGGTAAATCACCTATTCAGTACTTCCTTTACAAAATTTGGCAAATATGCCTAATAAGGGAAATTGTTACATTTTTGTTAAGGGAGTCTTCTAACTAGTTTGGAGTTTGAAAGTTTAGAATATTAGGATTCTTCCAAAAGGCTGTCCATATATGAAGTTTTTTTCTATATCCTTTTATTAATTTCAAAATAAAACCTAATTGCCTCATTGATAGGTTTAATTGGGGCTCTTAGGCCTAAAAGGCAATTTTGTTACCTACGATATCTGGAAACAAGATAGGCAAGTCAAACCGACTAGTTTGAGTTGGTTAAGTATTTTAGAACCTTTCCACTCCCTTATATACGCATAGGTTCTCATTTCAAGACTAACCCCAATATTTGGAGATTTTTTTCTTTAAGACCTAGTTGTGCTCTTTTGGTGCCTAGGCCATGTTTTTGATTAACTTTGTTCCAAAGGTGTAGAGCCCTCTCCTAAGTCCATTTTTGTGGTGTTTGTAGTAGTTCAAGGCTACATCACATAATTATTTCTTGTTTAAGTGAGAGTTCTACATCAAGTGTTATCAAAGTAACCTAGGATCCCTTAGGGTAAGAAATTTGACAACACCATGGGATGAGAAGATCAAGGAGGCTTATCTTCAAGGATGACCAAGGTAGAGATTGTGAAATACAAAAATTAAGGCAAGATGAACAAAGAGACAAAGAGATATAGTTGATGAGGCAAAAATTTTACAAGGTTAAAGAAAAACTTAATAATAGAAGTAGTGAAAAATCTATAGAAGTCAAACAAGGGAGTGATGAAGAACCCTTTAGCAAGAGGAAGAAGAATTTCCTGTTGACCAGAGGCTTCTTGTGAGGACTCTAAAATCTATAGAGAAGAGAACCATGGATGCTAAGCTTGACTTTCCCACATATAAGGGGAAGATAGACCCAAATACTATGATGGATTTGGTACATGCCCTAACTAGTTTCTCTAATTGTGAAGACATTCTTGAGAATCAAAGGGTGAAGATTACCAAGTCTAGACTCAAGGGCTCTGCACTCACATGGTGGAACTTCGCTCAAGATGATAGGGTGAAGAATAAAAAGAATCTAGTCACCACATGGAAGAAGATAGTGACTCTACTCAATGAGACCTATGTTCCTGAGAATTATGAAGTAAAAATTCATAAGAAGAAAATCAATTCAAGGTAGAGAGAGATGGAAATCCCTACCTACACTTAGGAATTTTAGAAGCTAGTGATGAAAACCAAACTTGTTGAACTTGAAAGTGTGAAACTTGCAATGCATATGAAAGGACTAAGGCTTTCCATTCAAGATGAATTAAGTTTGACAAGACCTACCACTATAACCCAATGTTATCAATTGGCACTCAAGGTTGAAGAAAATTTCAAGAGGAAAAATGAACAAAGTGGTAGAAATAAGGGAAAGAATGATACATGAAAAGGAAACTTTGGGGGTAAAGGAACACAAGGAAATAGACCTCAAGGAGATTATAACAAAGAGAATACTCAAGGTGAGAACATTTCAAGAGGTGGATATAGAGAAATGAGAGGAAATGGAAGAGGTAGAAATAGTGGGTAGATCTAATGCTACAATTGTAACCATATGAACCACTATACAAACAAGTGTCTTACAAAGAAAGACAACTAAGGAGAAAGAAAAAATAACCTTGTTCAAGAAGATGATGATGATGATGAAAGTGTCATAGATTATATTGGTGAAGAAGGGGCTACTCTCATGATGAAGAGGATGTTAATCCAAGCACCTATATGAGTGGAGCCTCCACAAAGGAAAACTCTCTTTAGTACTAATTACAACAACCATGGAAATGTATGTATGGTAGTTATTGATTTTGGTTCTACTAATAATCTTGTCTCTAAAAAAATGTTAAATAAGTTGAATCTAGAAAGAATAACCCACCCTAATCCCTCCCATATATCTTGGTTAATCAAAGGGAAACAAATAATGATAAATGAACACACTTGGGTAGATTTTCAAATAAAAGATTATAAGGATAGAGTCCTTTGTGACATTGTAGATATGGAAATTTGTTACCTTTTACTAGGTCATCCATGGTAGTAAACCATTAAAGGGTAATATGAATGGATTTTCATGCCATTTGGTCTAAACAATGCCCATAGCACCTTCATGAGGCTGATGAATTGAGTGCTTCATGGCTCCATTGGTAAGTTTATGGTGGTCTATCTTGATGACATATTGATCTTCAATAGGTCTAAAGAAGAAAACATGAAACACTTGGAACTAATCCTATAGAGGCTACATGAAAATAAGTTGGAAATCAACCTTGAAAAGTGTGCATTCATGCATATAGAATTGACATTCTTGGGAATTTTCATCTCAAACAGTACCCTGAAGATGGATCCTAAAAAGGTTGAGGCTATCCTCAATTGGCCAACACCTAAGATAGGGGAAGTCAAAAGTTTCCATGGATTGGCAACATTCTATAAGAAATTTGTTAAAAACTTTAGTCACATATATGCACCTCTTTTGGATACAATAAAGGGAGGAAAAAAGACAAAGTTTCAATGGACAACCAAAGCAGATGAATCATTTGAATACTTGAAAGGTAGGGTAACATAGTATCCAATCTTGGCACTACCTACCTTCAACAAACTATTCATAGTAGAAATTGATGCAAGCAACCTTGCTATAGGATTAGTTCTTAGTCAGGAGGGGAGACCAATGGCTTTGTTCTCTAAAAAACTAAATGATGCCTAGAGAAAATATAATACATATTACTTAAAACTATATGCTATTGTTTAGGCTCTAAATAAATGAAGGCACTACTTTCTTCCTAAGGAATTCATTGTCTATATAAACAATCATGCACTAAGCTTCCTGAATAGCCAAGACAAGTTGAGTTGCACACATGAAGTGGGTTAACTCCAAGCCTTCACATTTTCAATGAAACATAAGAAAGGTACTATAAACAAAGTAGTAGATGCTCTTAGTAGGAGAATCACCTTGGTGAAAAAATTTTAAGAGAAAAAGCAAGTCACTAATACATTTGGGCTCATTTTTTGACCTAATTTTTGACCAAAGTTCAACCAAATTCGACCAAGATATTGGTCAAAAATTTTCTAGTCAAAATTTGACCAACCTACTGGTTGGTCAAAATTTTGACCAATACATTGGTTGAAAACTTTTGAAATTACAAGGACATAGTATGCCAAGCATTGGTTGAAATTTCAACCAATTCTTGGTAGAAAACTACCAGGAATTGGTCAAAATTTTGACCAATTCTTGGTGGTAAACTGCTATGAATTGGTCAAAATTTTGAACAATGCTTAGTAGAAAACTTTTAGGCATTGGTCAAAATTTTGTTCAATGCTTGGTCAATTTTTTTTTTAGGCTCACAGTTGTTGAGGTCCACTTCAGCAATGGCCCTTCCTGTGAAATTGTCGTCTAAAACCTTTCTAACGAGATAATGTGTTATGAGCTCTTCATCAGTGGGATGGAACGTGAATCCAGGAGGTAGTTGTGCATCACCCATATCATGAACCATGATATGGGTGATGCACAACTGCCTCCTGGATTCCATCCCACTGATGAAGAGCTCATAACACATTATCTCATTAGAAAGGTTTTAGACGACAATTTCACAGGAAGGGCCATTGCTGAAGTGGACCTCAACAACTGTGAGCCTCAAAAAAAATTGACCAAGCATTAAACGAAAGGGGATTTACAAGAGAGTTAAATGAAAGGGGATTTACACTAGAAGATATGCATTGTGTATAACAAAAAGAATCAAGAGAATTAATGAAAGAGGATATATGTGTAACAAAGATTGTTTGTTAATGATTGCAACCCATCAGCTGTAAATTTGTTCTCATCCCAAAGCACATGATAATGTGTTGGTCTACTGGTCCCCTGTAAATGATAAAAACTAGATTAGTTTTTTTTATAATACATGGAAAAGAAAGCATGACAAGTTGATCTAAGAAATAAGTATTATACCTATATCCCAGCATGACTGCAGAGATAAAAGTTGAATTTCATGGGATGGAAAATTTTGGAATCAACCATAGTGCCTAAAAATATAGGAAACCCACATCAGTGTTACAAATTGACATCTTTGAATAGAGTAGAATAGTACTATATAGCCTTATAGGACCTTCATACTTGGCAAGATGTTCCCACTTTTGTCTATAGAATGCCTATTTGCATGGTTGTTTGCAAATAGTCTAGTATGGTGCCACTTTTGAACAACAAATGTCACTGGGGGTTGGTAATTTGGCTCAAGAGATGCACAAGCCTATTCACACCACACAAATTATAGTTCATAGAGCATTCATTTATCTTCTTGAACAAAATCCAAAGAGAATACAAACAAACTAATGAGCCATGCCAATCTCAATTGAATAGCAAGTACTATTGTGAGTATTAGGAAATTGACCCTACGAATAGCATCCAGTTCATAAAGTAGAACTTGGTAAAACTACCCTTCACTTACACCATCTCTGAACAAATACCAAAGCTATCACTAAGGATACATGAGAAATGTAGAACTAAATCTCACCACAAAAACCAATCGAGATGAAATAAATTATCTATAAAATATGATTCATAGAGGCTTTTGTCTTGTTGCTCTATGAAAAGAAATCAATAGCTCCCTACAAAGAATCAAAGTGAAATAATCATTCAAATTCCTAATATCATACTTTAAATTTTGAGTAGCAAGTGAATTTTGAAAAATCATATTTCGACCAAATTTCAACCAAATGGGTGAATGGATCATATATAAGGTTTAGTTTAGGATTTTATAAGGGGAAGAAGCTTGCGGGAAAACCAAAGTATCCAACTTCCCTGGGGTGGCACCCTTGGGACCACTTGTAGATTTTGTATAAAATCATCACAGTTTGCATCAAGGAAGGTGTATTTTGAATTTCAAGATTTAAAGCCATGAGTTTCATTTGTGTGAGTAAAGTGAATACTCTAGGGTGACGTGTCATAAACTATACAAGTCTCCTTCCTCTTCTCCATACTCTCCAAGTTGAAAGTTGTAAATGCAAAAAGGATTGCTATAATTGTGAGTGGCATTGCAAATATGTGTGTAGGTTATATTTAAGGTGTGTTTAGCATTTCATAAGTATCACAGAACAATATGTGGGCCCCCATTCCTTATTTTTCTTTCAATTTCTTTTAGTAAGTGTCTATGATTTCATAGACTAGAACTGTGATTCCTTCTTGTTAAATCAATTAAAGTCATGTACAATGTTCCTTTCCTGATTGGAGATTGAGGCATTGTGTAAAAGAAGCTCTTTTGTTGGGCTCTTAAGTTTTTCAATGTTAGGTTTCAAAATTGCACACTCCATTTAAATGTGACAGAAGACATTTTTTCTAATCTTGGAGTCAGTAAAGATCCTTTGCATTATAAGATAAGCAAGGATTGATTTATGAACAAGGAGAATGTTCTAAGCCAACAAATTTTAGAGCATATTAGATTGAAAGATCTAATGAGATGCCTAAAAATTAGACCAACGGATAGAAATTCAATGGAAAATGTTTTACATGTAACAAGCTTGATCATAGGGCAAAGGAATGCCAAAGAAATTCTAATGCTATACCCTTTTCGAGATATTTTTCCCAAGCCGACAATATGGACATAGAACCAGAGAATGCAGATCAAATCTAGACCAGAGGTGAGACCTAATAGGAATGGAGGAAACCATACATGCTGCAAATATAAAAACTTTGAACACATTGCAAGAAATTGCAGGTTGAGGACTAATCTAAACAATCAAAGGTATGTAAATTAGAATGTTGTTTATTAAAAATGCAATATTTATGGACATATTGCTAAGAATTGTAGGGATAGAGGTAATGAAACAAGAATAAATGGTTTGGTTAAGAAGAGCAATGCAAATAGTGATGATAGAGGAAAGAAAATTGATGTAAGTGAAGTTAAGGATGAAACGGAGATGACATGGGTTAAGAGAGAATAGATAGCCTCTATTGTGGTAGATCACACTAGTCCTTGATGTGAATTCTTCACCAACAACTTGATTAAGTCAAAGACCTAAATGGGGAGAATATAGCATAAAATCTAAAGACCCTTGGAGATGACATCAGGTTTGGATGTAGCATTAAGTATAGTTGGAGATTGATCCTAGAATGCTACATCTTAGATTGTAGGAAGAGATATTGTCATATCAATGATCGCAAAGGATTTTTTAGTAAACTAGTTTTAATCATTCTTTTGGAGGTTACAACATGAATGACATTTAACAACCAAATTGATCATATCAAAGGGTAAAAAGAGGATAAGAAGTCATATTGCTTTATAATACAACTTGAGAGCTTTTAAGAGAGATACTAAGAGGTGATTTCATGTTTGGTTTGAGAAATTTATCAAATTTACAAGAAAACCCTAGTAGAGTTGAAAAGGTAGTCAATACAAAAAATCACATCTATCTTCAATATAACTCTGGATACACCATAGATTACTAGTGATTTGGAGAAACCTAGGTGTGAATTCAAATTGCAACAATTTTAAATTGATAGAAGATGACCCTAAAGATGCATTTTTGCATGTGCAACATTGTGGATGTATGTTGAGTACATTCATGCCTACATCCATTACAAATTGAAGAAATTGGTAGTTTGGATATTTACAAGAAATTTAAAGACTCTATGGAGTTCAAAGAACTAGAAGTAGAATTCATCATCATTTTATTTGGATTGGTGATCAGCCAATCAAGATCTCAAAGGAGATAATTCAAGAAGTCACTAGATTTAGTGTCACCAGTGAGCCCCTAATCTAAAATGTACCAAAAAAAGATTGTGGAATAGCTTACTAAGCCAACATGGGCTAGAGAGTAATGAAAATCAATGATATCACTCAACTAGATGCCAAACTTTCCTCTGTGATTCTCAGTTACAAGGTATACTACAATAGGAGCCTTAATTTTATTTCAGAAACTATTATTCACATAGCTTAGAAAATGTTGAAAGAAGACATATGTTCGATATGCATGCTTTATTACTTAGGATTTCATGCCATCCGAGATGGGTTAACAACACCTAAAGATTTCATGACACAAAATAATAACAATAGTTGAATGGAATGTGCTCAAGTGATAAATGCACGTGCCCATTTGAGAGACAAGAAAAAATATTAAAACTAAATAAAAGACGTACTCCAACATGCTGGGCAATGCTAGGTGGATGTGTTTCATGACATAGACAAGAGAGATTCCCCTTCATCAGCCTTGGGCAAGCCTGCAAAATAGATTCCATCCAACCTTAGAACTCATTTGCATGCCAAATGAGACTATTAATCTCTTTGAGAAATTAATAATGAAAAATATTCATCTCAATACTGTTAACATATTCGTAGGGATATCACAAAATTATTGTGTTCAATAATTGAAGTAAAGAAAATTTTGGTGTATTGTGCAAGTCTAAATAATGCTATCATTTTATATTTATAAAAACACTTACTGGGAAAAATAATGAAGTGTTCTCCCCTTAGATTACTTCCCATTTAACAAACTAAGGAAAATGCAATAGATATATTTATCAACAAAGAAATAACATCAACGAGAGTAACTATGCCATCTCTTAGCATTCTCAATATTTCCATTAACACATAAAGAACTGGGCTACACTTCACAATGCCAAAACCTTGAGCAAAATTCACTGTGGGAAGAAGAAAGTTATGTTTCCTTGGTAGGTGTTAGCTAGCAATCATTTCATATAAAATCTTATAAAAGAATTCCTAAAGCTAACCACATTTTGAAATGAGATAACAACTGATATATCATTTCAAACTCAATTTATTCCTATTTGTGCATAACATTAGCAAGTTAGTGTTATGCCAAGAGAATGGAATTTATGTATCCTCTTGACTCTTACAAAGACAAAGGGCCATTCTTGTCACTCTTTGGAGGTAAACCATAAACTCTGAAGAGACACTAAGCCAAAATTATTGTGCACACAAAGGTCAAAAAACATGGCAAATGTATAGGACAAATATAGTCAACTTTTACAAAAATGATAAATATCTCCTAGCAAAAATTGAGAAAGGTTCAAAGCACATTCCTCCTCATACAACTTTAATAGCATTTCTGGATGAGATGTTGTCACAGCAAACAAACACTTAGCTACTACCCTCAGAACCTTCTAGCTGATATCCTCATCATCACTATATTCATTAGTACTCTCTCTACATCAACAGAATAGTATTCACATGTTGGTAATAAAATTCATAATTACATGAAAATAAAAGACACCATTGTGCAAAAATTAAATTTTCTCAAGAAAATAATTCTCTTAAGCAATTTTAACATACTCATCCTCCTCTCCATTACTCTCTTCTGTATCTTCTTCCATATTATCAGTGTAGTTTGGATCATAGCTTATGTAGTCCAAAGCAAGTTCCAAAATTGTATCACAATAAACAACCACATCTTTGGCACAACATAGGTTAAAACTCTCCAATGCCTACAAATTGCATCTTTAAGGTGATTATTTATAGATTTTTGAATAATTAGGGTTTTCTATTTGAAGAGTGAAATCTGAGATGCATTTCACAAAACATACATATACTTTCAATATAGATGATATGAACTTTTAAAATGGAACCACTAATGTTAACAAATAGTGTGAGATGAAAATACATAACTTCTCTACAACTAAACTCTTTTAACACCTGAAAGGTATATTCTCTTAGCTCCTCATCAGCTTCAGATGCACTTTTACAATAGTTAATAAGCAGAGGAATAGTTTCATTTAGATGCGGTCCAAACCTGTACGCAACAACTCAACTGCAAGGGGAAAGGACATATATTAGAATAAGACTATAGGTTATATAACTAAAGGCCATTGATGATACATTGATGAACACGTGGACTACAAGATTAAACAATGGAAACAAAATATAGAATCACATTTTTAAGTAACATAAAATTTCAAAAATATCATATTGTTTTTATATTTTCTATATCAATTACAATATTCGATTATTTTTCAAAAGGCCTTCACTTTTTTAGCTTCTAAAACCATTTTTCCCATAAGAACCAACCATTAACTACCCAACATGGCAATATATTATTAGTAAGTAGGAGATATTTTCATAGCAATTCAAATTATGATATTGCTATGTGGATTCAACTTTGTAGATTTTAAGTCAAACTCATTGACCCATGTTTCATGAGTAATAGTTTACAAGGACTCATCTCTCATGAGAATGAATGGAACACTTAGCACTCATTGCAATTAGATGATGCTCACAGGTGGTGGATAAGCTAATATTATAACTTATTAACTATAAACTAACACTATGGATCATAAACAAACAAAAGACTAGTAGACTAAAAATGTGTTCTTAGCAACAATAGTTGTCTATTCATTTAATGTGACAAGAATGTATTCAGAACCATGCATGAGAATCCCAAAAGAAGTTCAATCTTCATTTTTTGACTATCATGGCTATACTAGGATAACTGTGGTAGAAGGGGTGAATTGATAAATCTATCCCTACAATTGGGACTGACAATAGCAACAAATAAATAAGCAATATTTGAGAGAGATTTAAACAACATAGATCACCTAGAAGGCTCTTAAGGTTGGTGCTAGATGACAAAATTAGAGGTTTGAAAAGCATAGTTGAATTACTAGTCACAATGGAAAATAGAGGCTTGCTACCTACCACTTGGAGAGCTAATGTGGATCCACAACTGTAACATTTCTCATTCCTATACATGTGATTTGAGATATGAAAATGCCTTAATATTGACTATGAAACTTAGTCTTTGCTTCTTTATAGTTAGCTTTGCAATTTATATTGCCAAAGCATTGATGAGAAATATCATTCAGTGTGAATCTGTAATCTACTCAAGTAATCTGGTTCTAGATGTTTGGTGTAACAAGATCACAATGTACTAGTCATTTGAGTTCTTAGTTTCAATATTGGAATCAAAGTTTCTTTTTAAGATTGAGGATCTGAGGACCAAAGGAACCACATTTTCAAGAGTGGTGGGTCTTTCCTTGGAAAATTTTCTAAGACCAGAACTTTTCACACCAAGGAAATTCATATCCCTTTCCAATGAATCAAATTGTGAAGGAAGAGAATGAATCCCTTCTATTGGATAATACTGTCCTTCGGGAATTTCAATCATAACACCTTTCCCACTATTTGCTTGCATTGTCAAACCTCTTCCCTATCCAAAAGTTCTAAAATTATTCACATCATATGACATTTGGCTTGTTCTCTATGCAACGGGTTTAGTAGTTCTTGTTTGACCTGTATAAGTAGGATTCAAAAGCATTTTATTCCAGGGTAGCTTACGTAACCTTGTCGAGGCTCGGTCATTGTCATCTACACTTTCTCCTCTAGAAGCTTCATACCCATCACTGGTAGATCTTTGGAGCTTGGAGCCTTCGGGAATACATGAAGGGCTAGCTAAAACATATGGTATGTCTACAATGCTTGACAATAATTCCATGAAAGATTGAAGATCGGGTGAAGCAAAGATACTTTGAGCAGACGATGCAATCAACCTTCCAGTTGACATTGCCAAGCTAGATCGAAATGCACTTTGTGCCTCTAACTGTAAAGGAGCCAATTTCTTTAAATTTTCTACCATGTGATTAGGATGATTTCATGAGAATGCTCTAGGTATTGTGTTATAGGTTGCATGTGACTTGTAAGGAGGCCAAATTTTATAAGTAGATCATCACCCCCATGCATTACATGTGGTGATCCAAATGTTATAATAGGCAGCAACAAAGACATAGGCACCACTCTTCTTATCAGAAGCATCAAATTTATTGACACAAAGAGAGTTCCTCCAAGTGAATGGCCCATAAAATGGACAAGACCATCCTCTCCATGTGTTTTCAAATGAGAATAAATCTCACAAAAATTTTCTCATAAATACCATTAGCTACTTCATATACGAGGTTAAGGTTTAGTTTGTTGGATAGTCATAGGCCATGTGGAGTGGATATATTCTTTTGACTAGTACCTTTAAGCTAAGTTCATATAGGGCACTTTCTATTGACTTGTACATTTATGTTGTAGGCAAAGGGTATCTATTCATTTGGGTATAGAAACCAAGACTCCTAGGAACTTCGAATAAAATAATTTTAAGCTAATCAAATTAAATTCTTTCTTGTAAAAGTATTATCACTGGCCAAAGTTTAGAAGAGCATTTGGATGCAACTAAACAAAATTTGGATGTGGGCTATAGTTATTCTAGATGAGATGGCAAAAAATCTTTTATATATTTACGAGTCTGAAAATAGGTTCTATAGGGGAAGCATTGTTGTAATAATTGTTGTATGTGTTTCAAGCACTTTATGAAAGGATAGATAATTTAATGACCAACCATAAGAAGGCACAAGAAGCCAAATACTATTGTTGCATGAGGTGCTATGGTCTCAACATGGCATATCCGACCAACAAGAAAGTTACATTGTGTGTTTTCTAGGGACGAGACAATACAATGTTGTTTCTTGGTCTTCTAAAGTACTTGGAACTGTAATTGTGTTTGTCTAAAGGCTTAGAATTAAAATCCTTATAGGTGTTGTGAGGAGTTACAATTGAGACATTTTGCATATGTAAAATGCTATACCTATATTTCCAGATCTGCAAATCTCTTTGCATTGGCTTCAATCTAAACTATTTAAGTACAATTCATTCATTATTGGAGACAATGTGAAGATTGCACTAAGAGAGGTTATTCTCTATATAACCCCGTTACCCAAACAAACATTGTAGGTAGCCACACATAAATCTCATATCACATTTGCATTGTATGTTATGGGCAGTAGTAGTTGTGGATCATTTTAGACCAACGACATGCAAAGTGTCCATTTGATGTTAGTTTGAGCTTCACTTGGTTTCAAGAATACTATAACATTCTCTACTTAAGAAGGCCAACCACGTGAAGGTGGAAGCTCATCTGGCCTCACCCCCCTCCCCCTAACATCAATCTAAAGTACCCATTATCATCTAATTACATACTTTATTCATTCATTCATCCATTTATGAACTATAACATTCAATCAATACAATCACATAACATTCATTAATATGATATTAAATTCATTAATACACAATATTAATCAAAACTTCATTAACGCATAACAATATTCATTAACATAAAATAAAAATCTGTATTAATACGCATCATTCATACATAATTACTTAAAACAAAGTTCTTTATTATCCAACAAGGTTTATCAAAGAAGATTTTTAAAACATCATTTCTTTTTTTTTCTTTTCTGAGCTCTTTTAAGAAAAGTGCTCATAGGAGCATCCATATTTGCATCATTCTCGTCCTCTTCTAGCACATGTAATGTCAAATTATGATGGCTCCTTCTCTTTGGAGGAGTATGAGGTTGCTGCACTAAAGGGGGCTCTGTTGTAAGAACAAGTGAATGGGATAAATTGGCATACTCTTTTTCTTTTTCTAACTATTACAAGTCTATAGTTAAGTATGAGTACAACATAAAATGCATTTTTCTTAACTAACAATGCCACATCATGTACATTAACATTTTGATCTGCCATTGCATCAACATGTTGAACACTTGGAACATGGTCCACTCCTTTAGCATGATGTTTAACATGCTCTGAAATATTCAAAAAAAGGATACACGTCAAATTCCAATTGAAGATGTTAAATTGTATTCATAATTTTATAATTAATTTCCAATAGAAAATTAATACCTCCACCACTATAATGCACATCATGGCCTTCGTCACGAGAAGGTTCTGTGGTAGGATATGAAGGTTGCAGTAAAATGTTATGCACATTGTTATATAGTCAATTTACGTTTAAAACTAATACCAAAAAAAAATCTTTTCAACTATTTAATTTCATTTACTTTTCATCTAACCAATTTACCTATGAGATATCATTTGGTGCACTAGATTCTTGGGAAAGGCTTACAGATTCTTCACGTAGGTGTGCAACCACAAATTTATAGTCTTCCTTCAAGGCAATTTTTTTATCTTCATCTGTGACCTCCACATTGAAATCTGTGCCCTATGCTTTTTTCTTGATAACATTAGTTTTCTATGTATGGTTTCATTAAACAAAGTTATTTGCAACATTATATTAAAAAAAATTAAAAAAATCATTGCTCTACTTACAAGTCGAGACTAGAGATTCATATAGCCACTAGAGCCAAGTTTGTGTTGGCCAACCTTTTCTACTCTGGCTTTTGTAGCCATGGATGTGTTTTGCAATCTATGAAAAATTTCAAACATCTTAGATTATATATTTACAAATATCAATAATTAGTGCATGATTACAATATACTTAATACTATAATGACATACCTCTTTTTGCCCTATGTTGCTTCATTATCTCTATCTTCACATAGCCTTTTCTCCTTTGCATCCCCTATTATTTCATTCCACTCCATTGGTGGAATCATAGGAGGATGGTTGTACTTTGGGTTATCCTTAAGAGCCCTTCTATATTGATCCCTCATAGTCTTTATATTCTTTGCTACTCTTTTTAGAAGTAGGACAATGTCAAAAATGTTTTTCCCAAATTTCTCCTCAATAGATGCAATCAGCTAATTTTTTAATTCCACAGCTTGTAAATTCCACCTTTTTAAAAACAAATAGATTGTTAGATCAATAACTTTAATATATTACAATAAATAGAAGAAAAGAAAAATTATGTAGCAATGATATTAAATTACATACCTTTTACGTATGGTGGGTCCAAATAGTCTCAATGTCATATGAAAAAAATGTTCAAAGAAAGCATTATTACCTACAAAAACATAAAGGATTTATCAATCCAAAATGAGTAATGTAAAAGCAAACTAAATTTACACTTTAAATAATATCAATTTTAAAGCACCTGGAAGCTTTCATTATTTTAATGGAAACATAGTTTTCTTATTTAGCAACAATGTCCCTTCATACGTACCAGTACTAATCACACAAATTGCTCCAGAAAATGGATCAGCTTTAGTAGTACTGCTCTCTATTGGTCTATCAATTGAAACATCATAGCAATTAAATGACAATTTTAGTATTGTTCTTTGTTGGTCTACCTCCCTGCCTATGTCCATGTCTCTCTTTGTGTGGGTATGTATGTATGTATGTATGTATGTATGTATGTACGTATGTATGTATGCATGGTGTGTGTATGCAGGCTTTTGTAGACATCATTTAAGCACCAATATGCTACTTCATTGTTCATCAACTTGTAGAAAGACATTACAAAATATAGCACATTACAAAATATAGCAAAACAAGGTTTTACTAGTTCTAGTGGGCATAGACGATGATGTTTGCATGGTCCTTGTTACCAACAATGCAGTAGACAATAGTGGACCACCAACCGAAGGAGGAGTTTGCCCTTCATCATGAGCTGAATAATAGAATATTGTTAGCAAAGACATTTGCAATGGATAAAGATCAAATGTGATACTAGCTAGAAACATCCACTAAAAAAAAGGTAAGTGTTATAATGTTGATCAAAACAAACAAAGTGTTACTTACACGAAGGTTGTGTGCAACAACCCTGACCAGGCTCACCATCTGATATCGCAACTAACACATATGTCTATACAAGAACACATAAAATTAGAGATCATGATCCATAAGATTCTATAAAATATTAATATCTATTGAACTTCTATTACTGCTTTAGTCGAATTACTGCTTACCTTCAAAGATTGGATTCTACAGTCCAATTCTATTCTCAGTGCCTCTTTCTCCTCACTTCTGTCACCCTTGATGATAATGTTAACAAGTTCATCAGTGTATCTTTGCATAATTTTTTGGGTGATGAATATAGGGTCAGTATTAAGGCCAATGTCATGTAGATATGATGCCTATATTTTAGATTGCATTTGATCAGCAATCATTGTAACTTTTTCCTATCATTTGTGACATCAAATATTCGTATACTTTCATTAAAATAACTCCAAATCCATAAAGAAAAGAACATAATAATATGACATTTGTTTCTATATTAACATGTAAATTTACAATAATTAATGTTTACCTCTATTGAAGGTGTCTGAGATGGTGCATCCATATCGCCCTGTGAAAAACATTAGTAAGTCTTAGAAATCAGCAATGAAATTAAGGTAATAGACTTACCAAAAAAATTATTAATAATAAAGTAGATTGTATATGTTAATCATTTGTCTTAAGTTAAAAATTTAGCATAACTAATATTTATATCTAAAAAAAATTTGACATGTTCTACTTAATGTTTATATGTACACATATGGTTTGGAAAGAAATATTTGGTCATACAAGACCCCATCATAGTTGGTATTGATCCTACTTGGACATTTCATTGATCATCATGATCTTCATCCATGTCATCATCATCATCATCATCATCACCATCATTGTACTTGTCACTTTGATCATCATCGTCACCACCACCATCTTCATCACCATCATCATCCTCTTGATCACTATCATCATCATGACCATCATCGCCATGATCATCACCATCTTCACCACCATGATCATGATCATCATCAGCATCATCATCATCATCATCACCATCTTCTTCTTCTTCATCATTGAGTAACTATCATTCCTAATAATCATTTACTTCCTCTTGGGTCATGTCTAACAACAAATGACCAACCTGATTTGTGTGGAACACCAAAGTAAAAAACTTGCTCGCATTTGCTTGGAAGAACATAGGGCTCATCTCCGACTGGCTCAAATGACCTTGTATTAATCATAGTAAATCCACTATCATGTTCAATAATAGTCCTATCGGGATCATTTAAATGAATTAAAGTTGCAGTCAAGTATATCATCCAAAATGCCATAGTAACAATTTTCAAATTGTTGAGGATGTATGTTAGTTCTAGATGAAATATTGGTGACTGTGAAGACAACACTTATCTCAAAATCACACGTTTTCTTCATTTCATCTAGCTTTTTTGTGCAGAATTTATAGCCATGGTAGTACATAGCTTTGTGGTGTTTGACTTGTAATTATTCAAACATGTCAAGAATCTTCTCATTGATCTGCGAGTTGATATTAAACTTATGTCTCATGATTAGTAATCTTATGCATACCTTTGTATCTCTTAAGCCATATATTAGATCAAGTACCATTGGCATAACATTGGGATCTCCACTATAATGAGCTTCTTTAACCAATGATGCAACACCATCCCATGTTAATGAGCGACCATCTTCTTGAGACTATTCAATCCATACTGCCATTCAATCAAGATTGTTTGCAATATACAAGTGTAGTGCATCCCACTCACAACCAACTATAAAGAAGATAATTACACCATTTAGAAACAACTTATATATATTGATGATGGATAAGAATTGTTAAATTACAAAAAAAAAATTATAATTAACTCTCACCCTCCTCAATCTACCTTTCCCCATCAGGTACTCCCCTTTGAATTTGTCATTACAGTTGGGATCCCAAATGTGATCTACATGGATACCTACTTCAAACTTTGGAAGATATTCACTGATATACACCATGGTCTGGTATATCATATATCTCTCTATCATAGAACCCTTAGGACGTGCTCTTTGTCGAACCAAGCCCTTCATAAATTTCAAGTGCCTCTCAACCATCCACATTGATCTAACTTGTACAGGTCCACACAATTTAATCTCCTCAACTTGATGTATGAGATAGTGTTCTTGAGCATTGAAAAATGTTGGAGGTAAACACTTTTGCATTTCATACATAAGCTATGGAATTTTTCTCTTCCAATATTTTATATCTTTTTTATCAATTTCTTTAGATGATAACCACCTAAAAGAGATTCAACATGCAAAAACAAATAAAGGAGATTTCAAATAAAATTATACAATAGATTTTAGATAAAAAGCTACATATCTAAGAAAAAACACTTCTAACCTCATGTTTTTTTCAAGATCATATATAACTTGTTTAGTACTGTTGTCAAATTGTTGTGGAAGGGATAGAGGTAGGATGAACTACAATCATTAAAAAATGATCATTTCAATATATTATTAAATAATGCAATTGGTACTACATTCAATCTTATAAATATATTGTAAATAGAAAACATGACTTACTTTTAGGAAGGTATGCCAATCATGTGTTTTCAACCCTAGCCCAAAATCACCTTTCTTTGATAGAAGAGTGCTTATATTTGCAGCAAATCTTGTTGGAAATTTTTCTTTTTTTATGACTTCTTTTAATGCATCACTTTGTTTCTCTATTAATAACCAAGGAAGGGCACTTGTATTTATGTGGTCTCCATTCCTATTTGATTCAATGAAAACTTTTGGTGCATGATTGGATTCATGAATGTGAATACAAATTTTAGCAATTTGTTCTCTATTACACCTTCCATCCAACATTTTCCATAGTGTCTCTGTTACATTCTTTCCAATATGCATAGCATCAAACAAATGCACGATTGGAAGATCCTTGTAGTATGGTAACCTACTAAATTGAGTAGGATAACTTTTCATTCCTCTAGGAATTTGGTCCTTGATGCCTTGATGACCTTCATGAGCATCAATTATAGCATTAGTAAATATAAGATAATATTAAAATACAAATTGTAAACTTCAGACGACAAATTGAACATTACCTCGACAATTTAGTTGAGCATATTCCAACTTCCATAAATGAGGTGTCATTCTTCACGGCCTTCATGATGTCTCTTCTTTCCTATTGAAAAGATGTTTTTCAGCAATTTGATACCTATTATTATTGTGGAGAAAGTGTCTAAACTCATCAAACACCTACTTTTCTAAACTTCTCGAATGACGACATTTCATCTTCGGACCACAAATTGGACATGCAAATTTTTCCTTTTTTTAAAGACCTAAAAAATCATGTATAATTGGATCATGTAAAATTATCATGCACAACTTAAGCATTCGATAGTAATGTGTAAGCACTTTAACAGACCAAAAATATGTGATCTTAACAATATAACATACCACAAAAATGAGTTAGCCTAGGGACATCATGTATTGGCCATACAAGCATTGCATAGAATTGGAAGTGTCGATGTCCTATTGGTCTAGATATGTCATACATAGTGATGCCATTCTATAACTTCAAAAAATCATTAATTAGGGGCTCAATATACACGTTCATATCTTTAACTTGGTATTTACTTAACAATTGAATGAACATAAACATTACGTAATTATTATAAGCATTTTCATGCACTATTTATAAATTAATTTAGATAACTATAAAATAAAAAAATACTTGGCACAATCATTGACAACATTATGTGCTCCCTCTTTATGGACATCCAAGGAGGAATGTTATTGTTAATAACAAAAATAGGCCATACTGAGTAAATAGATCTCATATCTCCATATGGATTGACACCGTCCACCGCCAATGAAAGTTTTAGATTATGAGGTTCTTCTTTAAAGTGTGACCATGTTTCTTCTATCTCTTTAAATGTAGAACCATCGACAGGCATTCGCATAATGTCATCCTAACTTCTATTGCATGCATGGTAATCCATAAATTGTGCCAAGCTAGCGCACCTGAATAATTGTTCAAGATGTGGAATAATGGGAATATACTGAAGAACATTGTGAGGCACTTTTTTTGTTATTTGATCTAACTGATATCTACTAACATGACAATCAGTGCATTCTGTTGCAAATTCATGTTGTTTATGGTATAGAATGTGATCATTTGGATATGCATGTATTGTCTGATACTTCATTCCAATCTGATCCATAATGTTAGATAATTTTTGGTACAAACGAGAAAAAATGTTTGATGGTGGTAACAAAAACTCACTAATCAACCTACAACAAAAAATATGCATTGTTAATATAATGAATAGTAATTGTATGTTAACATTGAAGATGAAAAAAATGACATACCTTAGCATACATGACATTGCTATATTGGATATACTATTCATAACCTTTAAGTTCACCAAAAACACTATAGCTAATAGTAGAGTTGTTTGGGAGCCTTTGTATAAGGGCTCGTGTGCCTTCTCAAGTAAAGGTATATCAAGACCATCTTCATCATTATTATCAAATTTGCTAGTACCATCATTGTGAGCCTCTTCATCACTTGCCCCAATACCATCTTCTTCAATCATGTCCTCTGGTACATTGTCATCTTCTTCCATGGGAGTGTTATCCTCATCTTGGACATTCACACCTCCATGTTCCTCCAATAGGAAATCGACATTCAATAATGGACAAAAATCATGGCCCCCTTCAACACGACCATATTGCCTACAATGACTCTGGGCTGTTGTGATTAGAATTCTTCGATTCTTTAAACCCTTACACTTTTTGCAAGGACTATAACATTTATCAGGTTTTCTTCGAAACTAAGCCCACAATGCAGCCATTGTCTCATTATTTTGTTCTGGGTTTATATTGTTAGGCATGGTCTTTCTTCATAGGAAAATATACCTACAAATAAATTGGACATGTTGTAGTTAATGTTTATATCTACACATATGGAAATTGTTGATTAATGTTTTCAAATGTAACTAAAATGATCCTATCATTTCTAGAAGGCCTAGATGTTTGCAAAATGTGGATTTATAGACAATGTATCTTATTTATTTGCAAAATGCCTCAAAGAGATGTCACAGCTAAAAGTTACTTAGGTGCTAATAGCAACATGCCATGACTAATCCTAATAGCAATGACTAATCTAATTAATGCATCAACTAATGAAGATGACTAAAATATTGAAACATATTAATGCAATCTTCAATCAAGAACATGTGAGCTCAAAAGATGGGTAAATCTCAAAAACTCGTGAGCCTAAGATGAAAGCACCATCATTTGATAAATTGTTGCATTGAAATCTGATCTAGAAAGGGCCTTTCCACATAGTATGTTGGCACTATTTGTCAATCATCGATCATGTGGTTATTGCAAAGAGGCTAAGGACCAAACATGGAATCATGGAGATAGTGCACGAATGTATAAAGAAAATGCAAGAAACATCAAAGAGATTGTTAACTGTTCAGTGGCCTTAGTAGAGACAAAGCTTGGCACTTGAAATGCATAGTGCAATGTGATTAGTAAGATATCAAATTTTTTGCTAGAATGCCCAAAACAGAGCTTGGAATGCTGATTGTTGGACATGCATATGGGAAGCATGATACGTAATGGTTTATGTTAAAAATGGCTTTGACTCTATTGGCCCAATGCATGAGATACACCTACAACTTCTCTACACAATCAGCTTGCTATGAAATGTTTTAATCCAAATGGTCAAAACATGTACATAGAACATGAATTGTTTGACTGAAGGCATTCATGAAATTAGCGTCAATGGGTCTCTATGAAAGGCAAAGAAAGGATACCAATTCATTTAACAAAGTGCCAAATAGCATACTTCCATCACAATTCAATTATAAAATATAACATGGAACACCATGTTTGATTAGATTCCTTCAAGGAGATATTTGATCAAGGATGAAATGAATGATCACACCTAGTGTGCACCACTTGATTTAGAGCCTTCCAATATCCCCTCAAGGAACCCTATTCAACTCGAGGACTCAACAACGTCTTGGAATCCACTCAAGGAATTAGAATTCAACTCAAGGATCAAGTAGAAGTCTTTGACTTTAGGAAACCAAAAAAATAATCCTCTTGAATATGTTCACTCCCCTAAATCATTTCAACCAACTTATCAACTCACCTTGCCTTTGTTTCAACTTCCCTCTCCTTGGGAACATTCTTAATTTACTCGTCATGCAACCAACTCTTGATCTCTGTACTCAAGGATTCTCCTGATCCTTACAATGCTTCAATACCCTTCAAATAACATAACTAAGGAATTCCAACTCCTACCAAACATCAATTTTGTCTCAAACTTCAAAACTGCCTTTAATAAGCTTGTCCTATTAGCCCTGTCCTGCAAGTAATCTGCACTTTATTTCCAAACTTCTCAAACAACCTAGTAACCTCTTCATCTTTTCAAATACCCTTTATTAAGTTCTTCAAACCCTATGAATCTCAGTCCTTCATCCTGTGATTGATGTACCTTTCTATGACTATTCCTATTTGCAACTAGGCCTAATTAGTCCTCCAATTACAAAGCAACTACCTTTTACACTTGCTCCCAACATTCCAAACCTTGAAACATTCTTAAGGATTCTATTAAATAGTAGGATTCCTAAATTTTTTTGAACATCCATTCACATCTAAGCATTCTTTCATGAAACCCTCATTTTAATGGTTTCTAACCTAGGGATCTCTAGAAAAGACCCTTAACAGTTACAAAAAACCATTCAGATGGTTTAGACACCTTAAACTATACTCCTTTAAATGTTTCCAACCTTCATTTATCCATTCTAACCCTCAAACCTCTTATATCCACCATGTGGTGCTTCCAAATGCACCTTCACTATTTTTTTTTTCACCAGTCACAGTTCTGCTCCTTTCTCTATTCACTGTCATAAAATTTCTTGCATTCAAATCATAGAATGTACATATTAATTATAATCCTAAGTCCCTCTCCAACAAGACATAGAGACATCACAAAAAGTGGGAGGGGATTCTACATATTAAAACAACAAAATTGTCTCAGACTATCTCAGGACAGTGACAGGCAAAACAAAAATTTAAATGCTTTCAATGAAGTTTTTAGAATATATATGCTTCTACTATGAAGAAATCCCTTAATAGATCATGGATGGACTCCCTCAAACCTTAAATATTACTAAACACAAATATTTTCATGCAAAGAAACTTTCAAATGGAACAACAAATTTGGAACAACAATTAATAGTCACAATGTGACAGTGAAACATAGATTTCATTGATTTTTCTCCTAAACTTTCTTTCATTTCGATCACCCACTCCCATACAATCCAAATGCATTCTTTTTAAAGACTCTTCTCCCTCTAACTACTCACAAAACTGACTCCCATCAAAAAAACTCCCTCATAACTATCACATGACAGTAAACAAATAGTTTGTATAATATTTGAATAGCAATCATTACATGTTTTGTTGTCCTTTTGCCACTTTGTTGGCTTAAGACCTTGGGAAGATTTATTATTGTACCTAAATGACTTCATGATGCCTAGGTGACCTAAAGACTCCACCTTTATCCTTAACTCCCTCTAGTGTGCCATATTTGGCTTAAATTTGCCCATTCTTGGCAATACATTACAATTTTGACAATTTGCATGCTTTCCTTACATTTGATGGCTTCAATAGCCATAATTCATCATCAATTCACTTGACATGTCTTTGTTAAGCATGGATTTCCCTTGGTACCCTCATGGTCTCCTTCATACCTCTTGGTGTACCTTGTAGTTTCCTATGTTCATTAGGTGCCCCTGCACCAAACTCCCTAACTTCAAATGTTTCCTAGTCCTTGGGAAACTATGTACCTGCAAGATAAAAATTAGGAAAAACATTTTCATGCTCTTGAAAATCTCTCAACTTCATCCCTACTACATACTTGTCTTATTGACACTTCATGCCTTATAAGTTCCTTGAACTCCATGTTTTTGCACCCTTGCATAATGTTGATGTGTGACCCTTCTTTTCCATCTACATAGTAGCCTCTCTAAACTTAAAAAACCCTACCTTATTCCTATACCTCCGCCTTCTCTTTTTAGGTGTATTACTCATCAACCAAATAAGTAGAATCGCAATAACAAGATCCTTCTAGAACATGACTCTCGCCAATCAGTGCCATCTTCCCCACACTATAAATCTCCAACATACTCTCATATTCTTGTAACAAAATCAAAATAAAAAACCAAAAATAACTCATTCCTTTCACATTTACATATTTCTCCATGCTTGGAATATAATCACCTCATTTAACCTTCCCTTGGCTCTTCATCTCCATTGTCTTCTCATCCTTAGTCTCTTTGCACCTTGAGACCACTACTGTTGTCTACAACACATCTTCATACCCTTTCCATTTGCCTTGGCATTCCAACTCCATGTTGGTGGGTGTTCCATCAGATTCAGTCATCACTGTCTTTGTGAATTTTCTTTGTCCAACTTTCAATGGACACAATATAGCACCAATCAATATCATATCTGCTTCTCCAAGCCTTGTCTCTTTGCTATTTACATCAGCATTTGTATTCTTCATCCTTGTTCCAATCATCTCCTTTCCCTCAAGCCCTTCAAGACTTGATCTTTCTCTATCTTCATCAGCATCCCTTCTCCTTACATTTGCAAATTTTTGATGAAAGGCCTAGCTAAGGCCATATGCATTATTATTATTATATTTATTTAAATATTTGATTTTTAATCAAAGGATAAGCACGCAAGCAGACTATTTCCAAGCCAGGGGGAGGGGGGGGGCATGATTACTAACTTGATGTAATACTAAATACAGAAATGTTCTGAATTATGAAATATATTTGTTCCTGATTTCTATGCTTTGTCATTTTCTAGTTGTGACCTTTAGCTTTTTGTTGTATTAGAGAAATTTAGTTAATTTTTTCTTCAACTTGTGTGAATTCTGAATTCAGCTCTAATGTTATGTGAAACATTTATATAATGCATATGATGAATGAATTATTATATAAATACTGGACATTCTAATATTTTAAAATTTTCCTTTTTTAATTGGTGTCCCTTGTTGTTCCACACAAAAAGGCCTCCTACCCTCTGCGGTCACCAAGGACACGTTCCCACATTTCCTGCCATTCCAATATTAGAAACACCATGGGATGTGGGAAAAAAAACAAAGTTGTGAATAGAGGCTTTGAAGTAGTGGATAGAGGCTTGAAAGCCTGTTGAGGAATATAATTAGAAGATGAACAAAAAATGTGGACAAATCCCAAAATGATGATTAATAATTTTAAAACAATACACCGTTAATCAATTAAGATGACTCCATTCAAAGTGATTGTTGGTTACAATTCTCCTTAACTAGAAGATCTGACCATTGAGTTATAGAAATCTCCAACAGCTCAAAATATAATCTAGAAAATTGAAGATATCAATATGTTGAAAGATAACTAATTTGTAGTCATAAATATAATGAAGGAACCAGTGTACGAGTGCCAAAGAAAAATGAGTTTTGAAGTTACAGTCATATGCCTTGCATGAATGCCAAAAACTTATATGTAGATAACATTAAAAATAAAAGTTGAAACCTGAACAAAAATTCATAGATGGTGAAATGTGTAACTTATCAACTCCCAATCAGACCTTGTTGATGCTCTGATGCCACCTGATGGATTCATACAAAGTCATGTGTGGTGGCACATGATAAAATAGAGACTAAAAATTATATTCCTACCAGTTTCCTATGAGTGAGCTCAACTGCTACTTTCACACTACCAAGATGATGAATATTTGAGGCAAATTGGGTAGTAATAACTCTTCCTTTTGTAGAAGCAATCTTTCTCAATAATGCTTTGGCAACATCTATTTCACTGGTAGTTCTTCAAGGTGAAATAATGTGGAGTCGCTCATCATTTGACAATAGAACAAATTTCAGCAAGGAGCATAATCTAACAACTATCAAGTACATTTGATATTCCAAGCACTTTGATGGACCATAGAGAAGCTGATCAATTCCTTAGCATGGAAAATAAAATAGCAATTTTATAATTCACTGACACAGATTAAATAATAATTATCTAAGAAGTATTCAATTATATTAGACACAAAACCTTGATCCTTTGGAAACAACCATCTATTCATTGATTTTCTTCTAAGACACTAAGTCAAAGGTATTCTATTTCCATTTTTCATTTGACACCCTACTAAAAAACAAATAGAAAATATTTTTAAAACTATATCCACAAAAATCCTCATCAAATGGGTATATGAAACTTCAATAGAACAAAATGCTATGTGAACTATGGTTAAATAATACAACCCTAGTTTTTTATTAAGATTTGCAACTATTATACCCCATTAAAATTTTATTTTCAAGCTTCTTATGCAAAAGGATTTTCTAGAAAATGGTTAGAGGTCATTCAGTGAACTAGAAATTTTAACCTTCTTGAAATCCAGTCAAAATATTGATGTTAGATATTCTCTAGGGAAATTGAGGGATACAAATCCCTATAATCATCTCAATCCACATATATGATGTGGCTTTGAAGTTTTGAATGGTTCAAAAAGATACATATTTAATAAATAAGCTTCTCAAATACAGAGTAAAGAATTGTTTGGTTTAGCATCTATAAAATTCTCCCTTGATCACCTAAAATCAACAACATTCTCATCTTCTAGGGAGCATATATGCTAGCAATCATATCAAGCCCTAAAACATAGAAGACAATAGCATAACATTGCTAAGATACATGTTGGTAAGGATATATGCGAGAAGGGTGTGTGGAGATAGCAGAACCTTTTATTAGACTGAGATACAACACCCATCCAGAAAAAATGCTTCACTCTTAGAGTGGTGTAGGATATTTGTGGAGTTTTCTACTTGTATAAGATTCCCAAGCTTCACTATTCGTGGATTTTGTTATCTTTTCATTGCTAAAACTCAGTTGTTTCTAAGATTTTAATGCATTCACCTTCAAGTACACAATCAAAGTTCTTCAAAGTTGTATCATAAGTTTAGTTTCTTTTGAGGGATTCCTTCTAAATTCTTATGCACAAAGATGTGTATGTGTGTAAAAAGATAAATATATTGTTAAGAAGTGGGGGGTGTTGAGAAAGACTAGATGGATAAGTAATGCCTTCATTTTCCCAATCCAAGCATTGTTATAGAAAGTAATCTGTATGAAAAGTGGAAAATTTGGAGAGGACCCATTTCTGAAACTTCAAGAATCAATTCAGCTCACCATAAAATACACAATATCTACCATTAAATTTTGGGTTATTAAATTTTGGGTTGCTCAATTCAAGTACGCTTATTGAAAGGAATTATATTATTAACACAAGGCTCTCAAATTGTCAAGTCTACAAAAATATTTAGTAGTCTGCAACATAAAAATTCATGCTCAAGATGTTAAATTTTGGATTACCCAATTCAAGCATGCTTATTGAAAGGTGTTACATTATTGACACAAGGCTCTCAAATTGCCAAGTCTGCAAAATATTTAGGGGTCTGCAATATAAGAATTCATGCTCAAGATGTTAATGTTTATACTTCACTTTGATAGCCTCTCTTTAGTTTTTATCAACATAAACTAAGGTAGCAAGAGTCTAAACCATGAATAGTCCACAACAAATAAGAGTTTTTTCCAAGAGATATTGGGAAGTTTTGGATCTCTACAAGTTGTGTTTCACTATCTCCGTCTCTTGTTGCATGAAAAAACAATCTCCAGGGCTGCATCATTGGCCTCTCATACAGCCCAAGATCAAGCCTCAAAATAATATTTTGTCTCATTGGAAATCCATGTGACAATTACAATGTAGTATATCTCAAATCATATTAAATCCTCTGGCTATCGATAGTTTAGCTTAAAATTAAGCATTACCTAAATATGAAATTTCAGGTACTGGTAAAACCTGAGATTAATTATTTATGTTTAGCCTACAATAATTCTCATTGTAAATGTGTGTTTCATGCAGTAAAATTGATCTTCCTTACCTCAACCATTTGGAAGTATTTGGAAGTAAGAGATATACTGATGAAGAGTTTGTTTTCTTTCATTGTTCTTTGATTAAGATCATTAATGTTTGGTAACTTATGCAGGAAAGAAATAGGTTTATGTCTTATTTTCTCTCTAATCTTTATCTACCAGATGAGGGAAAATTCAATATGATATAGATGGAGGAAAGAAAGATAACGTTGGTGAAAGATCAAGTAATACTACCCTTAAGGTGAAACGGGGAAATACTGAAAAGAGAATCTTCCAAGGCTCCATCTACACCTACATAATATAATGGGTAGAAAGATACCATAAAAACTGAGTTACATATGCACAACTTAACTACCAATCAAGGCATCTTTGATCAATGTCCTTGTTTGCGTATTCATTCTAAGTTACTCTTTGGTCTAAACTGGTTATAGGTGAGTAAATTGCTCCATTTGTAGGGTTATAAAAAAGAGTTATAAAAGTGAATTAAAGATGCATTTAGTGTCTCTGTCAGAAGGTGTTGTGATGACTACACAATAAAGATAACAACGGAGCCTCATAGCTAGTGAGCTAAGTTCCCATGAAGACACTAAGAACTCACACCCATGTGACTTAAATAATCAACTCCATATTCATGCATTGTGATCCTCGTGACTGACTTAACTACCATTTGCTACCCAATTTTTCTTATAAAATAAAATTAGGGGCAATGAATGTTCATCATTAGTACAACTATACATCTAAACTTTTAGGGCTGGAACAAGGGACTGAGTAGTAGAAATGTATGTGACAGGACATAATTCAAGATTGTTGCTAATACTGAGTTGGCTGCATTTTGAACTCTTACAAATTCTAAAAGGTATTCTCCCTCTTATATTGACAACAATTTGAGTTATAGACATGTGATAATATCAAGCACACACTAAAAATTTTATTTACCTTTTACAAAATTGTTCTATTAACTATTACTTATGCACTGAACTGCTACTTTACAGGGTACAAAATTTTGAATCAATTCTCTATATTGATTTCCATTTCTATAAATTAACACAATCAGAACAAAAATGTCCAGCTAACAATCTATGCATTGCAATGTCATAAAATATTTTGAATCTTTGAAAAGGCCTAGGTCAACATACCTATTTTAGCAAATAACCCTTCAATGTCTTCAATAGATCTCTCTAAATCAGAGAGAGGTGTGCAGGCCTACTTGGTTAGAGTGTTTCTGCTCACCATACAACATCTTGAATATAAGTCTCATCTAAGAATATCCTGTAAACTACATCTACTAAATAACACTACATGCATACAAACCTGCTTTCTTATGGTTTGATATTATGTATTCTCTTTCTTTAATTGCAAATTTTGCCTATTTGTAATCTTCCTTTAAAGCTGATATTGTTTTCCTGGATTGCTCAAGAATTTTCTATACACTTTTAGAGACAGTTCAAAAAGGGGATCTTCCAAAACTAAGTTACTACACAGTGACACACAATCCTCCCTTAATTTATGACCATTCAATTATTAGAAAACTCAAATAATAAATGTCTTCTAATGACATTAAAAAACACAAACTATATAAAACTGCCTTTTTAGCATTACAATAACTATCTTGAGCTCCAATAGATCATACACCTCTACTGTAGGTGGAAATTTTCATTAATTGTTGTAAATCAATTTTTATGCAAGAAAAAATGAAGATGGAATAGTCATATATCATCTAAAACATCATTTAGAATGATTTTGTACTTGTAGAGCTGAGTAAAATGCGATTTATAATAGTAAGACAGAAATAATCCTCAATGTATCTTTGTCTCGATGATAAAGTAATATTTTTGTAAGTCAGATCACCTAATCGGTACAACTGAACAATTCATTTTGTTGGTGGCTGCCAAAGAACTTAAACAAAAAAGAGAGCATAATAGTTGAATATAACTATCCTACAATGTTGTCATTCTATCACTATCACTCTTATTCCAATGGTTCATGCCTCCTTCAAGAAATCTCATAGGATAAATATGAAGATCTCAATAACCTCAAAGCCCATGAAACTCAGAAACCATCTGAATAGTTTTGATCACATTTACATTATCCATGAGAAATGGAGCACACAACTTCATAGAAAATAAACAATAAATCAATACAAGATTTGAGGATTGTACTTCTACAACTGTTAGGAAGTAGTATATATATGCGAAAGAGAGGGACTTCCAAAAATTGTCACTGATCAGAAATTGGAAAATTAGAACAACTTTCTACGCAACTACTCTCCACACATTACTGTTAGTACCAGAACACAAGATTTGAAGCAAATATTTAGTATTAAATCTTATTCATCTATTCTACAATTCTTAGTCTTTTAAGAAATAGCTCACAGTGGGCATATGTCTCCAAGAAAAGTGCAAATGAAATTTAACAAACAAGAGCAGTAACTATAAAGATGATAATGCATTTCCAAAAAAATTGATTTTGAGCACACAATAATCCAAGTTTTATCAAACATCAAGAACTCAAGGCATTCATCTATTGCCAAAACATTAGCAATGGAGAAGCTAGCCAAAAACTTTTTGACACTCCACTGTTACAAAAAACAATTTTGTCTTTCAAGTCTTTTCCTACCAAGCAAAGGATGGGATTGCCATCTCTACTTCAAGTTTTCATTATAGATAAATAATTAATAAAGGAGAAGCAAACCAAAAAATTTTGAGGCTCGACTAGAATAGAAAACTATTTCAGTATTTCAATACTTTTACCAAGTAAAGTATGTGCTTACTAACTTCTAGATTTGTGAAGCTTTCTAAAAAAAAGTCTATTATCGTCCATTAGTATGCATTCAATATTTGGACATAGATCCAAATGGGTGAGAGAAAATTTGAGCCACAAAAGGGATAGGGCCTTATAGAGAGAATATAGGTGTCCAGTGAACTAAACTTTAAGATATAACTAGTGATATCAGAAATATAAATTTTCACAGCTTTATCCTTGCACTTAAATATATGCTAACCCTGAACCTAAACATCATCTATAAAACAACTTTGTGACCTGAAAGAATTAATAGTGGCTCTATTTTTTAAATTGTGATGAGTAGAAGAGAAAGAGAAAATGTAAAGGCATTGAATAGCTTTGGAATCTGCCTCTACAACTTTCTGATAAATAACAAACTTGGAATGATATCTAATGACCAGATTTAAATATGTGAATATAGTCCTCATTCTGCTACTAAATTGGACAATGGAGGCTCTTTCTTGAAGAGGCATAATCAATAATATAGTTTTGGCCTATTTTGCACTAAAATTATTCCAAAGTGGGGTATAAGGACAACATGACCAATCAAGGAAGTGGCCATGGAACCCTATACAATTATCTTCAAATAGGCTGAGATTGGGATAGAGCAATCTTAGCTAGCAAAAAGTACAGTGCAGTTGATGTTGCACCCACTTGCTATACCAATTTTTCCAAGTCAAAACTAATGGATAGTGAGGTTACTGTGATAAACAAAAAATTACCCCCCATAGAAAAAATTAAATCTCTTGAGCCCCGTGAGTGTAAAGTTCCCATTAGATTAAGCAGTCATGGCCACACGCTTTCTTTTCAGTCACCAACAATAGGATAATACTGGAACTATAAGGTGATTGATTCTTACCTCCTTCTCCTCTCCTATTGACCCTGCACCAAACTCCCACCCACTGCAATCACCGTGCGCACAAATTTTTTTTTAACACTACCGTGACCTTTTATTATCACATATGTTCTAAAGGTCAAAATTTAACCAATTTAACCATGGTCAAAATTTTGACCATATTGGGCCCATTTTTAAAAGAAAAAATGAAAATAGGCCTTTGGTCAAAAATGGGGGCCTAATGTACTAGTGTAAAATCAAAGATTAAGTTAGACAATTTATGTCAAACCCTAGAGTGCAGAATCTACATACCATATGCTGAAGTTTAACATAAATGAATAGACAAATCTTACATTGTGGCTATCAATGACCAAGAAATAAATTTGAAATAACAAGGAGCTATTGGATATGGATTCTTCAAAAATGAGTAAACAAAGTTTTCAGCTAGGCATTGGCCTACAATGTGAGTTATTAGCACATGTCTCACACACGTCTCAATTTGAACGTGTGAGCTAGTGCATTATGCTATTAAGACTTAGTGAGATTGAAACCTAATAAGTAATAATGTTGTGCATATGAATATGACTTATCAACCAAAAGAAAAATGTTATTAATGAATATATTCATGATAAGGATAACCACTAAAAGAGATGGCAGAGTCCTCAAGGAAGAAAAAGGATATTAATTCTAAATCAGTTGAACATATTAGAAACATTGGCACAGGCAGGAGAATGTTGATGAAGGTTATGGAATTTGGCTTCACACCTACCAATAGCATTTGTTTGAAAACTTCTAAAGGTCTATCAACATATTCATTTTATGTGTATCTTGAAATGATTGTAGTCCATGAGATGACATCTCTATGAGGCATTTTGTCAAACAATTCCCATGCTTTCTCCATTCTTCCAAATTTTATATACATGTTCCCCAGACAATTTCCAACTACAACATTCGTCAGAAACCCTCCTTCTAGTGTGCTTTGATGGACAACTATACCCTGTTCCAATGCTCCAATTTGGGCAGAGGCTAGAATCACATTGGCAAATGTGAACTTGTTTGGTTGAAAACTTGTTTGTTTCTTATGACTGAACAATGTGAGTACCTCATGATGATACTCATATCTTTTGTACGCTATGATAATCGTATTCCATGAGGCACTGTCTCAATCTCTCATTTGGTTAAACACTTAATGGGCATTTACTAAATTTCCACACTTGGCATACATGTTTATAAGCTTATTGTGAAAATTTGTGCGTGCACCAAAGGCAAATTGCCTATGAGTGAGGAAATGGGAGGACATTTTTGCCTTGTAAAAAAGGTGTTCTGTTGAATGTAGTTCTGCAAGCATTGGACATCTACGGAGCAATCTTCAGGGGGTTCATGTGTTGAAAGAAAAATGTGAAGCATCTCCTTCAATTGGCCCTCTATAAATGGGCAGTATGGTGCAAGATTGACAAGAGTAGGGGATGCAAATGGCATTTTGTGATAGTAAAATGTGCAACGTAATTCAGTCTAATGACATTACACCAATGGCATTACTGGTGGAAGGCTTTAGGTTTTGAATAAACCTCATTAAAGAAGGGCATGCCATATTTAGTGTAAGTGCCTAAGCATGAGACAACTCAAACCACTAGAAGAAACAAAATAATCAACCAAACGTATGAAAACATAAAAAATGTATGAGGTAAATATCAATTTAAGTGCAGAAAGTGCTAGATTTAGAGCTGGATGTGAGAGATGGAGTCTAGTGTTCTAGATGAGGAACCAGCGGTGGGAAAGCAAGCAGCACTAGCATAGGTGGACCCAAGGTTTTGTAGCTCCAACTACTTCATGCACTCAACAATGAAATTGAAAAAAAAAAATTCATGTTAAAGTTAAGCTCGTGTTGGTCAAAATTTCAACCAACATGGGCTTAGATTTTTAAAAACAAGAAATTTTTCCTTCTATAATCCAACCAATCAAAACCTTATTAATTGATGGTCAAAATTTTTGGTCAAAAAATGACCTCAAATGTACTAGTGAGGGAATTGATGCCCTTAAGTAGTTATACAAATATGGTCCAGACTTTAGGGAAATCCATAAGGTTTTTTCTACATTATCTTATGCATATAAAATAATATATTCTAACTATTTGTTGTGGAATGATCTATTGTTCAAAGGAGGACAACTTTGAATTCCTAGATGCTCCATGAGACAAAATTTGATCAAAGAGATGTATTTTGGTACATTAGGAGGTGAATTTGGGATTGACAGAACTCTAGAACTCTTAAGGAGAAACTATCATTGGCCTAAGTTACCTACTAATGTTAGAAAATCTTTTTGAAACTTTCACAATATGTCAAAGAGAAAAGGGAGTAAGGACAAACCAATGTCTTTATCAGCCCTTACCTATTCCAGCAAAGCCATGAGATAGTGTGAGCATGGATTTTGTCTTCGGTCTTCCCAAGCCAAGACAAGGTTTTTATAGCATTTTTTTTATTGTAGATAGATTTAGTAAAATAACTCATGTTGTTCCTTGTAAGAGCTCTAATGATACTTTACACATTGCTAACTTGTTTTTCAAAGAAATAGTTAGGATTCATCAATTACCAACATCCATTATATTAGGTAGAGATGTGAAATTCCAAGTTCAATTTTGGAGGACCTTAAGGAAAAAGATTGGTCACAAATCTCTCCTTTAGTTCTTCCTACCATCCATAGATAGATGGGTAGACTAAAGTGGTCAATAGATCATTAGGCAACCTTTTAAAGTGTCTAACAAAGTAACATGAGCAGACATGGGATTTGATCATCCCTCAAGAAGAATTTTCCTTCAATTAATCAGTCAACAAGGAAAACACCATTCCAAGTAAACTATGGATACCATCCCAAAGGAATCATGGAATTGAGAGACTTACCAAGTGAGTTCAAAACTAGTGCACAAGGTGAATAATTCTCAGCATAGATCAAACAAATTCATGATCAGGTCAAAGATACTCTGAATGAAAACACCACAAAATACAAAAAGGCAAACAAGAAAAAGAGACATGTTTCATTCAAAGAAGGAGATCAAATATGGACTTATCATAACAAAACAAGATTACCAAGGGGACACATAAAATTACAGATGAGGAAGATTGGACCTTGTTAGATATTGTAAAAATTTGGAAAAAATGCATATGAAATTTCATTTCCTCCAACCATATAAATTTCTCCTATCTTTAATGTTTCTAATATCACCCTTTCCAAAGGTGATGCAGGTACTAATGATGTAATGTAGGATCTTGATGAACATGCAAAATGGATCAAGGATCTACCACCTAGCCAACCACTTCACTTAGAGAAGATTTTGGATTCTAAGGTGGTTAAGAAAATAAGAAAGAGGACCTACACAAACTATGTAGTCGAGTGGAAGGGTCTTATACACATAGATACTACATGGATGAGTGAAGAATGCATTGCCAAGCATGGCACTTCTCTTCAACAAGCATCCTCAAGTGGGACTTGAGTTTTTCAAGCAAGGGAGTATAGTGCAAGACCACCTACCCCTTCACTCTCTAGAGAATCCACCATTTCTAACACTTTATGAGTTTTACTCAACGTAATTTGTGCTTAAGAAACATTTGTAATAGGTAATTATAATTATTCAATAAATCAAGCCTATTTATAAGATCTAGTCCCCATTTGGTGCTTTATAAACCATGGGTTTTGACTATGGTTAAAGGGTACATCTTAGACCTAGAATATGATAGGATTATTTAAGAGGTTTTCTAATATTTTTAGGCCCCTAGGGAACAATTCAAAGGTTCTAGCTAGGTTAGATTGTACAATTTACAAGAATTGCCAAAAGTTGCATAATGCAAGAAAAGGGTCTTGACAACTTTTGCATAATCACTTCACAATGGATATAAAATATTAATATCATTTGGATTGGTTGGGGGAAATATTCAAATATCCCTTTCTAATGGGTGGAAGATAGAGAATGTAATTTCTCTATTTGAATAAAAAAAAGATCCTATTTTTCCTTGAAAAATGTTGCATTTTCATAGTGTACAGATCGGGACATGTGAATGACTAATTATTTGGAATCATAAACACCTTATTAGAAAAATATAAGTGTTTTGAGGGTTATAAGTGCTTTGCAACCAAATTTATATAAGTTTATTTCTTGAGTGCACCAAAACCCTCCATTTGGTGACTAGTTTTAGTAAAAATGGACTAACTTGCATCCCCACCAAGGAAAATGTGTGCCACTTGGTGAAATGAAAGTGAGGAGGATGTAAAATATGGTCCCTAAAGGATGGGATATGGAAACCAATGCTACTAACTTTTCTAGCAAGCCCTAGGCCAAACATCTTTATGTGTTTAGTGCAGGACAACAGATGTTGAAGTGCTAGAGACACTTGGGGGATGGATGAAAGAAATATAAGGGTGGATAATGATGTCTTATAATTCCCTTCATGTTTCCTATTTTGTGGCTTAACCTTATCAATCACCTATTTAATAGTTCCTTCACAAAACCTAGCAATTAGGCCTAATAAGGGAAATTGTTGCATTTCTAGTAGGGTGGTCATTTGACCAGTCTTGAGTATGAAAGTTTGGAATATTAGGATTCTTCCAAAAGTGTATCCATATATGAAGTTTATTTTTCTAGATCCTTTGGATTAATTTCAAGCTAAAACCTAATTACCCCGTTGATAGGGCTAACTGGGGCTCCTAAGCCTAAAAGGTAATTTTGTTACCTATGATCTTTGGGAACAAGATAGGCAAGTCAAACCCACCAGTTTGAGTTGGTTAGGTATTTTGGAACCTTTCCACTCCCACATAAACTCATAGGTTCCCATTTCAAGCCTAAACCTATTATTTGGAGATTTTGTGCTTTAAGACCTAGTTGTGCTCTTTTGGCACCTAGACCATGTTTTTTATTAACTTTGTTCCAAAGGTGTAGATCCCTCTATTGAATTTATTTTTGGGTGTTTTAAGTAGTTCAAGGCCACACCACATTATTGTTTCCTATTTAAGGGAGATCTTTGCATTACCTTGTCTCAACTAACAATTGTAAGTTCTCATGTTGTTACTATTATTTCTTCATTAAGAAATGTTGTTTCTTTACTAAGTGTATCTACAATTAGTGTAGTGATAGTTGAGGTTAAGCCTCAATTGAGCATAGAGGACTTAAGAAAAGGGAAATATATTATTCCTTCTAATTTTTAGAAAGAAAAGAGTAAAGAGGTAGAAGCTTCTACTAAAGAAATTGACCTAGATGAGGATATAGTTATTCCAATTTGGGATACCTCTAACCTCACTCCTAACCAAAGTGACACCTTGGGAGAACTATGGAAGAAAAGGGAAAGACAATAGAAGCTAAGAGCTGAAAGAAAATAGAGAAATTAAGTGCTTGAAGATAATAAGGGCATATTTGTTGATGCACTAAGTATAGAGGTTGATGAAAAATAACCAATTTTGGATCAACTTGTTGACATTGTTCACAAGTATAATAAGGAAGTGAATGGACAAGAAAAAATTCTTCAAAGGGTAGAAAAGAAATTTGAAAATAGAGTTTTGGAGAAAGTGGCACAAAAAATTATCATTGATCAAGAGGAGTTGTCCACTATTCTTGCAAATTTTGATAATTATGTAAATAATGTTGTTACTTTATTTGTGAAGTTGAGTGACACATCAAATTTTACTTTGGAAATAAAGGATAAGTTATCTAAGATAGATGGTAGCATGAAGGTAAGTGGACATCATTTGCCACTTGATCCTAGCAGTAGTTCTGCACATTTTGTGAAAATTAGATATCTAATAGATCTACTGGAATAATTGTTGAGGGAAGAAGCCAAGATAAGGGCCACAAGTAGAAATTTAAGGCATGATACCTTCCAACATGGATGCAACACAAAAACATATTGCACATTCCACAACATTAATCCATGACAATAATCTTTTAATAGCTAATCACATGATGGAACTATCAACTGAGGTGTTGATATCTTTGCATAATTAAAAATTTTTGCAAGAGAATTGGGATAAGACAATGTCCATACTTTTGAAGGTACATAGTGATTTCCTTTCAAATTTTGGTGTTACCTTGTAGTTATGAAATCTTGTCATTTGTGTCAAAATCAAGGGGGATATTGATTATATCATACAAAAAGTGAGATATATATTTAAGGGGGAATGCATGTGTACAAATGAGTATATAAAGTAAATAAATGCACAAGAATTTACAAAAAAAAAATTTGAAAAATAAAAAATTGAGTCAGTTCTTACTGAGTAAATCAGCACAATAGTCAAAATCAAGCTACATACCCAAGAATTTACATGTTGATAGGGGGCGTTTTGACTTGTATTTTGAGTACTTAGATTTTTTGTATGATAAGTGTTTTTGTCACAAATGTGAAAGGGGGAGATTTTTGAACTTAAGGTCAAATCATTTGTTAATTAGTGACTTAACACTTAGTCAATTTTTTAGATTGATACCAAGTTCCATATGTAGAAAGAAGAGTCTACTAAGCTTCATAGTGTCTACTGAGCATATGAGATAGAATTGTTAGAATATATAGTCCACCGATATAACTAAGAGGGGGGGAGGGGGTGGTAAATCAGTTATCCAACTATTATCACAATTATCAACCTTAAACAAACTTAACCATATGAGTAATATAAATTGAAACCACAACAAGATGCTCATACACAATAACACAAGATATGCTAACTAGGAAGCCTCTTGATCAAAGGGAAAAACCAAGTGGAGATGGTACCCACAAGATGATATACTGATACAAATAGTCCTTGTTAGAGAATGGACCCTATTAAGAATCTATGAATACATTCAGTACATATGAGTCCCTAATAGGAGACTTTGAATCCCTATTAGGAGTTATGCCAACCCTATTAGGAGGTGTGGAAGACAACTTGACCCACTGCCCAAACAGCTTTAGGGGCAAGACCAATCAACCCATTATCCAAATGATCTCTATATTACTCCTTTCAGAATAATAGAATAGTACTACACTCTTCCTTCCTCTTTCTCTTTCCTATTAACTAGACCTTTGCTCCTTCTAATCTTGTAACTAGATCAAAAATCTTACACCCAATAATCCCTTGGATCACTTATATGCATTCAATAAGCACTCTGCTCCTTTTTACACTTTGCACTTAATACAATGATCACAATACTTCAACATACCCTAATAATTAATGGAAACATCTTTCCTTTATACCATATCTTCATAATAATTCCTTGAGTCATGCTTGAGGCTTTTCCAATTAATTATAATAATATAATATAATTAATTACAATTACAATAGCATTGTTGGCTTATAATCTATACAAAACTTCACACATATGATACTAGGGCTTATGCACTTGCAAATGCCACCACTTGAATATCCTTTGTCATTGCCTGAAAATGCATCTCTTCATTACATTTCAGATGTAAGATAATCAACAAACATCAAGAACTGCTTTCCCAATACTCTATCTCTAAACTGCTCTCTGTAAATTAGGTACAACTTCTGTGAATCTTCAACTTAGACTCTACACACTTGAAAATGTCATTAGGACACTATGTCGAACATGTCCATAATTGTGCATCACCAGAAAATCAAACCATTGTCCATACCATCAAGATCTCTATCTATTATTCAACTAGTCTTTACAAAAGCCATGCTATGTTGATATCAATGACAAATACAATAATGAATGCAACATGTCAATACTTTCCTATTCTTAGAATACTCCTCCAAAGAAGTATCATTAGCATTCATGCTAACAAGAAGCTAGTGTAAGTCATGCTTCATACTTTCTACTAAGCATCATAGGTAGTGTGTAGTGTAAACTAAGCTTAGTAGAGTATACTGAGTTGCAGAAGTAGATATCAGTTGCTACTAAGCACATCAGTATAATCAATGAATATTTTAGTGTTAATCAAGCTCAGTAGTGTCTACCAATTTTATCAATGTCTATTGAGCTACATTGTATTAACCAAGTTGAAGGAAGACAATTTTGACCAAGTTGTAGTGTTAACTAAGACTTTCAGTATCTACCAAGTTCTTCACTATTTTTCAAGTCACCAAAGTACTACCTAAGTTCACACTACTCCTGAGTGATCAATATAGACCATGTAATCAATTTCAACCAAGTGCCAAAGCATACCAAGTTGATAGTGTTGTTGAGTGGAAAAATATCACCTAAATGGTCTTCAAGACCCAAGTTTTAGTAGTGGGCCAACTTATTGAATTATGATGAATTGGATATTGCAACTAATTCTAGAAGGTAATGATTTGGATTGGTATATATGTAACACATTTTATCATATCCAAGAGATAATAATAATGAAATCAGTAACAAGTAAGAAGAAGAAGAGTGCAAATTAAGCATTCAAGGCTACACAAAGTATAAGGAAAAGAGAGTCTTATCTATCATAGTAAGGTGATTAGTTTACATCAAAGGGATCTCATACTACAAACTAAGTTGCAAAGTAGAAATCAACTATTGATTTATCCTAATAGGTGCATCAGTCAAATCCTTTAACAAGGTGGACTTAATAGTCTTTTGTTGAATCTCTTCACAGAGTAGATACTTCATTTTACAATACAAATCCTTTCACAAGGTGGACTTAACAATCCTTATTGCTCCTAATAGGGAATATCACCAAATGTGATCAATTGTAAGCTTTAACATGCTAACTTTATACAATAGCAATAAAGCTTGTGGGTATCATCCCCATCCTAGTATTACTTTCTATTTGGAAGGTTTTTGGGTTACTAAATATTATGTCAAGTGTTATGAATGTTTTATTTCTTTTAGTATTTCATGCATGCTATTAGATCAAATTATATGGTGATGGTTTAATTGGTGAATTAAAGTAAAAGATTTAATTGGTTGCTGATTCACCCCCTAGTGCAAAGGTTTTTAGAAAAAGTGTGAATGAGTCTATTTAGAATCCTTTAGGGCAACCTTATACCTTCCAAGGGTCTCTAAGACTCCCTTCTTCCATACTTCAACTTTCCATAATGTAGGTTAACATTTTGTCTTCCTATTATATTTTATAACCTAACTCTTTAATACCCAATGTTTTCAAGAGACAAAATGATGTTTACCAAGAAATGGGTTAGTGTATGTACTCTATCACTACCCTCTAAATTACTAGGCATAGATCCCTTATGATTTGCAATGATATGCAATCAATATGTTTTTATGAGATTAGAAGTTTTGACATTATAATCTCTTAACTTGAGAGCAGTAAAGGATCACCAAATTATTTGAAGACACAAACAATTTAGGAAAAATATACTTGAATAGCCTATCACACCTAATGGAATGACTGTAGTAGATTATCTTGATATTTTTATCTCTTACTTCTATTCTAAATGTAGATTAACCATCTAAATGTAGAAGAGGAATGGAAGAAGAAATGCATATGAAGACAAGAGGATTTTTTTAAACTATCAACCTTGAATGAAATGGAATCCAACAATTAACTAATATATTCATACACATTTATGTTTCACTTCCCAATGAAACTATCTAAAATGCTATGAAACCAACAAGAGAGGAAACAAAACCATATATGAAGAAAGTAAATGGAATCACCTTCACTATAGTTATCAAAATGAAATAGAATCCATATGATTATCACAAAATCACATATGATTTTCTTTCAACTCTTAATGCAAAAATAATCCATGTATGGGCAACAAAACATGACAAGAAAATAGGGTAAATGGAATTATAGACCAATTCACCATCAAGTTTTCTGACCACTATATTATCAAAAGAAATTACATTTATAGTTTTCTATCATCCCTTAATTTTGGTAGAGAAACAGTCACAAAATAGAAAGAAAATATGAATAGTACTTACATGAAAAATACATATTCTTCAACATGGTATAGATGTGTGACATTGTTCTCGATGATGTCCAAATCCTATAACATCTCTAAGAACACTAGAAACTGTTCATCTTCATGCAGCTTACAAAAACCCTATTAAACTCTTCATTTCCTTCATATTCTATTGTTGGCACCAAATTCATATAATTTGTATCTCAATACTCACAAAGATTTTGAATTTTGGTTGTCAATCTTAAACCAATGATCATGATTAAAATTCATCTATTTCCCTGTATGACTTTCTCCATGGGTCCACCTAGGTACACGTGTTGAATCATCATTATGTCACTAAGATTATTTTCCTTGCATCTTTTTTAAGTGACATAATGACAAGCATTGATCTTTTAAGATCTGACAGTTGAGAAAAAGATCTCCTGTTTGGGTTGTAGTGCAAGTCCACCTTCCTACTATGTACATTATGGAAAATACATGGAACTACTTCATTGCTTGGAGAATTTGATGACTATAGAAAGTGATGGGCCCATTGAGACACATGTTTCTCTCTTGCTATGTTGCCATAATTTATAGTTGAGAAACTTTACATGGCAACATAACAATAGTCATAGATCTATCTTGAGATCAATGATCCTCATTGTATATCCTCATTGTATTTATTTATTATTGAGCATGACTCAAAGAAGATCCCGCCTCAATTGGGTCCCATGAATAGGTGTCATCCTGTCACTATCTTGCTATGAATATTCATCATGCAACTTTGGAAAGTGACATAACGAAAAGTGTAGATCTCTTAAGATCTGATAATCATGGAAAAGGTCCTATTTCCAAGGTGATTTAACTATTCAACTCAATGACATGGACATTTAGATGTGCTTTGGACCATCGATTCAATTTCAAGCTAGTTTTTGCCACCTTTGACCATGTTCTTCACCATTTTTGCATCTTTTAGTGTTCGCTCTACATCAAATTCAACTGATATTATTTTTGGCTTATTATCATGATCTGTATATCATCTTTTAGCCTCAGTCTTTGATGTTCTCTACTACCATTTTCTCTAAATATGATCTCTTTTAAATGTATCCCTCCTTTAGATAGAGAGCACCATGAAGTTATAAATCCTAAAAGAAATAGTATTTCTTCCCTCTCATATAAGAATGGATTGATACTTAACCTCCCACCTAAATCACCCAATAGGACTTGAATGAAATTTAACTTGATTGATTCCCACCAATATAAACTTAGGGTAGAGATGAGAGAAGAAGCCCTAAATCAAAAACTAGAACCAAACAAGACCCTGACCCTAGAATTGATATCAACCTTAGAAGTTTAAGAATAGGGGGCTGAAATCATGGCAACACACAAACTTCTACAACAACTTCCATAATCTTCTTCAAAAACTCCACAAAGTGACTCTAAAAGTCAACTTTGAATCCTAGGGCATAAGGTTGGGAATGATCACAACCCAACTCCCTCACTCCAACCAAGACTTGGAACACTTCAAGGTATACACAAGGATCAATTTCCTACTATATTTTTGATTTCCCAACTTTGACAACCATCAAATGCACTAGAGGACTAATTGCTCCTAGTAGTACTTTTTATGGGTTTTAAGAAAACAACTTGAAAATTTCCAAAATAACTTGGTAAAAAAATTATAGTTTTAGATATCCTTTTGGGCCTTCTATCTATCCCCAAACTTTTAACTTCCTAACCTACTCTAGCAACCCTGAACTCACATAGGCTTGTCAGGACTAATTGGCCAAAAGAGGCTTAGTACACCTAGGAAATAGTAATAATTGGTTCCTAGGCATATAAATTGATGTGGAAGGTCTTTCTCTAACTTATTCCAATGTTAAACAACCTTCTACCAATTTCTAGACTTCCATCTATTCATTAACCCTACAGACCCTCACCAAATTAGTTGAACACATGTGAATATTCAACCTAGGGCTCACTAATAGGACCTTCAAATATCCTAATGAAAATTTGCAATCAAGGAATCTATGAGTAAATTTCCTAACCTTGTAAAATCTAGGATTCCATTGAATTCCAACTATGGAGTTAAAAGTTAGGACCAAAAAGCAATGGAAACCCTTAATTTCAGGATTTCATGATCCAACTTTAGTAAAATAGGGATATGTCTCTCCAAACTTAACAAAAATGAATGAAAAAAAATTCTATGGAATTAGTATTCACAACTCTATCAAATCATGTCATCTAATCTTGTCATCCAATCTATACAATTCCATAGACATAATAAATGCTCAAAAAATCTGTTTATTTCTCCTTAAAATTGATTTGTCTGTAAAATACTTCACACCCATGATTTTTTCCAAAGTATGGATGCATAAATACATCATCTCCAATTTTTAAAAATGATATTTAAAGGATTGGAACCTTTGGGTGAAAATCTACACTTTTTCACAAAAAGTTGTCAACAACAAAAATTGCAAATCAATAACTTTTACAACTTTTCACTTAAGACTTTGTTATCTAATCTTTTTCCTTCCTACAAACCTTCATAAGGTAAAATGATATGAAAAACATGTCCTTGACTCCTACTTGTTCAAAATGTGAAATTTTTAGACACTTTTGGACTAAGTAAACTTAGGTTTATAAGCATAGCTAAAGTTCCTTGACCGAACATAAGGTTATTTGCTTATTACATATAAAATGAAAATAAAACATCCTTTGATGTGGACCATTACATAGTTTCCAAAGGTCACCATATGTATTGATCCACTTTTTTGTTAGTTCCATCACCTTGGTGCCCTACACCATACTCCTCTAGCCAAAAGACATTCAATTGTCTTGAGTGGGAATGTCTACAAATCTTACACCAATCTTCTCAATATTCATCACAGACATCCAAGTTACTCCCTCTAGTGGCTTATCCTTAAATTTAATCAAATAATCATAATAGGTATACTTTCTAGTCTTCCTTTAGATCCTCTTTTCTAAAATGCATTCTATACTTGGTGGACTATGTTTTGGTAGATCTAGAAGTACATCCTTAGAACCTACATCATTAATGTCAGTAGGACTAGAAGTCTTATATGCATTAATATCAAATACATTAAATATTGGTGAGATACCTATAATAGGAGGTAATTCAATCTTGTATGCATTAGGACCACATTGCTTGAGAATTCGAAATGGTCCTATCTTTTTCATGTGTAGTTTTGTATATTTCCCTTTAGGAAGTATTTCCTTCTTAAGGCGGACCATAACCATATCCCCAACCTTAAAATATATTTATTTCCTCTTCCTGTCTTTTTTCTACTTGTATTTTTGAGAACTTTTCTACAATCTCTCTAACTTTTTGGTGAATGTCTTTCATCACTTTAACAAAATCATCTACTAATGCACTCCTCTAACCAATGCTCTCTATAGATCTATGTTAAAAAACACCCCTTGAATGAGAGCCATAGATGATTTGGAATGGATTGAGGCCTATACTTTTGTTGATAGAGTCATTATAGGAGAACTCAACTTGAGGCAAGATAGTATCCCACAATACACCATACTCCTTTTTCAAGCATCCTACGAAGGTTTCTTAGGGATTTTTTTATGACTTTATTTTCCCATGAAATTTTGGGTGATAGGCAAATGACATAGCAAGGTTAGTTCCCAATCTTTTCCATAGGGTACAACAAAAATGTTGTACAAATTTAGGACCGCTATATGAAACAATGGTTAGAGGTAACCCATGAAGTCTCACTATTTCTTTGAGGAATAAGCCTCCAAGTTTGGAAGCATCATGTTTTTTCTTACAAGGCAGGAAGTGTCCCATCTTGGATAATCTATCTACCACAACATATATACTATCATATCTTGATTTAGTCCTAGGAAGACCCAAGACAAAGTCAATGCTGATTGAATCACAAGGCTTTGTAGGTATTGGCAATGGTGTATATAACCCTTGATTTGAACTTGTTCCTTTAGCCCTCTGACATATTATGAAAGTCTCCACAAATTTTCTGATGTTAGTCTACATTCTAGGCCAAAATTAGAATCCCCTTACTAATTTGAAGGTCTTATCAAGGCCAAAATGACTTGATAGACTCCCACAATGTTTCTCTTTAATTATGTTTTTCCTCATTGAGAATTGAGGTATGCACAATTGAATACCCTTAAAAAAAGTCCTTATTGGATGAGTTACTCTACAGAATGAGTTTGATACCTATCCCCTAACTCTAAAAAAACCTAATAGGATTCCTTAAAATCTTCATCATTGATGTACATATCTTTCAAAGCAGGTATACCAACACTTTCCAATTGTACTTCTTGAATGGATAGGTTCCTCCTACTCAAAGAATCGACAAATTTGTTAGCCAACCCTTTCTTGTGTTTGATTGAAAAGATTTATAAGTGTAGGTACTCCATCAAATTAATGTGCATGTGGTTCAACTTCTCATATCTATTCAAAAAACTCAATGCTTGATTATTAGTGTAAACAATAAATTCCTTAGGTAGAAAATAATGCCTCCATTTCCTAGGGGATTGAGCCATTTCATACATCTCTAAATCATAGGTGGATTATTTTTGTTTTCCTTCATTTAGTTTCTCACTAAAAAAGGCCATAGGATTTCCCTCTTGGCTTAAAATACCACCAATTTCCCTCTTGCTAGCATCACATTCTATGGTGAGATCTTGTTAAAACTAGGCAAAACAAGTATTAGTTGTTGTGCTACTCTTGTATTCAAATATTCAAATGACTAATCTATATTCCTAGTCCATTCAAACTAACATTTTCTTCCCCATTGATAGTATCAATCATAGGTGCACTTATCCCACTAAAGTTCTTAACAAATTTTCTATAAAAACTAGCAAGGTCATGAAAGCTTTTTATCTCATTAGAATATGTTAGAGAAGGCCAATTCAGTATGGATTCTACTTTTTAGGGATCCATCTTTAGGTTTCTCATGGAGATGACAAACCTAAGGAATACAAGTTCCTCCTGCAAGAACACATACTTGTCCAAATATATCTTTAACTACTCCTCATGAAACCTCTTCAGTACCATATCAAAATGCATTAGATTTTCTTCTTTATCTTTAATAAAAATTAAGATATCATCCAAGTAATATGAAATCTTTGAGGACTTCATTCTTTAACCTCATGAAGGTGCTTGGAGCATTAGATAGGCCAAAGGGCATTACAACCCATTCAAACAATCCTTCATTGGTTTTGAAGGCAGTATTCCATTCATACCCTTTTTTTATCCTTATTTGGTGGTAGCCACTTTTCAAGTCAATTTTGGAAAAATACTTTTTACACCCTAGGGAATCCATAAGATCTTCCAATCTAGGCATTGGGAACCTATATTTGATATTTATTATTGATTTCTCTAGATTCAATGCACAATCTCCATGTACCTTCTTTGTTGGGAGCAAGCACTATTGGAATAGCACAAGGGCTACTACTTTTCCTTATAAAACCCTTCTCTAGAAGACCTTGTATCTTCTTGGCCACTTCTACATTTTTCTCTAGTGTCAGTTTATAGGCTTCTTTATTAGGTAATGTGGAACTAGGAATTAGGTCAATAAAGTAAATAATCTCCCTCATAGGTGGTAAAGTGTCTATCTTTTATTACCAAGTATACCTTTGTATTCATTTAATAGGTCTGCAACTTCCTTTGGGCCTACCCTCCTTATTGGTTTTGATTTTTTTTTTGGTTTCGCAACTATGGAAAAGCATGGGACATTCTCCTCCTTTAATGCTCTGAAGAATTTTTTTTTCCCAACTAGGATCACACTATTACTTAAGGGTTCCCCCCTTTCACTCTCAGGTAATGGTGTCATAGTATAATTTACCCCATCTTTGACCGACACATTCTTTTTCCCCTAATGTTGAGCATAAACATCATACTTCCATGGCCTCCCTAAAAGGGATGGCATGCATCCATGTTAGTTACTTCACACAGGACCTTGTCTCTGTACTCTCCTATCTGAAACTCTACCCAAAATTTGTCATTGACTATGGTTTATTGGTCAATATTTAACCAAGACACATTGTAAGGGTTTGAGTGTGGAAATTTATTCAAAACCAATTTTATTAATCATTTTTATTAATGCTAAGTTCTTTGTTGAACCAGAATCAACAATCACTTTACAAACCTTGCCCTTTACCTTGCAGTGTGTCCTAAATCAAGTTTATCTTTGGGAAAAATCATTTTGTATTGGCATCTTCAAGAGTGTTCTATTGAACATGGTGCATTCTCCTTGTTCTAGCTTAGAAATTCTAGCACTTGAATGGTAAGAGGTCATACTCTGACAATCCTCCTCGTGGAAAAGTTGTACTCTTTTATCATTTTCTTGATGGCTTGTGCTTGATCCACTCTTTCTTGGACATCTTAAGGATTGGTGGCCCACTTGGTTATAGGAAAATAATTTACCAATGAACACATTATTACCTCTTCCATTTGTTCTCCCCAAACTAATTCCTCTACCTCCTCTAAAGCTTCCTCTAGAGATTCTCTTTATCATTCTCCTAATTTCTTGAATCTACTTGAGGGCTTGGTGCTAACCCCCTTCCTTGGAACTTTCCTTTGCCTCTAATATTAGTTCCTCTCCCTTTATTCTAATCATTCTTCCTCTTGATCTTATCCTCAATCTTAAGAGCAACTTGATAGCATTTGTGTACTAATTCTTCTTATGCTAGAGTTAGTTCATCTTGTATGTTGTACTTGAGGCCATTAATATACCTATCAAGTTTTTTCTTCTCATCTTCATATACCTTGGCCCTAAGAGTCAATGTATGAAACTCTTGGGTGAAGGTGCTCACATCCATATCCCTCTATTTAAGGTTCTACAATTTCTTATGGTTCATTACCTCATAGTCATTAGGAAAAAAATGTTTCATTATCTCTACCATCATCCTCTTCCATGTGGATATGGGATGTTTTTCCTATTCCATCCTTTCATTTTGAAGGAAATTCCACCAAATTAATGTTGGTTCCTTCATTTTAGACTTTGTTGTCTTCACCTTCTAACTTGCAAGGATCTCCTCATATCCAAAATAGTTATCAAGCACTTTAAGCCACTCCATGCATGCTTCTAGCTCCATCTTCCCATCAAACATGGGAAAATATCCTTTATACTTCTTCCCTACCCTCTATAGGGATGGGAAGATCTAATTTATCCTTCTTCCCTACCCTTTGTAGCATTACCACAATCATTCTTTGATCTTCAGGTACATGAAGAAAATCCTCCTCTTCTTCTTCTTCTTGGTCTCCTTTACACACTTTCCCCTTCAATTTTTCAATCTCTCTTCTCATAGTCCCTCATGGCTTTACAGTTAGCCATCTACTCTTTAACAATCTTTGCTAATTCTATATTGGTGATCCTCAAGGGAACATCCTCCTCTACCATTTCCACTAGACCTTACTAGCTCTAATTTCACTTGGTGCAGCTATCTTTAGAAAAAGTGTGAATGAGTTCAATCAAAATCCTTAAAGGCAACCTTATACCTTCCAAGGGCCTCTAAGACTACCTTCTTCAACCCTTAAACTTTCCACAAACTCCTACAACAACTTCCATAATCTTCATCACAAACTCCACAAATTGACAATAAAAGGCAACTTTGAATCCTAGGGCACAAGCTTGGAAATGATCACAACCCCAACTCCCTCACCCCAACCAAGACTTGGAACACTTCAAGGGATACACAAGGATCAAGTTTCCACTATAGTTTTGATTCCCCAACTTTTACAAGCATCAAATGCACTAAGAGGTCAAGTTGCTCCTAGTAGTAATTTTATGGGTTTTAGGGAAATAATGTGGAAATTTCCAAAAGAACTTGGCAAACAAATTATAGTTTCAAGATAAAAGCACAAACCCATGTCACCCTTTTACAAAGAAAAAGGCAAACAAACATACAACAGTTCACCTTCAATGACATAAAACTAGTATTATTATTTGAAATTTGAAAATGAAGTAAACTAATGAAATGTGTAGAAATGGATGAAGTTTAGGGTTATTATTTTTAATAATTATTTGAAATAAGAAATGATATATTTTCCTATTTTTCAAAGATAACTTTTCAATTGCTGAAAAATGCTAAAAATTAGGGATCTAGTTTCCCCCACAGAATTACATAGAAATAAATATATTTCTCTTGTGATATCATATTATATTATAGATAACATATGTAGCTAGAACAATCAAGAATAAAAATTGGCTTTAGACCTATATTTCCTATTTCATAACGATTCAAATTTCAAGTCACCTCAAATTGATAGTTTTCATCTCCCACCACATTTTTCAAAATAAATCTACTCAAAGCAAAAGAAAAGTTATACATTCTGGAAGAGGACTCTCTCCTCTAGAATGAAAAACTAATTTTTACTTTTTTTGATATAATTTAGTATTTCTTTCTTTCTCAAAATCAAAACCTTCTAGAGTGTTATAATATGTACTTGTAGAAATTTTTTATTACAATATACTATATCTAATTAAAACACTATGAAATCTATATGAGAATATTCTTGACTTTGAGCTCTATAAAATGGTGTTTATATGCTATTAAAAAAATATCATAAAAAATAGTAGAAGTTATTGAAACATCAGTTTTCTAAAATAATTTTATTTTTTTAGTAATCAGGCACTAACTAGTATAAAACATACATTTCATAGACATTTCTAATTGGAAAAGTGTGAGACCATGCATCACTTAGCTAGAATAAATTTATCAAGATCATATGTTTGAGCAAAATGGGTTTTTAGATAGAAATACTCAAATTCGGTCATTCTCATAAGTCAGCCTGAAAGGTGACACAACTTTGTACTTTTACCCTTCATATACCCTTTTGGGCCTTCTATCTATCCCCCCAAATTTCAACTTCCTAACCTAGTTGAACACTGATAAACTCACACAGGCTTCTTAGGCCTAAGTGGCCAAAAGAGGCTTGGAACACTTGGAAAATAGCAAGAATGGGTTACTAGACGTAGAAATTTGTAAGGTCTCGACCAAGTAAGGACTAGAAGGATCATTAATTTGTCTACAATATAATTTTATTAGAAGTAAATATTAATTTTGTCATTAGAGAACATTATATGCCTTATGCAATAACATGATTAGGGAGGATCCTTATGTGAGTTGCTATAATTAGTATTGTTTAAATAAGATTGACTTATCATTTGTAACCATCTGAATATTAGGTGCAAATGTGTATGTGATACATTGTATAGTAGAATCTTGCTTATTTAATCAATATGCAAAGTTAGACTCAACTTATGATAAACTATAGATTTTGTTCATACAATTGACACTGATTACAAATAGAAATGTTTGGACCTCTTTACATATGATATGATAGTTTATATAGTTTATGAGACTGGTAGCATTAGAACTAATTCACACTATGATGGGTTGTCTAATTTATGTTAACATCTTGATTAGCTAATGTGAGTTACCTTATGGATAAATAACTTAAATTGTTCATCTTATCACATCATGATAATTAGATAGTTTTAATAATTGAAATTATGGCCAATTGAATTGAATAGATATTGTGTTGTAGCGAATACATTCTACATAAGGTGACTGTGAAAATGGAAATCAAGTTTGGATTATTTGATTATTGTTTTGAAGTAAATTATGTATCATTTAATTCTAAATAAAGAAGTACAAAAATAAATAGAATATAGATAACACAATCAATACTAGTGATACTAGTTATGTTATTCTAAGAGATGTTATGATTTGAGTCCTATAATTAGTGAGAGTAAATACTTATGCTTGATGAATTTGATTAATGTATGTGTAAGGTGTAAGGTGTTTTGATACATATGCCATGAATTATTAATGTGGTTATTATTCTTGAAAAAATTGTAATTAGAGCAGTTAAAGTAGAAAGAATGATACTTATTTGTAAATGAATTTCATATGCAAATGATTTTGAAGAAATGATGTTGGAATATGATATTGATCTAATGGGTTGATCCATGGTTAATTCAGGTATATGTATTAATGTTTATAGTCTTATATTTATATGTTTGAGTTATTGTTGTTAAATTTGAATTTGTGCAGTAGATGATTATGAAGACCTAATTGGATGATTATGAAGACCTTCAAGAAAACTATGCCAACTCTTGTACAACAATCAAAGTTGACCTCAATGCAAACTTTTTGTAAAATCGGATATGAACTAAAGTTGGACTTTAGAAGCATTTAAATGGACCCTAGAGTGCATTTTGGGTTAAAATAACCTAACCCACTTATACTACCCAGGGTTGGGGATTAGTTGAGGGTCAAATCATGGTTAAAACTTACATTATGACAGCTCAAAAGGGCCCCACTTCAAATGTGATGAAAATGAATAGTGGGAGACAACAGGTTATGACACATTGATAAGAAAGCCATGTGCCTTCATTAAATGAGGGAGGATTTTGGAAGAAGAGGGAGGAAGATTTTGGAGGATTGCCCATTCACCATTGTTGGAGATGAAAAGGGAAGTTATATGTAGAATAGGAGAATGGAGGAGGGAGGAGAGGATGGTAGAACCAGTATGAGGAGAAGAAGATCAAGGGGGAACTTGAGAGAGAGATGAGTCTTTCTATCCATTTTCTTTTGTAGTATTTTTCTTTGAGTTGGATTCATGTAAGTCTGAAATGTGTAACAAGTGTGGTTAAAAATTTTGTTCTAGTATTAGGAACTTACTCATATGATAACATCTATGATCCTTAGATGTAGTGAGTTCTTGCTTGAGGGTATGGCTAGGGCACTAGAGGCCTTATGATGCCATTAATTGGTAGGGTGGAAAACAAGCATTTTTTGAGTATTTGTAGTTTTCTTTATTGTATCTTGCAAAGAAATGTAAATGAAACTTATAAAAGCTAAGTCTTGTTATTTGTTTTAAGCTTGTGTATATGAATCTATGCAAAAGGGAAGTTTTTGATCTTACATTTGTGATGTATGAAAGGTTTCCCATTTGAATATATGAAAACAAGAGAAAAAAAGAAAGAAAAAAGGTAGTTCTATATCTTATTAAGATTTGTATTTGAGAGACTTTAAAATGGAAATCTAAATCTAATGCTCTTTCGAGTTGAAATAAATTAGTTAATCAAAGTTTTGTTTCCTTATAGTGCAGATCTAAAATTTGTAGCAGAAAATAGTTATGTAAATCATGCATTCCTTTAAAAATAATCTATGTTTTATTCTGGGTAAGAAAATATGGGCATGACAAAATTGATGTAGAAGGTTTTCCTCTAGCTTATGCCAACATGAAATAAGCTTCTACCAAGTGCTAGGCTTCCATCTCTTCAATCACCCTATAAATCCTCACCTAATCGGTTGAATACATGTGAATATTCAACCTAGGGCTCACTCATAGGACCTTGAGATCTCTTGATGCAAATCTGAAATTAAGGAAACTATTAGTAAATTTCCTAACCTTGTAATATCCAAGAGGTCGCTGAATTCCAACCATGGAGTTATAAGTTAGGACCAAAAAATCATGGAAACCCTTAGTTTTAGGAATTGCTAACCCAACTTCAATAAAATAGGGATATCTCTCTCTAAACTTTAAAAAAATGAATGAAACAAATTTCTATGGAATTAGGATTGACAACTATATCAAAACATGTCTTCTAATCTAGTCATCCATTCTATATAATTTTGTATGTACAAAATAAATGCTTAGAAAAATCATTTGTTTCTCTTTAAAACTGATTTGTCTATATAGTAATTCACACCCCTAATTGTTTCTAGAGTGTGGATGCATAAATACATCATCTCCAGTGGTTACAACTAATATTTGAAAGGTTGGGACCATTGAGTGAAAAGTTGAAAATTTTGACAAAAAGTCATCATCAACAAAAATTGCAAATCAACAACTTTTCACTTAAGACTTTGTTATTTGATTGTTGGCCTTCCTACAAACCTTATTAAGGTAAAATGATATGAAAAAAATGTCCAAGACTCCTACTTATTCAAAATGTGCAACTTTAAGACCCTTTTGGACTAAGTGAACTTAGGTTTATAAGCACACCCGAAGTTCCTTGACCAAACATATGATTATTTGCTCATTACATGTTTTCCAAAGGTCACCATAATGTTTACTATATGGTTCTTCTTGGAAAATTGAAAACTCTTTACAACCTATCTAAGACTAAGCTGTATGTTTATTTTCATGTGTAGTATGAATGGGGGACTAAAGATTGATGAGGAAGAAATATAACTAGTTTTCATGAAACTTAGATATTTTTCATCTATGTTTCCATTAATTCCAAAGGGGGATATTGTTATGATGAATGATAGTATTCCTACGGGGGAGTATGTTAGTAATGTTGGAGACATGATTGAAATCTTATGTGTTGCATTCATGATAGAGTTTTTCATTGATGTCAACATACATTTTATTCTATGAAGGATTTCAGAATTATAGAGGAAGAATTGATTGGCGTGGTCAACACTTAACCAAGTATGTTATGTGCATGCGAAGGTAGCTTCATGTGATTTTCTTGATGTGATATCTATGTTCATGAATTTTTATTAAAGATTTTGTATTGTTGTACGATGCTCTCCCAAGGTAGCTTATAGTGACACTTTCTAAAAATTAATTGCTAGTAAATGTGTTATACCTTTTGGCATAGATAGAATTTAGTTAAGCAGTATTAGATGATGGTCAAAGACAAGTTAAAGATGCTATGGTTGAGATAGATAAATCTAATATATATATATATATATATATATATATATATATATATATATATTACTTATTGAAGATTGTTTAGAGTAATCTTTCCTATGAGTGGACTATTGATGACATCATTGAGGAAAGAGTATAATTATAAAATAATGAATAATACAATATCATAAATATGTCCGATATTAATATTTTAGATAGGGAAAGCCTTTGGGATGACTTAATACTTGTTTTTTAGGACTTGGTATAAAAAAAAGATAATTTTCTTATGGTAAATCATCATATGTGGTCATATGCATTATGATGTTTGGTTGAGTGAACCTAAATGTGAATATCTTTTGATCAGACTAAAGATTGATTTGGATTAGCATACTATGAGCTTCAAAGAAACTATATTAGAAAAGGAGTTTTTGTTTAGTTATTTTAGAGATCTTAGATATGCTTATCCAGAAGATTGTCTAGCGAAGACTATTTTTTAGGCTATTTGGACAGTAGGTTCAATTGTCCTCCTTTCAACTCCTAACATGGTTGGCACAACTCCTAACAAGGTTGGAATCTCCCAATAGGGATTCAAAGTCTCCTTGTATTGATTGTATTTCATTGAATTGTAACATAGTATATCCTTTCACAGGGAACTTTTATATTAGTACATAATCTTGTGGGCATCATTCCCACCAAGATTTTCCCTTTGATCAAGGCTTTCGCTAGTTAATATATCTAGTGTTATAGTGCATAGTTATATTTCTATGGTTGTTTCATCTACTATAAACGTATTTCAAAATTAATAAAGATAACGAGAGTTTTTTTAAGAACATAATTGATTTGCCCCACCCCAAGATTAGTTATCTTGGTAGACCTTACTTTCTAACAAAATCCACATTGGTCCCATGAAAAAATATTTTAAACTAGCAAGGAGGAAGCCAAAAAAGAAGGTTGATCTAGGAGAATAAGAAAACCCACAACTTAGCTCCATTGTGGTGATTGACCATCTTCTATAAAACAAAACCCTCTACAACCGTTGATCTATTAGGGTTTCCACTTGTATCTAATTTTTCCAAGTAGGTAGATCATATTAGTAACTATTTCTATGTCCTTAGAAAACAATCTCAAGGAATGACCCACACCTAAATAATTAGATTGGATTGAATAAATTTTACTAAAACCCCTTACTTCTACAAAGGTGTATCCATTGTCAAACCCCTTGAACTCCTCACCCTCTACTCTACTACTACTCTCACTCCCATGTTATATAAACTAAGAATGTTATGGCTAGTTATATAGTGGCAATAAATAAAATATTACATCAAAATGGCTAGTTCATAACACTTTTAGAAAGTTACAATTTCTTTTTAGTTGGTCATGTTATGAAGAAATTTGGCCATTGTGAGTTAGGATATCCTTTAGTTGAATAGTATAAAATAAAACATGTTATTAATATGTCACTAATAGTATTTTAAAAAACACTAAGGATTTTTAAGCACTACATGTGGAGTGAATATATTGGTCAACGCTTTAGGTCATGCATTATATTGGTGTTTGTTATGCTTTTTATTACTTGTTGATAGGCAAATACTATTGCAATCAATATTGCTTAACTTGTTATTAGTTATATCTAGTTGAACCAATTACGAAGAAGTATATTTCATTTGTTTAAACTATATTTTCTTTTAATAAAGCCTACATAAACAATATTTAATTTTTTAAAATTGGTTTTCTCCCTGTTCATTGGATAATACATTTGGGGTCTTATATATGTTTTTCTTGCACGATTCCTTTAAAATAGGATAATGGATGCATGTGCCCCTTAATCTATTCTTTATGATATTTATTTCTATACATTTTATTTCATTTAGAAATACAAAGTGGCTTTCATGTTTATTTTTAAAATAATTTTAATAGTTTAATATTGATATTACTTTTATATTTTTATTTAACAATATATGATACATAATACACAAATTAAATATAGAACATGGTAGGATATGTTATAATGAAAAAATATCTATTCTATAAGATTTATAGCAATACTTAATATTATTATATCATATATTAATAACATTTTAGTTAGGTTTGTAATTGAAATAAATATTTTTAATCATTATAATTATAATTGTTATAACAATTAAACTTGGTCATATATGATGTTACTATTTGAATCAAAATTATTAATGAAAATACGCAAGAGCCTTTGATCTAAGAGGTCTTGGGTTAAGTCCACTCCAACATAATAAATAATCATCAATGATAAAAATTAATTAATAATAATTAACCTTGGCTACCCTATGTTATTCATAGAAAATATTAATAAATAAAAAAATTAATGAAATGATAACTACTACTATGAAATTGATTATTATACTGTAAAAAAATGAAATAAATTACTAAAAATTATTGCTATGCCTCTAACAAGATAAGTACTAGCCACTACGTGGCACTTGTTATAAATATACAATGTAACAAAAACCTATTTATTATGCTTTGATGACAACCATATATTTTCTTTAGTACATTGGTTAGAGGATAGTTATGGTATAATGTATTCACTATTATAAATAACACTATCACTTGAAAATGTCCCCAAGATAGGTAGAGGGGGAGCTTTTAATTTCTCTACGTGGTAATAGGTGGTAACTCAATTTTTAAACAAAATGATATGTAAAAAGAATAAACAATTTTGTAACCTATGATCAATTGAAATTGAATAAAATATATATGGATCTATGCATCAACAACAATGGAAAATTCAAAAACTCACACATCACCTCTAATTTCATGTCATTTTGAAACCAAGTTGTATGAGATTTTCAATTAGAGCCTTAAATGGATATAAAAAAACTTGATCCCCCATACTTCCATAAATTATGTTATATTTATTTGTAAGTAAATTATTTTATTTTTTTCAAATAAAATCTTTATACAATATTATATATATTATTTTTGTATTAATTTATATATTTTCTCGTTGATTTTATTCTCTTATATTACACTTATATCTTATCAAGTATTTTGAATTTTTATTAACATCAATTAAAGATATTAGAAAATCACATCACACACATGTACACACATGTACACACACATATTCGAAAGATGAATATAAATTGTATAAACAAAAAAGTTAGTTTCTTAAACTAGTTTTGTGATGATGTCAATTTTTTTCATGTTGTCAACATAGAGAATGTGATTACACTATGTATCAATTTTACTATAATTATATTTATGCTATTTTAGGTTAATTTGTGGTTCAAATTTGATATTAAATCGAGACATCAATGAATTTCTCGACATCCTTAGATTTTAGTCAAATCGTGGTAGATGACTTAGTAGTTGAGATTGTAACTTCATGCCTTTTAAAATCATAAATGGTGAATTAGAATCACTCATAATTATTAATGACAACCTACTTAGAAATTACTTTTGCCATAACTAATGTTTTAGATTGGCATCTTTAAATAAGATGGACACAAGTAAGTTTCTTTTAGTAGTATATCCTAAAAAAGGAGACAAAAAGGGAAGCTAGTAGTTGCACATTAAGTTACATTTTACTAGTATACCAATGTAAATCATATGATTTGTCAATTTTAGACATGTAACCAGTACATTAGATTTCAATTATGATCATTCATAATCAGTCATAAAAAAGTTATAAAGTCGCAACTACTGATACTATACTAGTACAAATATTAAATAGCAAATCTATCAATTTTATCACATTTACTCCAACATATTGAACATATTGAACTACTTGAATGTGTACCTATAAAATGAAAGACCGAATAATATTTGAAGGGAATCCAATCTCAGCAACCTTCTTTGCATGATAGAAAATAGATAGATATCATAATTACAACATCCACTTGGTAGCTAGTTAGCTAGTCTATTTAACTATAGTTTATCTTTTGCAAGGTGAGCATAAATTTGTAGTTAGGACAGAAAGACGAATTGGTTGTCTATAATGACACCATTCCTTAACGTTTCTCTTATAGATGGAATAGAAAACGTTATACAGCTCAATGCCTTTGAATTGACCTGCAATTACTAGTCTTGCCCCACTTTAACCTGCCTGAAAAGGAAAACTTCCGTTGGTATCTATCAGATTTTATTTGTCAGATTTGAAGGTGCGTTTTGATTTTAATTGCTTCATGTTGATAGCTAAACAACCTCGCTTCCTTATTGATTCTTCATTGCAATTTATGATGCAGGCAGCCAGAGTTTTTTCTTACTGTGGTGAGTAGAAAGGGAAGAAAAATATCTCTCTTTTATTTTGTTTCTTCCAAGAGAAAATACAATCATATAAATGATTCTCACGATATGTAATTTTAGAAGTTTACTTATTTTGAAACAATATTTGTTAAATTATTGAAATTTGGAGTTTAAATGCTGTTAGTTCTTCTTAAAGATAGGTTATTATTGCATTCATAAAAATTCTATGTGACTTCTATTGTTTATATCAGTTATTTATTTCATATGATTAAATAAATCTTATGTTTCCTTCATTTGATTAGTGTTGGTTAATAGTTTGTCCCTCTTGTTAACTTGGCTTTACCTTGACTCTAGAAGCCCAAGATGTGAGGAAACAAAAAGATGTCACCAACAAATAGGTCAGTGTATGTGTTATATCACTTCCCTCCGAATTATAAGGTGCAACTCCCTTAAATGCAAAATAAATGAATTGTGTCTTTGATATATCATTGTGATGGAGGTATGCTCTTAACCTGAGAGCAGAAGAGGATAAACTAGGATGCTCTTAACTACAAACAACCCAAGTATAATTAGATTTGGGAAACCTATAACACCTAGTGGAATGGATACCACAAGTTACCTTAAAGCCCTTTTAATACTACTACTCTAATGAAAATGTAGGTTAGTCCTACTGGAATGTAATCTAGGGAGAGACATAGAGATATACATGAAAGATGAAATGGAATCCACCTTGACTGATAACCCTCCACTAAAATAGAATCTACTAAGATATCACCAACTTCAAATACATATGTTGTGTAATCCGATAAAGAATACTTTACTATGCATTGTTAGTTTAGCTAGAGGAGATAATGAACCAAACATTAGAAATGTTGATCTTAAATAGAATTAAGACAACACAAGACCTAGTTGGAGATATCAACTAAATCCTCCATTTCATAGAACCTCTTGATTCTCACTCAGTATTTGGAAATATAGGGGGAGAAGTTGCATACAATTGTCAATCCCTTCTATTAACTTAGAAAATTACATATATAGGCCCCCTCTTAGGGTTCTTGGCTAGTTACAAATTCATTAGTTATATTAATAGAGCACTTGAAATGCTCAAAAATCTAGCAGCCATCCATCACAATTCAATACATCAAAGAAAGAAAGTAGAAATGGTTAGAAACCCTCAAAATGGTTCATATTCCACTATGATCTGTAACAATCACCTTGGTACCAAAACTTGTATTTCATATCGTAACATTCACAACAAGTTTGAATCTTTGTTGTTGATCTCTTATCAATGATCATGATTTAAACATAACAACCCTTCTATCTTTCAGCTCTTTATCTCCACTTCTCAACTTTTACCTTAGGTTAACTTTAACTACCTATGAAGTAGCAATGGTTTTAAACTTGAGTACCATAAGTTACTTTTCATAGTTTTGCCATCTTACCTCAAGATTAACTTTAATTTATTGTGATGTTGTAATGGCTTAAACTTTATCCATCATGTTGACCCTTTGCATCATTGCAACATGAATTTCTTTAGGCCAAAACTTAGTTGTGATCATGCGATCTTTAACTTTTGTTGATTCTCAACTTGAAAATCAGTTAACTACATTATTACCCATTTGTGATGCTACGATGACTACATAGAAGATTGCTATCTTATTTTACAGCTTTGCAACAAAGAATTTAACTCCTACTAATATATTATGATGATGCGATAACCATGTGAAATTGGCTACAACCATTCATTGCAACCTTGAAATTCAAAGCCTTAACTCATCTTTTAATCCTGTGATGTCGTAAATGCATACTTTCTCTCCTTCACACCCCTAACCTTGGGTTACTCTTAATTGCTAGGGACAATGAAATGAAGAACTTTCACTACTTCACTTCCTTAACTCTTGATTAACTTTAGCTCCTTGCAAAGATGCAATAGCCTTAGATCTTAACTATTGTGGTTATCTCTCCACATCATCACAATTTGGATTTCGCGACCTTTGATCTGATCTTCGTCTAATGGTTAGGAATCCATATCTAAGTGAAATTCACCTGTCAACCCTTGATGTGGAGATCGAGATTTATTTTGTGTCATTGATTTGATTTACATCTTCGCTCTTGCCACCTTTGACTAGGTTGTTTGCTATTGTGTAACATATTGAGCAGTCTTGAAGGCTTCTACTACTTCCTTTGCATTAGATTTGAATGCTCTTCCTTCTAACATATTTCCACAATCTATATCGTATCCTCTAGCCATCTTGATGTTTGTACTATATTTTTCTTTGAATATAAGTGTGATATTCTTTTCAATGCATCCTATCCTCACCATCAACACTTGATTAAAGCATTAGGGTTTTAGAACAACTTCCCTCTCATCTAGGAAATACATAAACTTACCCTCCCTTTTCTAATCACCTAATATGAATGAATGCATTATATTTCCTTTGACTGCCCACCTAGGTGCATACAAATGAATAGATGAGATGAGAAGTTCTTCAAGGGAAATCTAGATATAAATATTGCTAGATACAATTGTCTAATTATGTGTTGTCTTTGATGTTACAAAAATGTCATATCAGTTGTCAGTTTGTGCTTACCGAGCTCACTTGGTCAGCAAGACATTTTTTCTTGTCTACCAAGAATTCCTATAAATTACTCTACAAAGACATTGTCTACCAAGCTCACTTGGGTATCGAAGAAAATTATGGTAGAAAGTAGTGTTAAATGAGTTCTCATGATTAACAAAGGAGAGTTGGTCAAAGTCAGTATTCACTGAGTTCACTCAGTTGCCAAAGGATTTTGCAAGTTCACAATGTTAACCAAGCTTCTGTTAGTTAACACAAGAAATCATGTTAGGACTAGTGTTTACAAGGTAGGGTCGTCTATCAAAGGATTTTGTTGATTTGGGATATGAAGTTTAATTATTTCAAGTATTGATTCTAGCTGACTATGGTAATGTTTATTGGTCATTGTAAGTTATAATTGAGCTGACTTGATAATCTAAACAATATAAATATAAGGTTAGGTTGAGATTCTAGTGTATGGGAGAGTATGCAAGTGTATTGATTGATTGAAAAGGAAAGTGTGTGAATGAGCTTGAGGGATGGTTAGATATCCTTGTGGAGTAGCAAAGTAATATTTGATCAAGAAGGATCTAGTATGAAGTAGAATAGAAATCTATAATCAGCAATTCAGTTATCTCAATCAGATCATCTCATTATTACTTTCTTACCATTGTAGCAGTGATCCAAAATCTCTTAATAGAGTTAGTTTAATAGCTAGTTTTAAATCCTCTAACAAGGTGACAATTCCATTGAATTGTTTTAAGACCTCTTGCAAGGCCACTCCTAACAAGGTCATTAAATCCTCTAACAAGGTCACACCTAATAGTGTGTTTTGTAACCTTTAACTTGGTTGGCTCCTAATAGGGCTCACTTTAGAAGAGTGAAAATCAGTAACTAGTTACATTGGTAGTTTTACCCATATTGGGTGTCCATGTTACATCTTGGTGTCTCATGTGTTCATGTTATTTCTTTTATGCTTGCAAGTTAATCATTGTGAATTTTTAAGATTAGTTAAAAGTAAATCACACTTCTTTTACCGAGTTACAATATTTTTTATGTGTTTACAGAATAACAGTAGCAATTAGTTTTATTGTAACATCCAAGGGATTTGAATTATTTTTGTGGTAACTAATTCACCCCACCTCTTAGTTACTCTATCTATATTTCCAAAAATTGGTATCAAAGCTTTTGGTGCTTGCAAGAAAGGTTTTAAGGACCTAAGCTAAACATCAGGACGTCTTACAATAGAGAAATTTCAAAACTTAACAGAGACAACTTTTTAGCATGGTAGGGCCTCATGAGTATTCATCTAGCTTCCATTGGTGATTTAGGATTGAAATACCTTGACAAAGAATACACAACTCTTGTTGGTGCATTATCTATTGGAGATATTGCTAAGAAAAAGAACCATAACACCATGATGATAGATATTGCATCTGCTCTTAGCTATGAGGAATTTGATGATATCAAGGACTACAAAACCACTTTTGAAATGTGGAATAAGATAAAGAACATCTATGGTGGTGATGACAATGTGAGGAGAGCCAAAGCTAAAAGCCTTAGAGGACAATTTGATTAGATGAGAATGAGAGAAGGTGAAAATATTGCCAAATATGTTGAAAGAATCAAGGCAAGTGTTAGTGCAATCAAAGTTTCTGGAGGAGATATCAAGGAAGAAACTATTGTAAGTAAAGTTTTTAGAACATTGCTTCCTATCTATGCAATTAGAGTATCTTTTATTCAAGAAAGGAGGTGTGAAACAAATGATAAGATAACTTTGGATACCTTAGTAGGAAGATTGATAGCCTTTGAGCTAGACAACTTTGACAATTATGTTTTAGCTTCCAAGAATATTGAATCTACATTTGAGGCAAACCTTTCACTTAAGGAGAAAGGTAAAAAAATAAAGGACATTCAGTCAGAAAGTGAAGAAGAATCAGACTAAAGTTCTAATAGTGATCTTGAAGTTGTTAAAGCTCTACTTGCAAGAAAATATTTCAATGGTAGAGGGAAATACAAAGGTAAAGTTCCCCTAATCTATTTTTCATGTGAAGAAATTGGTCATATTGCTGCCAAGTGCCCAAACAAAGAAAGCAAGGATTAGAAGAGAAATCACAAGTGCAATGGCAAGAAGGATTTAAAAAATCACTAATCATTCAAGGATAAAGGTAAGAAGACTTGTTTTATGGCTAAAGATTCTAATAATAGTGAAGATGAAATAGTTTATATTGCTATGAAAGATGAATCTGATGATGAAGAAGATAAGATGGCACTTATCTCTCATGTGAGAAAAAATGATACATGGATCATACATAGTGGATGTTCACATCATATGACTGGTGATAAAACAAAGTTTGAACACTTTGAAGACTATGATGGTCATAGTGTAAAGTTGGGAAACAATGAACCTTGTTGCATAAAAGGGAGAAGAAAAATCTCATTAACCAAAGAACTTGTATATGAAAATGCCTACTAGGTTGAAGAACTAAAGCATAATCTGCTGAGTGTAGCAGAGCTAATCAGAATTAGATTCAAGGTGGAATTCATGCATGGCAAGGAAAGACTACTGGATGACAAAGGAAAACTAATTGGATCAGGCAAACAAACAAAAGGTAACCTATTTTATCTTGATCTTGGTGATTGCTCATGTTTTATTGCTCAAGTTAAAGAAAGTTGATTATGGCATTAAAGGTTATGTCATGTAAATTTTGATAACATGGTGAAAATAAGAAAATTTAGGAAAGTAAGAGGCATTCCTAGTTTGAAGAAACCAGATTTTGGTTTATGCAAGAATTGTCAGATTGGCAAAATGGGAAAGACTAGTTTTAAAAGAAAAAACTATCAATCTAAAGATATCTTGGAAATTGTGCATATTGATTTATGTGGACCTATTGGAATAAAAAGCTATAGTGGAGAAAAATTCCTTATTCTTTTTGTTGATGACTATTCAAGAATGATGACTGTTATGTATTTAAGAGAGAAGTCAAAAGCATTTGAGAAATTCAAATGGTATTTGGCAAGAGTAGAAAAATAAATAGGGAAAAGAATAAAATGCTTAAGATTAGACAGAGGTGTTGAATTCATCTCTAATGAATTCAATAACTTTTGCATTGAAAAAGGAATCAAAAGATAGGTATCAGTCCTTGGAACTCCTGAGTAGAATGGAATAGCGGAAAGAAGAAATAGATCTATCATGGATTGTGCAAGGACTCTAATGATTGAAAAGAACATTACTATCAAATACTAGAAGGAAGCTATCAACAATGCAGTTCATACTTTAAACTGAGTACAGTTGAAGAAGGACTCATATAAAACTCTCTATGAGTTATGGTATGGCTATAAACCAAATGTAAGTTACTTGAAAATATTTGGAAGTAAATGTTATATCTTGAAAGAATCGAAAAAAGAAAAATTTGATGTAAAAGGTGATGAAGGTATATTCTTAGGATATTCTTGTAGAAGTAAGGCATATAGATGTTTGAACTTGTCTACTCATAAAATCATAGAAAGTGCACATGTGAGAATTGATGAGTTTGCAGAAAGGAATGAAGAAGAAAGCAAAAAAGAACCAGAAGATTATAAGAGATTTATTTACATAGAGCTTAATACATTTCCAAAAACATCTATCGATAAGTAGACTTCTACTCCAAAGTCTTCCTTAGTCACTAAGTTGCAAGAAGTTCAAACTGAGTCTCAAGGACTCGAGTCACATTCTAAAGCTACCAGGCCAATGCCTATAGAGTCTGAGAAACCAAAGCCAGAAGTTGAATTTCAAGAGGATGACAATACAATTCATTCAAAAGGTAAGGAACCTATATTGGCTAAGTATGTTAGAAGGCATCATAGACCAAATCAAATTATTGGAGGTAAATTAGAAGGTACTATGACAAGAAGTAAGCTAAAAGGTACATGTTTACTTGCTAATTTTGAACCTAGAAATGTTAAAGATGCATTGGAAAATGAAAGTTGGGTTGAGGCTATGAATGAAGAGATAGAGAAAATAGAGAAGAACAAAACTTGGACTCTTGTACCTAGGCCTAAAGATAAAAATGTGATTGGAACAAAATGGGTATTCAGGAATAAGTTGAATGAAGATGGTATTGTATTGAGAAACAAAGCTAGATTGGTGTGTAAAGGCTACTCTCAAGAAGAATTCATTGATTATGGTGAAACTTTTGCTCTTATTGTAAGATTGGAAGGTGTCAGGACCTTACCTGCATATGCAACACATAAAGGATTCAAGGTATGTCAGATAGATGTTAAATTTATGTTTCTCAATGGTATTCTTGATAAAGAAGTCTATAATGAACAACCAGAAGGATTTGTTGATCCAAAAAAAAGGGACATGGTCTGCAAATTACACAAAGCTTTATATGGTCTAAAACAAGATCCTAGAGCATGGTATGAGAGGTTTCACAACTACCTTATATAGATTGGTTTCTAGAGAACTAATGATAACAGTAGTTTGTATATCAAGGAAGGACTAGATAAGAAGATTGTGTTGGCAGAAATATTTTTGGATGACACTTAATTTATAGGGAATGATGATCTATGCAAAGAATTTTTAGAGAAAATGAAAAAAGAGTTTGAAATGTCTATGTTTGGTGATATTAAATTTTTTGTTGGTCTTTAGATACAACAAAGAAAGAATGGTATCTACGTTACTCAATCTAAGTATATCAAGGAGATACTCAAAAAATTTGGTATGGAAGATTCAAAACTAGTTGGAACCCCCATGTGTATTGTATTAAAGCTTACCAAAGATGACTATTCAAAAGAGGTAGATCAAACCTATATAGATCAATGATTGGAAAATTACAGTATGTAGTTCATACAAGACCTAATATTGCTCTTGCAGTTGGTATAGTGGCAAGATTCTTGAAAAAATCCATAGAAAATCATATGATGGCAATCAAAAGAATCTTGAGATATTTGAAAGGTACTAAATACTATGGCTTGTGGTATAAACTTGGAGAAAAATCTAAACCTAAAAGTATTTACTAATGTTGATTGGGTAGGAAATATTGATGACATAAAAAGCACAAGTGGTGGAGCATTCTTTCTTGGTAAAAGGTTGGTATCTTGGACAAGTAAAAAGAAAAATTTCACCTCCCAATCTACAGAAGAAGCAAAATATGTTGTAGGAGCTATGAATTGTTCTAACATTGTTTGGTGTAAACAATTGTTGGAAGGCATGAAGGTTGAGATCAAAGAACTAGTTGTCATGTTTTGTGATAATACAAGTGCAATTGACATATCAAAGAATCTAGTGATGCATTCCAAAATCAAGCATATTGCTATAAAATATCATTTTATCAGAGAATTGGTGCAAGAAAAAGAAATTAGATCAAAATATGTCCATACAAAAGAACAAATTGTAGACACAATTACCAAGCCATTACCTAAGGATGCATTCTTATATCTAAGAGTTAAGCTAGGGGTCATTCCCCTATTTGAAGATCACTAAATAAAGTTTTAGTGATGCATCATCAAAAACCTAGTTGAAGATCTATTAGTTGATGCAACATAGCCAAGAGAACATTGCATATGAATCAATACTCAAGGTACATTGATACTCACTTGGTATGTGTTGTCTTTGGCATGTGCTGTCAAAGAGGGAGAGTTTACTATCATATCTTTTTGAATTTTTTTTTTGAGAAAAGAAGCTATGTAATTCCTTCATAGAGGGAGATTACTACAACTTGTGATATAAAAATCTAAGATGGAGAAACTTTCTATCAGAGAAAGTTTTATTTTCAAATTTTATTGTGCTATGACATGTTGTGTTTCCATCAATTCCAAAGAGGGAGATTGTTGGATACGATTGTCTAATTGTGTGTTGTATTTGATGTTACACAAATGTCATATCAGTTGTTAGTCTATGCTTACCCAGCTCACTTAGTTAGCAAGACAATTTTTCTTGTCTATTGAGCATTCTTAGAAATTACTCTATGAAGACATTATCCACTGAGCTCACTCAAGAATTGAAAGAAATTATGGTAGAAAGTAGTGTTAACCAAGTTCTCATGGTTAATAAAGGATAGTTGGTTAAAGTCAATGTTCACTGAGTTCACTTAGTTGCCAAAGGATTTTGCAAGTTCACAATGTTAACCAAGATTCTATTGGTTGACATAGGAAATCATGTCAAGACCAATGTTTACCGAGCAAGGTCAGCTATTAAAAGATTTTGTTGATTTGGGATATGAAGTTAAATTATTTCAATTATTGATTCTAGCCAACTATGGTAATGTTTATTGGTCATTGTAAGTTGTAATTGAGCTGAGTTGGTAATTTGCACAATACAAATATATGGTAAGTTTAAGATTCTAGTGTATGGGAGAGCATGCAAGTGTATTGATTGATTGAAAAGGAAAGTGTGTGAGGGAACTTGAAGGATGGTCATATATCATTGTGAAGCAGCAAAGTAATATTTGATCAGGAAGGATCTAGTATGAAGCAGAACAAAGATATGTAATTAGTAATTTATTTGCATCTCAATTAAGTCATCTCATTGTTACTTTCTTACCATTGTAGCAGTGATCCAAAATCTCTTAACAAAGCTGGTTTAATAGCCAGTTGTAAATCCTTTAACAAGGTCACACCTAATAGTGTGTTTCATAACCTTTAACCAAGTTTTCTCCTAATAGGGCTCACTTTAGAAGAGTGAAAATCAGTAACTAGTTACATTGGTTGTTTTTCCCATATTGGGTTCCCACATTAAATTCTAATGTCTCATGTATTCATGTTATTTCTTTTATGCTTTCAAGTTAATCACTATGAATATTGTTTAAGACTAGTTAAAAGTAAATCACAGTACTTTTACAAAGTTACAACATTTTCTATGTATTTACCAAATAACAACAACAATCATTTATATTGTTAACATCCAAGGGATTTGAAATATTTTTGTGGTAACTAATTCACCCCCCTCTTAGTTACTCCATCTATATTTCCAACAATTATGACATCACATTGACTCAACTCTAGTTCTAGAAGTTTGAAAAGTATAGGCGGACTAAAATCATGGCAACAATTCATCTATACTAATTTAAGCATTTAATTAATTTTTTCCATGGAAAAATAGAAAAGTGTTAAACACCATAAACAATATGTCACTATCATGTATACTGAATTCGCACTTATAACTTTTATTATATCTAAAAAATAGAAATTAAAAAATCAATTATAACATAAAAATATGAAATTCCACATTTTATGATTTAGTGCAAGGCAGGAGAATCCCTAAAGGAAATGTCCTAGCCCCCAAAAAATAACCACCCAAAGAAAACATAATAGCAGGAAGTAATAATGCAAGATCTAATACCAAATCACAACTCTTTATTCATAGATATAATTGATTGCATGCAATATGCCCAACTGTAAGGCCTTTGGAGTTAGGGCCAAATACAAACAACAATTACAAAATTAGTTCTGCAATATCCAACAAGATCCAACTTACAAACCCAACCCCAGCTAGTCCAAATAGACAACCAGATAAGGACACCAAGAAGAATCCACACTTGTATGCTTAGGTCCACCAAGCAATCCTCTAGTTTCAAAGCCACAACCCTAGCTCTTCAAAATTTGCATCTATACTTCATCCCCAAACTCAATGACCAAAAGACTCCACAACACCCCTATTTATACTTTCCAAAATGAGTTACAAAATATTCTAGAACATTATAAAATAGGAAGGCTGACCTAACAATGGTCAGGACACATCCCAAGGCAAGATCTCATCATAAATATCACAATCAAAATAAATCTCGCAAGTTGACTCACACCAAAAATGTAAAAATCACATCTAAAACATTGACACTCAGCATAAATAAGAAAATTTGAGACATGAAGAACCACTTGACGCATAAAGAGTCACTTGATGCATGAAGAGTCACTTGGCACACAATATGGAACTCAACACACATTGCAGAGCAAGATGGGATAACACGCTAACTAAAGTGTTAATACAAGGTGGGATAACTTGAACTTGTCTTAAACTAAAAAATTATTAGCACTTGGCAATTGCAACAACTTGACAATGACTAAAACTCAGCAACAACTACCAGAATGAGTAGGATAATAGGCTAACCTAGGATGGTCCTACATCAGATACCCCATGTTTGAAAAGATGTTCTAGAATCTAGAAGAAAATTTTATGGGATTCAACACATAAATTCCAAACTAGTTCTTCACATACATGTCCTCCTAGTCTTCAACTTGCACACTATTTCCCTTTGCTTTTCTTATTCTTCTTCACATCCACCACAAGTGTTCCATAGGTCTTCTTTTAATGTTGATCTCCAACCTTCTCAGAATCTACCAACTCAACTTGATTTCCAATACTTAGGTTCCACCTACTGAGCTCTTCATTCTACAAAGGGATTCATGAAAATTTCCTACCACCTTTCTCAATAGTAAACACATTCCTAACACAATCATGCACAATCCTACAATCATTCTGCCAAGGCCTACCAAGTAACATATGAAAACTATTCATATCTACAATATCACACAATACTTGATCCTTATACTGCCCAATTTGAAAATCAACAAGGCATTGCTCCCTTAGTTTCAAAGCATACTCACCTTGCAACTAGCCAATGCAATAAGGATAAGGATGGGTCACTCTCTTCAAACCAAGTTTCTAAACCATCTCTTCAGCAATAGGTCTATCAATACTACCACCATCCACAATCACCTTGCAAATTTTTCCACAAAACTTACAAGTAGTCTTGAAAAAACTAGTCCTCTAATAAGAATCCAATTCCCTCTCACCAACCAGTACTCATTGAGCTAGTAAACTTTCTCTTGCTTAGGCTAACTATCCTAGACTTCAACCTCATTCACAATAGCCATTTCCTACGAATTATACACACCTCCATCTATTCTCTTTTTGTGATCAGTAGATTTTGGTTCACCCTCTGTACTTAGTTTAACTTGTGCTAAGCTGTCCTGCTTCTCCTTTCCTTAAGGATTTCCTTAATGTTTTCTCTTCAACTTCTCTTCCACTCTCAAAGCATACTGATAAGAATCCTCAATAGAAGGAATATTTAGCTTACCAATTTCATCTTGAATATTGAATCTTAAACCATTCATATACTAAGCTACCTTTTTGTTTGAAAATTCTCTATGACCAAACCAAATAGTTAACTTGTAGAACTCCTTGATATAATCTTTCACAAACATGTCTTTTTGTTTTAGATTCTACAACTTCTTAAACAACTCAAGTTCATAATTAGAAGGAATGAACTTAGCTTTTAGCTTAGTCATGATCAATCTCCATTTTAGCTTCCTCCTCTCTATCTCTTTGTAGTTCCTTCCACCAAAGAGCAGCATGTCCCTTCAACTTAGTTTGTGCCAACCTCACTCTGAGTGTATCCTTAATATCCTTAAGCTCAAAGTAGTCTCCCAATTCACCAATCCAATTTGTAAGAATTTGTCTTAGGAAAAAATCACCCAAGATCAAGGAACTCAAGCACAAGCACAAAAGTGACCAACAAGGTATGATCAGAATAACAATATCCAAATGAATTGATGTATTGTCATTGCATGTTCAATAAATACACACTAGGAGTGCTTGAATATAAAGGCCTCTAGAATGCTTCTAGAATGCCTAGGATTCAACATATTAATAAGTTTTACAACCAAGCACATGTCCACCTGAAGTGGATTATCCTCCACTAAGCATAGCAGTAAGTGTGATGATGAAAGGGTAAGCCTAGAAAGGTGTAGCATGCAAAATTATGTTGCAGACACCATGTACTTAATTAAGAGTGCTAATAACTATGTTGTTTACATGACAACTCAGTTAATTATGTAAACTCCATTGATGTAAACACCATGTACTGAATTAGAGTTGCTTACTTCTATGTTGTCAACATGACAACTCATAAAAGTATGCAATCTCCTAGGTGTCAAACTAAGAAATAATAAAATAATGCATTAATCTAAGTATACGTAAATAAAGTGTAATAAGTAAATACTTATTTACACCAAAATCTCCTCTTAAGTGCAACTTAGGGGAATGTACTTAAGCTTACAAAATCTAGGATGAAATGCAAGATGGGTCTCAGCTACTAGGCCATGTTAGGTACTAATGTACATAATGAAATACAATCTCTCATAAAGCAAAGAAAGAGGGAAAAATTCATGGAAAAAACCCTCCTCCAAAAAGAGAGATGAGAAAACAAGATGCATGGATGAATGGAGTAATCAAGACCCCCATTATGGTATACATCAAGTATATAGAAAAGAGAAGTATGAGAAGAAAAAAACACCCCTATAAGGAAAAAGCACCCCCCATAAGAGAGAAGAAGAAAGGAGACAAGGTAGTCCCCCCCTTAATGTAAAGTGCCAATTAGTGATAGCTGCTCCAAGGTAGAAGCTGGTCCTTGAGTGTTGAATAATCTTCCTCCTCTTTGGAAGAAAAATGGCAAAGATACAAGTGAGATTCTTCCCCTATGTGTAGAAATAATCCTAATGATGAATGGTGTCTTTGAAACCTACTCAATTATCCCTGTGTCAATGCTAATGGTCACTCCTTCCAACACTACTAAAAGGAATGAGTAGAGATCTGGCAAGGATGGTTGTAGAATAGTTCCCAAAGAACCAACTATCTCCTCTAATGATAAAGAGACATCCTACAACTATTGTACATAAGGATCTACAATCATATCAACCTATGACCACTGATCATGTAAAGAATGGACAAGAGGGTTAGAGTGGGAAAAGCAACAACTGAAGAAGGATCATCATCACCAAAGAGAAGATATATGTCATCAATGGTGTCCCCCAAATCTGCTACATGTAACTCCATGAAAAAATCTAAAATATCTATCAAGAAGTCATCTACTAATGTTGGAACTGGAAGACATAGTGTACCTTGTTGTGCTAGACATATCACTATGGTAGTGGATGAAATATTTGCCTCAACAAAGAGAAGATGAATATCATCAATGATGTCTTCCACATCTTTAATGTGAGACTTCATGAACAACCTTGCAAAACCTAGAAGAAAGTCATCCCATGAAGCTAAAGCAACAAGACATTGTAAATCTTGTTGCACTGAATTAGAAGCATCTGTGGATGGAACTGGATTAGTAGTAGCAATAGGAGCATTAGGATATTTGATCTCATCTAGAGAGGATGTAGCTATAGCAAGAGGTAAAAGATCTTTTGGAAATGGAGGAATGTGTGGATCTCTATACATCTCCCAAAGATAGATCCAAATATCATATAAATCAATTGATTTCATGTCATCAAATGAATCCATAACCTCCATATCCATATGTAGAAAGAGTGCATAACAAATGATTGAACCAATGTCATCATTGTATGAATGTCCTTTTGCATATGGCAATGCATTATGTTGACTAAGATAAGTGAGAACCAATTGACTCCACTGCTTATAGTTTTGTTTTATCAAGGTAATTAAATCTTCCTCATCCATGATGTACTACTCAATGTACCTCCCAAAATGCAAAAAAAAAACAATCAATCCCCTCAATGTATGATTTGGTACTTATATAGGTAGTGTGTTTACAATAAGCCACTTGCTAATTTAGACCTTAGTGGACTTCTAATTTTTTTGTTTACAACCTCCTTTAGGAGTTCAAATTTGGAACTAAGCAATGTACAAAAATTTTGAAGCAATACAATGCAAAGATCTAGAAAGTAGATGAAAAAATATGCACTTTCAAGAAAAATGGAACCTAATTATGTGTCTAGATGATCTCATACTAAGCATTTAAGGTTGCAAAAATTGGAATTTGTGACTTGTAGAAACATTTAGGAATAGAGAGCTCAAACATCCTACACCAATGTGTAGATCATGAAATTCTACCCCAAAACAAGAAAAATTGCTCACAAAAAGGAGTCCAGAGATATCACTATTTGAAAATCACCTCTATAATTATTTTTCCTTAGTCAACACTGTGGAACCTCCAAAAATCAATTGACTCTAGATTTCATCTTAGATGTCCAATTTTGGTGAAATAAAAGTCAATTTGGGGGTTTTTGGACCTTTTAAATATGATGGTAATATCTAATTGGCACTAGCAAGCCCCAATCTTTACCTACAAAAAAATCTCCTACTAGCCTGATGGCCAAAACTTTTCCAGACAAAACATGCACATCTAAAAAATAATGTAGAGAAATTGCAGATACTAAAATAATAAAATATGTAGATCTGAAAATTAAATTCAAAAATTTGAAATAATCATACCAAATTCTACAAATCGGGCCTTTGGGTGCTGGTTTGTAAAAAAAATTGCCTCAATTTAGACTATGGCCTATCCTAGGTGAATTTATAGTCAATTTTCACTAAATCAATGCTCTAGATGCAATTTTGAGCTTCTCTTTGGCTCTAGATGTTCCCAATAGTTTTGGATACTCCAAATCTAAGTCGAGGTATCCTCGAAGAGGTGAAGCAAGAATGGTCTCCAATGGCTATGAAATGACACTCCTATGGCTTTGATACCATGTAAGAATTTTCCTTAGGGAAAAATAACCCAAGATCAAGGAACTCAAGCAAAAGCATAAAAATAGACAAATAAGGTATGATCAAAATAACAATATCCAAATGAAATGATGTATTGCCATTGCATGTTCAGTACATACACACTAGGAGTACCTGAATATAAAGACCTCTAGAATACTTCTAGAATGCCTAGGAGTCAACACAATGATAAGTCTTACAACCAAGAACATGTCCACTAGAAGTGGATTATGCTTCATTAAGCATAAGAGTAATTATGATGATGAGAGGATAAGCCTACAAAGGTGGAGCACACAAAATTATGTTGTAAACACCATGTGCTTTATTAAGAGTGCTAATAACTATGTTGTCAACATGACAACTCAATTAATTATGCAAACTCTAGTGTCGTAGACACCATGTGCTAAATTAGAGTTGCTTACTTTTGTGTTGTCAGCATGACAACTCATAAAAGCATGCAAACTCCTAGGTGTCAAACTAAGAAGTAATAAAATAATGCATTGACCTAAGTAAACTTAAGTAAAGTGTACAAAGTAAATACTTATTTATACCAGTAGAATTAATTAGGTCTTAAGGATTCAAAGTACTTGAAAAATTAGAAACCTCCATCTTATGCTTCAGCTTCAACTAAGATCCAAGTCGAGCAAATTGACCATCCCTAAGTCCAATAGGTCTCTCCACACAATCAGTTTTGTCCTCACCACTTGATCTAGCAACTTCAAAGTCTTTGGCAACTTCCTCATAACTACCCTTAGTACTCACGTGCCTAGGTAGGCTACCTAAAGAACTCACAATTTCAATAATCATGCCACTCTTCATCAATGCTATCTGAGATTTGAAACTCACTTTAACCTCCTCGATCTCAAATCTAAAATCTACTTTAACCTTCTCTAAGATTCATTCTTCTACAACATCACTAAGATCATCAATCGCCCTAGGGTCCAACCTTCTTGGAGGCATCTTCCAAGGTTTTCACAAACCCCAAACAATAGATCCACAAATTTAAAAGATCAATCGGCTCCACCAAATCAACCTTCTCTAACTAATGATCCTATCAAAAACTACCTAAGCTTTACTGATCTATCTACATGATGAAGAACAACCTTCACTCTAATACCACCTAATGTAGTGCAAGATAGGAGAATACCCAAAGGAGATGTCCTAGCCCCCAACAAATAACCACACAATGGAAACACAATAGCAAGAAGTAATAATGCAAGATCTAATACCAAATCATAAATCCTTATTCATAGATATAACCGATTACATGCAATATGCCCAACTATAAGGACTTCCAGGTTAGGACCAAATACAAAAAATAATTACAAAATTAATTCTACAAGATACGATGAGATCCAACTTACAAACCCAATCCCAACTAGTCTAGATACATAACTGAATAAAAATACCAAGAAGAATCCACACTTGTACCCTCAAGTCCACCAAGAAATCCTTTGATTTCTAAGCCACAAGCCTATCTCTTCAAAATTCACATCTATACTTTATTGCCAAACTCAATGACCAAAAGACTCCACAAGACCCCTATTTATACTTGCCAAAATGACTTATAGAACATTCTAGTACATTACAAAATAGGAAGGTCGACCCAAAAATGGTTAGGACACATCCCAAGGCAAGATCTCATCATAAATGTCATGATCAAAATAAATCCCCCAAGTCAACTCACCAAAAATGCAAAAATGATGTCCAAAATGTTGACACCTAGCATAAATAGGAAAACTCAGCACACTATGGAACTTGGAACACACTGCAAAGTGAGATGGGATAACATGCTAAGTCAATTATTAACATGATGTGGGATGACTTAAACTCAACTTAAACTACAAAATTACTAGCACTCAACAATTGCAACAACTTGGCAATGACTGAAGCTCGAAAACAACTACCAAAATGAGTAGGATAACATGCCAACCCAAGATGCTCCTACATCATTTTATATATTTGAACATATACACAATTCCAAACCATTAATGAGTTCAATGACAAAATTTCATATTTTGACAATTTGGTAAGGATGCCCGTCAGGTAAATTTAGTGTACCACTAGTTCAACTTTCACAACAAGCACAAAGAAAACATATTTTTTCATAATTTTTTTAATAAATAAAAAAAACTATATAAATATTTTTATATGTTTAATTAATGATACATTTTTATATCACTTTTCTTGTCAATTTGATTATATTGTAAAAGTCTTTTACTCTAGAAGTAAGATAAATATATAAGCTCTATCTTTTTGTTTTTAAAAATTAAAAAACAATTATACATTTCAATATACTTAGTTGCTTCTAGCTATTTCTCACTTTGGAATAGAATGGAAAAACCCATTTGGGTTAAGGCTTGGATGTCTGGTGTCACACCTAAAATCAATATATTCTTTTGGTTGATGTTACAAGATAAATTTTTTACCCTAGACAACCTAGCTAAGAGAGGTCAATATATTCCAAATAGGTGCAGTCTTTGTAAGCATAATCTAGAGATAGTTAATCACATTTTTATTCATTGTCCCTTTCCCTCAGAGGTTTGGAAACTTTTGACCAAGAGCTATGGGATCAGCTAGTGTAAACTAGCCAACATCTAGGATTTCTTTAGTCAATGGGATTGTTTTCATAAAGGCATGAAGAGATAGACAATCTATTCCTGGACCCTTTCATAGTTCTGTTGGGGAATATGGAAAGAGAGAAATAATTGAATCTTTAGAGAAAGGGAAGCTCCTGCCTTTGTTCTTGAAGATAAAATAGATAGTACTATGAGAGAAAACTATGCTATTCAAAAAGGGGGAAATTAAGAAGGAGGAAAAAGGATAAGGATAAGGAGGTGAAAAGATAGGAGGCTAAGTTGTTTTGCCCCCCTAAAGAATGGCATAAAGCCAACTTCAATGGCACAACCAAAGGGAACCTAGGCCTAGCTGGCTATGGCAGAATAGTCAAAAATTATCATGGAGTTGGAATTGTGGCCTTTTCCTATCCTTTAGGGACAAAGACAAATCATTACACAAAGGCCAATACGGATCTTCAAGCTGTCAAGTTGGCTCTTGCTATTAGGATTGAAAATCTTTGGTTGGAGGGAGACTTTAAATACAATCAAATGTTTAAAAGGATGCTCTCATCCTTCCTAGACCATTGCTAACATGGTGGAGGAGATCCAATCTAATTTTGGATAATTCAAAAGGGTTCATGTTAGCCACATGTATAGAGAGGCAAATTTTGCTATGGACTAGTTTGCAAATGAGGTAGTGACCAGAAATATGGCGATGATGTGGCACAGTGGAGACAACTTTTTGGTGGTCATGAAAGATATTTTAATGCTGGAATGAATTTAGGGGAGTACAAAGGTAATCTTGAGTTAATAATGGAAAGATTTACAAGATGAACATGAAAGAAGGTTTTAATGAGAATCATGGGAAGGTAATAAGATACCATCATTTCATGTATTTCTAGCATGTTTTATGGGTCTCATTTGGATCTTCCATTAAAAAAAATATAGGTGAAAAACATTTTGTGAATCAAATAGTTCAGAAAGTAGAGGATTGTGAAGGGCCAAAGAACTGGTGTAGGGTTTTCACATAAGAGAGCAAGATGGTTGGTGAGAGGAGCAAGAAGGAGCTGACCAGGGAGGTAGAAAAATGGAGAAAGAGAAAAAAGGTCTATAATAGACTAGAGAAGGGTGAAATAGTGAGGTACATTGAAAAACTCCATGGTTCTGACAAGAAGATTACTAAGCTCATGGTAAACACCTAGAAGGATATACATGTCAAAATCAACATGGTTTCACACTAGGTGAGTGTGGAAACAATTTCTCTTGTCATGGAGATTCTTTAGGAGGGGATAATTTTTTTCAAGGACAAGAAAATGTTGGCCAATGCAGTGAAATATTTCACAAAGGATGTGAAAGAGAGGAATAAGTTAGTAAAGGTTCAGGCTTATTACAAAATCGATTCAACAAAAAAGTTGTGGAGATATGTCTTAAGGGCTACCATTGAATTCATTTCCTTAGATACTAGATTTGATAGAGTCAAAACACACCACTTTGTTCTACTAAACCACTTTAGACATGGTATTAAAATTTCTTTTCCTTTTAATCTATTTACTTCTTTGAGCAAGAACATTGAGGGTTTCAAGAAGAAACCCAGTGCAAACCTAACTCTTCATGAGGGTTTTCTCTTTCTAGTTAATGAATATCTTGAGACCTAGACTAGGGGAAAATCCTTAGGCCACTTTGGGGATGGTTTAGAGGATATTGGGAGCTCGAATTATTCTAACTTTGAAGAGAACCAAAGTCTTAGCGTGGAGGAAGAGGATAATACCCCCTTGATGGCTAGGAAGCCAAAGGGGGGTGAAAAAATTTCTCCCTCCACTAGTAATGTTCCAAGCAAGAAGAGTCCTAGAGAATTAACACCCAAGCTTGTGGAATAGGGGGAGGATGAGTATAATGATGACAAGGAGGAAATGGAGTCAGAGGATGAGAAAAAGGGGGAGGATGTCACTATTCTGCCTGGCAATCCCAAAAAGAGAAAGGCTAAGGAGGATATACCTTTGGAATGGAGAAGTGATGAGACACCTGAGATTCCTAGCCTTCCCCCTTCCCTCTCTTCACCCTAGGCAAAGATAAAGGAAATTATGGTGGAAGATAATGGAGAGCAAGTAATGAAAGAAAGGAGGAGGTCATGGAGAAATTTCAATACTAAAACTATGAAGATGGGGATCATTAGGGAGACCATGAATCCTCAAGTTCTTGAAGACAAGGAGGGAAAAGTTCATTTTGAGGAATTCATAGACCTAGCTTTGGTTACAATTTCAAACAATTCAAGGGAGATAGGGCTCAACTTGCTCAATAATACCCAAAATAGTATGATAGACAAATTTCACTCAATTAAGTGGCTTTTCCATGATATTGAAGAACTTAAGGAGAAAAAGGGCTAGGAGGAAGGCCAAAGGAGGAGTAGCAACTAGGGTTTTTTAGTAGACCAAGATGATTTTCTTTCTAAGGTTGAGAAAAGGGTGCAAAGGATGGAGATATCAAACCAAAATCTTGCCAATCAGGTGATCACCACTCTAAACATTCTCAATGAGAACATCAATAGCTTGGGTGAAACACTGAAAAAAGAAGGTATTGGTGGGGAAAAGGATGAAAGGGTCAATGAGGAATCCATGCAAACTGAGGGGGAAATGAACAAGACCAAGGGCTCAGTGGAACATTCTAATGAGTTGAACCAGGAGCGTGTGGCTGAGGAGATCCAAAGTGCTTATGAAGTAGCTGAAGCAATGTAGGATCTTGATAGGAAGACTGAGTAGTAAAGGTTTTATTTCTTGTCATGTCCATTTTTGTTGGGTCTTTCAAGCTTTTCCTTTTTGGTTGTTGGCCTATCTTTTGTTATGGCCTTATGTAGGCAGAATTACTAGGTTAGGGCTTTATTTAATGTTATGGCACCAGCTTATTTGTAAAAACTTTTGGGTTTTAGGATCCCTATAAAACTTGTTTTTCATAATCAAAAACATTTTATGTTTTTTATTGTTTTTTAAAATAAATTTTATGTAGAATATGTTTAAATTTAAAAGTTACATTTTTTTTTAATATTATTCAAATACTATCATTATTTAACTTTTAATATGTAATTAATAAAATAAATCAATAATCTAATGGGGTACTTGGAGTTGATAGCAGGTGAGGGCTCGACATAGATGGAGTGGGAGTCATATTAACTGATTACCTATTTGTACATTTTATTTCTAATGTGTATTTTGATTGGGTGAGCATGACTTTAGTCAATGGTCTTGTTTCTATGGATACCTATTGGTATACTTATAGATGTATAGTTTGGGATATTGATGTGTTAATGTTATATTCAAGCTAGTTGGATGTCACGGCTAATTAGGTATGAGTATGCCAATAGTACCTATGCTTGTAGTTTTTCGGTTCAAGTATAGGGTGGGATTTTAGCATGATTTTTTGAGATGTTAGATTCCAAAGTTTTTTTGAAACTATGAGTTTGTGTTATTTTACAAATGCAAATTATTTTTGTGTGGTTTCTAGGTTCCTTAGCCTTATAAACTTGGTGCTCATCATTGCATAGATGTGCATATGTATTACATTCTAATTTGTAATTGTTAATAACTAAAGGGCCCCTTGCTATGTTCTTCCCTTCATGAACCATTGAACCAGCTTTATTTTAATCTATATATATATTCTCAGTGGCTTGCCACTTTTGACTGTATACATCTATATATATATATATATATATATATATATATAATTATTTTTGAAATTGTATATTTAATTACTCTAAAAAATAGATTAGATGTTTTATTTTTGAAAATATTTTTTAATATAATGAAATAAAATATACTATATATATTCAAAATTTCAACACATACACATATATGTTATAAATCTTGTACTTAAATTTTAAATATCTTTTTATGTGTCATTACATAATTTCTTGCCTTTTACAATTAAGGATGATTTTTTATAAAACTATGAATTGATCATCATTAAATTTCATCTTTTAAAGTCAAACCTATTAATGCTATTATATATATATATATATATATATATATATATATATATATATATATATATATATATATATATATATATATATATATATATATATATATATATATATATATATATATATATATATATATATATCATCTTATCTTTTTGTCTAAGAAAGGAACGTGTGCCTTGTTCATACTTTGAAACTTTTATTAAGACACATACCTAGAATAAAAGCTAAATCAACATAGAGTAATATTTTTGCATCATGTAGTACCATTATTAGCAATTTTACCTTTTGCTGATCATTTTTGAATAATTTTGATAGTTTATGGAAATTTATTTATTGCTTTAGATTTTTAGTTTTTATTATAAATAATAATAATAATCATAAGCTTGTTAATAGAACACGAACTTGTCTCTCATCAGAATTTTTTGTTTTTGGTCCTCTCAATATGTGTCTTTTTATACAAATTTAGTTATATTTTATAATGAAAGATAAGAAAAAGAATTTGTGTGACAAAAGCACAATAATTAAATTACCTAATTGATTTTTAGGGATGAAAATATAGGTGTGAAAACTTTTAAATATATGAAATGGCGTGAATTTAAAATGAAACTATTTTGTTGAGGATCAAAAAAATCAAATGAAATGTAGATACTGAAGCTACTATAAAATAAACATAAAAGCTTAGCATAATGTTTATTGAAAGAGAGCAGTATTTATATATTTAATTTATTTTACTTGAAAGTAGTCACATTGATAAATATAATTTAGTATATTGCTAGGTAAGGGGTATTCTCTTTTGGCCAAACTCATGTTGACGATAAAATAATTTGAGACAAATAATCGATAAATATATAAAGAAACAAATAATGATTATTGGAATTTTGAAGCAAGATGATTTTGCAATGCTAAAGCCTTGGTTAACAATTTGTAACTAAATTAATACTTCTTCATAAATACACCACCCTAAATCACATTCACAAAAAAGGCCTATATAAATATATTATTCCCATGAAACCTTTGTGTACATATGATTGTAGAATGAAAATTCCACTCATGATATTTATAGTTGACCTTTTTCTTCACTCCTTTTAATTATAGTTTTATTCTTTAATTATAGATAAGGTTATAATCCCATGGAAGTGACTCATCAAAATCTCATAGTAGAAATCACTTAGAATTTTTGAGAGATCTTAGAAGAGTAAGATCTCATGCATGTTTTAGAAATGGAAGAACTTAAACTTTAACCTCTAGAGTTTAAGGCTCCTAGAAAACTCATGATTATTCTCTAGTAACAAGTATCTATAAATTTATAAGTACTCTACAAGAGTTAGACTCCAGGTCTCTTATAATAACATAGAAGCACTATGAAAGATCTAATTAAAAGTGTAGACATAAACAATGAAAAATTTGTTGTGTTAATATAAATAAGTTCTCTAACTTAGAAGAATTCTAAATTTTAGTATGATCTTTTGGTCTTTGAAACATTTTTCTATTCTAAGACTTGGACTTAAGGCAAGATTTTTCATTCCTTTCAAAAATTGTCACATTCTCATGCTAATACCCTTTGCATATCAAATCACTAACAATGTGAAAGACACAAATTTTTTACTAATAAATAGATTTCATATTCTCTCATGTATAATTGTAAATCAACACGAGAATGGTATGGTAAGGATAAGGAAAATCATATTGAAGCAATATGAAAAATAACAAACCTTTACTAATAACTAAATGTCATACCCTCTCATTCAATAAATTTTAAATCAGCATATAAGAAAGGTATGGTAAGGATAAGAAAAGTCATACTGAAGAAATTATAAGTTATAAGTTGTGGATTGTTAGACTAGCTTCAAATAAACAATATTTTAGTTCATGCATGTGTTTTCCTTTTTGATAAAATCATTTTACAGATATAATAAGAAAGAACATGTTTAGTTCTTACTATATTTTTTTATGGACATTACAAATAATGCCAAAACCTTGAGATATTAATTAATCTAATCTCATGGAATATACATTTCAAGAGTAATATGATTTTATAGTCATAATTCACTAGCATACTACTATACACAAATGAATATTAGTTCACAAATAAGATATTATACATGAACAATATGGTGAACATATCATTTAAGTTGAAGAGATAAATGATTCTGAGGTCATTAAGACTATTGTCATCTTGGTTGACTTTCTCTCTTTGTAATGGCTACAAGAAGTAAGGATAATCAGTAAGATTAGAATATCAACATATAGAGAAAGAAAAATATAAAATTAGAATTAAACTTAAAAAGATAAATTTAAAATCTAAATCACATTATACTAGCTTTCTCTAAATTATCAATTGATAGAGAAACTTTTGTATGCAAAAAGTTTCAAGGAGATGATGTTTCCAGGATGATGTTTCACAAACTTTTTCCCAGAAGATGATGTTTCAAGGATGTTAATACCCATAGAATCATAATGTTTAAAAAGTTGATCATGTTATCACTAAATGTATAATTTAAACATTTAGACAAATAACTTTGTTTTAGTGTAGAATTTGATCGAGTAACCATATATCACTAATTATGAAAATCTATGACACAAAAAATGCATCTTCAAGCTAAAAATTGCAAGGATGAAAGAAGCTAGTGTTAATCCCTATAGTTTTTTTCTCTATTTGTGTCAAACACTATATTATTTATTTGGTAGAGATGCTTGGTCATCACTATGATTGAGAAATTAATTATAGGTTGAGAAAAGTATTTAGAATTGTACATATTTAGTTATGGATGAGAAATCATTATTATTGAGAAATTCTATGGTCATCAAGTGCTCCTATATATTTCAATTATGATAGAAGTCAATTTGTGCCAAGCAACATAGAGTTGGTCCATGTTGAGTTATATAGTAAGTTTCAAGCATTAAGAAGTCAAGGGAGATAATGAAGATTAATTATGACTGAGTGTCAGAGTGTTCATATGTCAAGAAAACCAATATTAAGATATTTATTTGGAATTGCACAAAACTAAGGTAAAGAGTTTTTGGCTGACTTAATACATGTTTTAATTATTCAGGATTAAGTTTAGCAGAGTGAATTGGGGTAAATCTCTTAGAATACTGTTGAATGTTTCATAAATTTTAAATCATTTAATCAAGGTAGAATGAATAAGTCTTGTAGCTCTTAACATGGAAGAACCCTCACAAGGTAGATCATTAGAAGTGATAAAAATTAAATCCCTAATGTAGGTGAGTTTTTTTGTTGTAGCAGTGAAGATTTGTGGGTATCATCCCCACCCCAATTTACCTTTATCTTGGAGGGTTTCTAGACTACCAAATCTTTGTGTTATGTGTTGATAATATACTTTCATGTTTATGGTTTTGATTAGTAGATTATATTCAATATATCATTGAACTATATGTTTATGTGATTTATGATATTGTTAGATAAGGATTAGGGGTGAAAGATATCAATTAGATAATTGTTTTAAAAGAAAGAAAAAATTATGGATCCTGATTTAACCCCTCTTAGTATCTTATTTCCAAATAGACTTCCAACAATTGGTACTAGAGAAATTTCTCTTAGAAGAATTCTAACCAGCTGAGAGTCAAGATGTTAGAGATGAAGGCTTATAAGTTTTGTAAGATCATTAAAAACTAGAAAATGTATATAGATTGCACTGTAGTAGCTAGAAACAACAAGAGTGGGATTGAATAAATCCTCATAGAAAATGAAGGAGTTGGTATAATAGTATATCTGTTGAAAAGGAACAACAAACTGAATGATGAGATAAAAGGACTAAAAAGAGAGAATGAAAGCCAATTAGTAAGACTATGTGAAGTAACTTAACATTATAATAAATTTGATGAAGATAATATAATGGATGATGAAGATGAGACAAATGGCCAGAAGAATGATGAAAGAACATCTAGTGTACAGAAACACACAGATTAAAAATTTGATACACTCAATCAAATTCTATGTAAACTTAATCAAGAAGTAAATAGATAATCTATGGAGATTGAAAATATAAAATATGAGAATGGTCATCTAAGGAATGAGTTGAGATCTTAAAAAGGAATTCACTAAAAGGTTGAACAAACCCAAGGAAGCTATGAGATTCTGTGAAGAATTGAAGAGATCACAAAGAAGACTCAAATATACATTTGGTCTAGGTTTTGTTTAACACCTATCATACATTGGGGAAGGAGAGTAATCAAAGAGTGGATAGAAAAGGAATGAAATTGCAAACCTACATGTCAACATTGTGGAAAATTAGGTCATACATTAAATGTTTGTAGGAGAAAAACTAGAAAGTAAAACCCCAAGCGCAAATACAATGGATACTATTTTAATTGCAAGAAGAAAGGACATAAAGCACATGTGTGTAGTGTATACACCCTAAAATGGTCACCTAGACTATGGGCCCCCATTATTCAATTTATCAATTTATCAAATTTCTTGAATCAATGGTTTGCAATATTTTATTAAATCAATTCAAATCAATTTCCTTGATCAAATTCGATTATTTTATTTCTAAGGTTGATCATTTTATCCTAAGTCTTATTTAATTAAAATAAAGTCTCCTCTTTTAATTAAATAAAATAAGTCCCCATTTAATTAAAAGGAAACCTCTCTTTTAATTAAATAATTCATCTGCATTTAATTAATTAAGAGAAAAACTCCTCTTTTAATTTAATTAAATATCTCCTATTTAATTAAAAGAACTTGCTTCCTTTTAATTAAATAAAAATCCCACTTAAATATCTCTTGTTGATGAAAGGGAAATAAAATAAATTCTTTTATTTAATTTCTACACTTAAATGCACATATTTCTAAGTGGGACTTATCTTTTCACTTTCTTCTCAACCACTCCTCTTTTCTCATTGGTGGAATTTCGTATCACATGGATCAAACTCTATTATCTCATATTGGTTGTGAGAAGCCTCTCACCTCCATAATTTCCTTTATAAGGGAGAGCCCTCTCCTCATTTTAGGGATGGATGATGTTATTGTTATGCTGCAGGTTTGGAGAGCAATTTTTGAAGGAGTTTTTGAATGCTAAAGCTTTTTGTGGAGAACTTCTATCTTCTTGTCTCATTCTCTCTTGCACCCATGGCTTTCATCATGGGCTTTTATCATTGCATTTTCACATTAGTTTGGAGTCATATTTTCTTTCATAAGATTAGATCTTGCTTTCATAGATTAGATTTTGCATTGTTCTTGCATTGTTATCATATAGATTAGTTTTCATCTCCATTTGCATGCATTTTGGATCTTTGAATCTCTCATTTCATGGTGTACTTGCATGGGCATGAACTAGGTCAAACTGAGGGCCTCCATTGCAAAACCCTTGCACTCCATGACTAGAGAGCTATGAGTCACCATTTGAGACCTCATTCTTGAGTAATCTTTAATATAATGATTTATAGAAGTGTGCTCACATTTTAGGCATACATGTAGATCCAAAGTTAGCGATATACTAGTTGTAATTAGATCTAAAGGTTATTACTTTAAAATTGTTAAAGGTATGGACATAGAGCTCAAGAGTGCAGATGAAAGGAAAAATCTAATTAGAAAACCAAGAAGTGAGCAAATGTACCTAAGAAATACAACTCCTAGAATTGGGATTACAACACATGGTGCGATTATCATTACCATGGTGAATATGGTAATATTGTAGAAAATTGTATAAGAACACATTTAAAAGGATAATCCAAGATTTTGGTGAATGGAAGTACATTTTTCTATAGTTTTCATAAGATTGGACATTTGAGAAGAAACTATAGGACCCAAGAATTGATACCTAGAAATGAAAAGAACCAAGAAAAAGGAAAATTTGATGTAGAATAGATAAGAAATGAGATTAATCAAACATGGAGAAAGAAGGACGAAGGCAACATAAGTGGAACTAGTGATGCTAAGATCACCCAATCCAATGGATCAGGTGATCACACTACCTCAAACTAATTAAAGAAGGTATGAGAGGGACTATATGTCAAATGATTTATCATACATCAATTCCTAACATGTGATGTGTAAAATTCCACATCTCGATAAGGTAAGATGCTTTAGGATGGTTATGAATTGTGAGCTAAGTAATGAAATTAAATACTGAGTTGGAACATAGTGGATGCTGAGCATCAGTATTGATGTCTATTGTGACCAAGTCACAATGTTGACTAAGCCCCTATGTTGACCAAGCTATGATTGAGAGCTAAAATGAAGTTGTGATTGATTTGTATTTCAATCGAGCTCATGAATGAACTATGAATGCCAAGTTCTCATTAGATGTTGAGACAAGTATCATAAACTATGTGTATACCTACTATATGTACAAAACATTGAATGCAAAGGTATCTTGATTCCTTGATGGTATAAAGTTAATTTTGTATTTACCCAATCATTTAGATTTTTTTTAGTGATTCCAAGGCAATATCAAGATAATTTGTGCAAATTTTGTAAAAATCTAGTACACGTCATGGGTGAAATATTCTAGGTTTATGGAGTGTATTTGAAATAAGTTTGGTTGCTTTGTGAAATCATATTAAATTTTGAAAACCCAAGTTTGAAATGGAATCTTCTACATTTGGATATGGAAAGAAAGAGGTATTGAAGAATTGTAAGGCTCAAATAATGTGAAATAATTCATGCCCCTTGCCAAAATTGAAGGCTTATCCTTAGATAACAATGACTATAGACTAAGGATAACTTTAATGGCAAATATTCTCCAAATGGAAAATTTTACTCATCAAGAACCCTGAATTTGGCCAAAAAAAATTTACTTTAGAGATGATCATGTCGCTTGTACTTAATGAAAATTGGGTCCCATGCTTAGATCAATTTCCAATAATGATACATTATTATTTTTATTTTGGTGATGACTCGCCAATGGAATTAATCTTTCCATACTAAAAATAAAATATTTTCACCTACAATATCTGAGGATTGTCTTATTTGATGGACACATTCACCAATATGTGGTAAATCTTTAAGCTAAGTCATATTTTAAATACATATACTTGACATGTATCACTACTCTGGAGCCAATCCAAGTTAGTTTTTATTCTTTTAATCTCTAGCCTAAAACATGTTTGGTTGTGGATATGTGTCATTATTCTAGAGACTTTCTTTAAAACTTGTTCTCCTTTTAAAATTTTGGCCCAAAATATGATTTATACCATTTGTCTAGGATCATCAGATGATTATTATATAGGGTTATTGTGTTTAGATGATATACAATTATAATTTCTAGGTATTTACACTTTTGGTCAAGATTTTCTTCAACAATTAAAAATTTTCCAATGTTTTACAGAATTTTCATGTGACAAAAATAAAATTGCTAATAAAATTATTATTTTTCCTATTTTGAAAAAAAATTCCCCAATAGAAGTTAAATTTTTCCCTCTAAAATAATGTTGGGTTGGCCATGATTTTATACTTATTTCCAAAGGGGGTTTCTTAAAGTTATCCCCACTAGAGACCTATCTTGTGCATTTTCATCTATCCATCCATGAGTCATCATAGTACACAATGTCTGATCTTCTTACATGTGAAAGATTGGAGAAATCAAATATTTTGAGCTAAGATATGCATATGAAATGCTTGATGTTAATATATTTTTCTAATATGAAAACATGATAGTTATTGAGAAAGGGGTTATCCATGCCCTAGCTTTTCCAAAAGTCTTCAAGGTCAAGTAGATTAAAGTAGTTTTGAGAAGAATAAATGATAAGAAGTTGTGGCTAGAAAATGGGCCAATGAAGATTAAAAAATCAATCATTCACCAAGTCATTGGATACCCCATGCTTACTTGAGTGAAGACTATGCAATGTCAAGCCAAAAATGTGATTGAAGAACTTACCAAGGAAAAATAGAATGGTCATGGGATATCAATTGAAAGAAGTGATGATCCCATTGTTGAGTTTGTAGTTTGAGTGATTTATAACAAATTCAATTAGTCAAGTCAATTGAATAGCGTAACTTGCATAGCTATTGATTTTGGTTACAAAATTATCAAGAAGGATCACAATTATGATTTGACCAAGTCACAACTTATTCAACTAGTAGAGAATATGGGATCCATTTGAAAGAAAAATAATACATCTTGTAATTTTGGCTCACTTTTCTTTTGTATATTCTTTCATGTACAAAATTCATTAGCTAAATTTGGTGAAGTAGCATGGGATAAGACTAGGCCTATAAAAAAGAAGACTATTGGTTACATTGAGCAACTAGGTGCGAATTTTTAAATAGTTTTGGATTTTTGTTTTGATGAATTCAAGAGGAAAATGAAAAATAGGTAGAGAATCCCCATGTTAGCCATGGATCATTATTATGATAATAGTTTTTTTTGGTGGACACTAACTATACCTATTTTTAGACTATCATACTAAGGGTTGTATGGTTATGACCTATGTATTATGAAGTAAATATTGATGAATTGTCTACAGTAGTGACAACATTAATGTCAAAATAAATTAATAAGAATTTCAAGATCCATTTGATACATATTAAACTATGAAGATCAAGATGATGATGTAGAAAAAGGTTCTAAAGATGAACAAAAAAAGGAAGAAAGTGATATAAAATTTAGAAGGATAATTTGGAGAGCCAACCCTAAAAATTACATAAAGTAAAGGGGAAGACCAAGAGAGTGATGATGAATAAGATGAATCAAAGGGTAAGGTGGTTGTTGAGCCTCAAGCACTAGAAAGAAAAAAGATAGTAATTTTTTATACTAAGGTCAAGAGGATTTTGAAGAAAGTGGTTACACCACCCTCCTCTAGGAAAAGAAGATTAACAAGATATGGATAAAAGGAAACACCCCCTATCACTACTAAGTCCAAGAAAGGTATTGTGAAGATCACCAAGCAAGTTAGGGAAAATTCTACTAAGAAAAGGAAACCTAAGGCTAAATAAATTGAGAAATTTCAAAATAAGAGACCAAGGAGGAAGTTGATCATAAAGCTTGATGATAAAGAGGATGATGAAGGAGAAAACATAATCTGACAATCTAAGAAAACTTCATATTGTGCCCATGTATGCTACTCAATATATAGACAAGGTATGTAATGATATATGAAGTTCACCAAGCCTTCTTAGATTTAAGCATGTAAAATATAATTATTTAGATAAAGGAGATAAAGGAAAACTAGAACAGGTAGTTTTGGATATGATGGTGAATTTCAAGAATACTCTCATTGAGTTAGGTAAAGAACTACTAGAGGAGTTGTCTAATAAAATGGATTCTAAATGGAAAGTGGAATTTTCTACTGAGAGACAAATAAGTGAAATAACTCTAGTCCAAACAATGCCAAATTTAGGGAAGACTCATATGCCTATAGCCCTAAGAGATTATATAAAAATAAATTTGTGCCTAAGACAAGGGATTATAAAAATTTTAGAACAAAATTTAGGAAGTGGTACAAGAAAGCATGCTTGCCTAGAAGAAAGAATTTGGACTTATTTCACCAACTATAGAGGAAGAAGAAAAAAGAGATGAAAAAATAGAATTGGATGATGTAGATGATCTGTATAGTGATTTTGAACACTCAAGTAGAGACTGTAAAGAAGATAGCTCAAGACAAGGAAAAAAATGGATAGCTGCCATCAAGGATGAAACTCTTAATTTGACACGTGAGTATCAATCGAGCTAGGAAAGATAGTGTATGTCAATTTACAACAAGGAGACTGAGCTCCAAAATCTATCAAAGACACTTTTATTGATACATCCAATCTAGTATTAGTTCAAATCAAGGAATATCCTAAGAATGGAAATAAATGAATGGAGCAACAAGTAATTGTATTGATTGCTATAATATCTATTGTTACTATTAACTTTAATGAATAGTTGGAGTGAATGCAATGAAAGACTTTGGTCATAGGTGTTGAGGAACAAAGTGGATCAACAATTGAAGAGAAGAAATATAAAGAGCCCACTAAGGATTATTAAACCATAAAGGTCAAATTAATGGGATAAATGCACAAGTGGATAATTCTACTATTGATGAGATACAAGTACTAGTCTCAAGACCTCTTATAGAGGGAAATAAGGAGATAGAGAAAATAAATGATGCAATATAGGATAAAAAGTAGGAAGAAAAAAAGATAAGAGTGAGTATAGAACTCTTTGTACATTCTGAGGCTAAGAAAAGTGGTACACCTGAATAGTAGGTGATTGTAACTTAGAAGGAGTCAACCTCAACAAGTATGGATACTAGTGGAGAAAAAGAACCACAGAGACCAAGTGTTGATGTTTCATCACACTCACTTTAGGTAGCATTACCAAGTAGTAGAGCACCAAAGAATAAATTATTAAAGAAAAAAGAAAGCTCACTTGGAAATCCAGTAACCTTAGACGAAGTCATTGTCATACCCAAATTTGACACTAATATCTAACATTTTGAACAAATGAAAATTTTGCAAGATTTGTTAGTAAGAAAAAACAAACATGAAGAAATAAGGATAGAGCTATAGAAAAAGAAAGTACTATAGGAGATTAAGGATATTTTCATACATGCATTTGATGTGGAAAATCTTGATAAGAGTAAGTTCCTGTTATAGCTCAATTGGTTCATATTATGGAGAAGATAAATAATGATGATATACATGCTAATGAAAATGTGATGGAGCAAAGTTATAAAAAAAAAGAAACAAAATTCATTGAAAAGGTCTCCACTCAAATTGCAATATGGAAAGTAGACTTGTCAAATCTAATAAATATTGTAGAAAATGTTGTAAAGAACATTATTTCTTTGTACAAAAGATTGTGTAATTTTGAATTTTTCACAAAGGATAATCAAGGATTTATTGATAGACAACAATTAGATTTCATGAACACATTCTTTGAACATGGACCCAAGTTCTAGTTCAAATTATTTCAATAAATTAATTTTTTCCTAATGGAGATTAGCTGAGCTATTTGAAAATGATGGAAGAATAAGGCATAAGATCATCTCTATTCAAAAAATCTTAGTACCTCATTTAGAGGTTATGTAAAAAGATATTATAACAACCAAGGAGGTAGCACAATGAGATCCAAATCTCTCAATGGATAATAGTTTAATTTATGTAGGTGTCATTCTAGAAATCAAGATTCAATTACTAGAATTAGTCTCAAATAGTTGAGATCATGTACTAGCCATCATACTATATCCTCACAAACCATATTTGGATAAGTATGGGTTTACCCCCACACCTTAGCAACCATAAGTGACAAAAAATGGGGAATGCATATATGTATGGGGGAAATCTACATGAATGAGGATATGAATACAAAAAGATACATGTATGATTCTTTGAAATTTTTGTTTGGTACTCATTTTGATGTAACAGTATGTAAATCATGTATCTATGATGTACATATTGAAGTCTTTATAAATACTGAGTCATAGTCTAAGGAGGAATGTTGTTTTGACAATTTTGAAATGTAATGATGAATCATGACAAAGTGTTTTTGCCACTAATGTCAAAGGGGGAGATTGTTGATCCCTATAGTTTGTTATCTACTAATCTCAAACACTTAGTCTTTTATATGGTAGAGATGGTTGGTCATCAATCCAACCAAGATGTCAATTAAAGGTCGAGCAAAGTATTTATAATTGTACATATTTTAGCTAAGGATGAACAATTGTTATTATTGAGAAATTCTATGGTTGTCGAGTGCTCCTATATGTGTCAAGTAAGACAAAAGTCAATTTTTTTTGAGAAACATAAAGTTAGTTCAAGTTGAGTTATATAGTATTGTCAAGCATTTAAAAGCTATGGGAGAACATGAAGATTAGTCATAAATTAGCATCAAAGTGTTCATATGCTAAGCAATCTATTATGAACATATTTATTTGGAATTTTACAAACACTAAGGTAAACATGTTTTGGATGACTTAATTCATGTTTTAATTACTAAGGAATAATTTAAGGAGTTGATTATGCATTTTGGCATTGATCATTAATCCCTAAAAAAGGAGTTTAACCAATGAGAAAATGGAAGGTTTAAGTGGAAAAAGGGAGAAACATGGATCATTGATCTTGATCTAGAATCTTCTCTAGTTGGATATATAAGGAGGATCCAAACACTATTTTCAATAGATAAGCATGTATGTTTGTGAGAGAGGTTTAGATGGCCAAAGAAAAGTTTGAAGGTGAAACAAAGAAGAGTGACCAAGTAGAGTAGTGAAGTGAAGAATAAAGTTATATTAGATCAGAGAAGGATTAGATAGTGGAAAGAGGATATCCATAATCAAGCATTATGGTGCTAACCGAAGGATTAGGTACCAATATATCTTTTACTAGAGTAAATCAAGGTAAATCTCTTAACACAATGGTCCTAATAGGCCCATGTAGATATCTTAACATAGTAATTACTTTTTTGTAAGTTGTAAATCCTTTAATCAAGGTAGACTAAATAAGTCTTGTAGATCTTAATAGGTCAAACCCCTTAAAGGGTAGATCATTAGAAGTGATTAAAATCATAGGCCTAACAAGAATTCTTTTATTGTTGTAGTAGTGAATATTTGTGGGTGTCATCCCCACCCTAGTTTTACCTTCACCTTGGAGGCTTTCTAGGCTACCAAATCTTTGTGTCATGTATTCAAAATTTAGTTTCATATTTATGGTTGTGATCAGTAGATTAGATCTAGTAAATGATAACAACATATGTTTATGTGATTTATGACATTGTTGAGATAAGGGTTAGTGGTGGAAGATATCAGTCTAATAATTGTTTTAAAAGAATTTTTTTTAATACATCCTGATTCACCCCCTATTAGTGTCTTGCTTTCCCCAATAGACTTCCAACATCTAGTTTATAACTTCTAACTCAAATCTCTTCTCTCATGTTTTTTGAATTTTATTTTATGTGTTGTGGACTATAGTTAGAAATGATTATGAATGAGATAATTATACTCAATGTACCAATTGTTGGGATTATTAGACAAGTCCACAAGTAAAAACTAGGAGGAATTTCAATATCTAAGGGCATGAATCTCTTACACCTTATATTTTTGTTATATATTTGGAAAATATTCTATCTGTATTTTGCTTGAAAATTAAAAGAGACACACAATAGTGTAATACCTTGAATTTGAAATGAAATCTTATGTGATATTAGAGCATGAGAACTTTGAACAAAGTTTCAACTACCCCCAAAGGTTAAAACTATTTCCATACTACTTGAATGGAGATAAACTACTTGAATGGAGATATATATAAGGTAGGATATTTTGTTCCATCAATAAAATGCATGCCTTTAACTCAATGGAGGTAATAGTACTAGAGAATTTGTTTGACTAAGTATAATATATGCATGGAGAAGATGATATTCCATAAAGTATGTTAGTGTTTGAGGATACAATATTAAACATGAGCCAATTGTTGAGAACTAATCCTTAGAGACAAGACTAGAATTCATTTGAGAAAAAGCACAACAATTTCCCAATCACTCAACCTTTCTTTTTGGTGAATTTCATATGACTTGCCGGATAGAGAGTGATGATACAAAATAAGGGTTCATTCTATGGGTAATTATGTTTCAATAGTAAATCAAAATTTTAGTACTATTTGAACAATGCACCTATTATTTCATCTTTCCTTGTGTTTAAAGAACCCTACAGAAAGATGCAAATTTTACTTTCTACTATAATCATCTAAACTTTTACAAATAGGTATAAATTGAGTATTTATCAGTTAGAAAAGGTAAGACAATGCATTTTTTTAGAACAATCTTAATTCAAATATATATTATAATTTTTTCAAACTTTAAATTTAATTTATTTTTTTTAAATGTCATCCAACCAATTACATTTAAAGAAAATAATTAAGAAAGTAAAAAAAAAAAAAATTATCTTCAAGCTTTAAGATTAAAAAAAGAGAACAAAATAAAATAAAAAATTCCCTTGACACAAAATTTGAAGCAAGAAAATTGATTAAAAAAGGTATATGAAAACATTTTAAGCTTTCACATTAAGTTCTAAATTAAATTTTTGTCAACTATATAACATATGAGTTTGTGAAAAAACTAAATCTGAAGGAGAATAGAATAACTTGTCCACATTAATTAACCCAAGTTTCTTTTTAGCCTTGCAAGGTACCTTTTCATTGGGCTTCCTCAGTACAATGGCATTTAGAATTTTGTATTCCTCCTTGATTGTTTGATGATGAATACTCGAAGGATATCAACATGTAGTGGCATGATTATGATGCATGGTGAAAGGGTTGTGGTGTATACTTAAAGAATCACATTCAATGGTGAAAGAATTAATGTTATGAATATGATGTGTAACAAGGGCTCATGGTGTGTAGTGGGAGTCTGGGTTAGATTTTTTGGCTTCTCTTAAAACTATATGTTTGGTTTTCTTTGTATGAGTCCTCTATTGAGTTCACAACCTTTATTTCTCTAGCTTCCTTAGCTTCCTCTTTTTGTGAGCTATTTCCTTTCCAATCTTCAAAGCCTTTTCAAATTAGGAAACGCAACTAAAATTATCCACAAAAAGTTAAAAATAAACATGAATACCACATTCTAGTTGATGATCTTGTTTCTCCATTGACTTTTTAGTGGAGAATATTGTTCAACTATTTCTTTTTGTGCATAATTTTCTTGGCCTATGTCGTTTATCCTATCATGAAGTAACAAGTTCAAAAGTGTTTAAAAATGAAAGTAATATGTTTTTACTAGAGAAACTAAAAGTGATAAAATTTAATAAAATAGTAAATGCAACTATTCATAAAATTAAACATTAAGAAAAAGATAAGACCAAAAATAAAACCTTATTAGTCATGATACTAATCCTTTCAAACCTTAATATTCATGAAAGTTTCCTATTATAAGTTCTCTAGTAACATGCACATGCAATAGACATGACATGCCTCCTTATTATTCATGACACTTGTCATTCTTAATTAATAACCAATTTGTAAAATATTGCATTAATTAAATGATTTTTAGTAAGATTAGGATAAAAGTGTTGTGAATAATTACCAAAAAATAATTTATAGGCAAAAGCAATCTAAAAGCATAATCTCGCTTTAACATTAGGGACTAAAAACTATATAGACTACTATATATATATAAAGTTAGGAATATTAAACTACACAAATGAATGACATTACCAAAAGATATAAATTTCATCCCCAATTATTTGTTATAATGTTCATTTATAGTATGGACAATTGACCTTGAAAGAATGACCAAGTAAATCATTTGAAATGTATTCGCTAATTAGTATTGCATTAACATAAAATGGAAATGGAACTATGAAATTTTGTGGGGTGTATTCCATTATTTGGGACATAACACTAAATGTAGATGGTAACAGATAGTTGAGATATATCTCTACTTGAGAATGAAAGTGAAAAAACTTCATGGGTTTAACTTGTGTAAAAAAAAATTGTAGTGAAAAATATGAAGAATCTTAATCAAATATTAGCACTTGTATGTAAACACCCACCATATGAATTAATAAAAATACCTACACACATAAAATGGATTGAAGTAAGATGTATAGTGGAATAAAAAACTATAATCACATATCTAAGTAGATTATGTTGGGACAAGAATATAATAATCTTGTCCAAAACATAAAATTAAATGTTTTAAAATGAGTGGCGTGTATCATTGCCACATAATATAAAATTGTGTTCCATGAGTAGACAATTAAAGATAAAGTATAGAGGATCAAGGAGAACATAGAAGTTTAAATCTTAAGTTGTTAATCATCACATGATGACCTCCTTCCTATTAAGATTAAACAATACTTAAGCTTAGTATAGTAAAATGTGAATATGTTTTACTGTATTTTAATCACTTATGCATGAAAGTTTAGCATATCTAAAAGAACCATTTGTTGTAGTAGTATAAATTCATTAACATAATAATTGTTTCAAGATATATGTTATCCCTCCATTGACCATATTTAGGTTTGAATGATGTTTTGATAGTCACACTAGGATCTTGTTCTATTTTTTTGTTGGATAATTTCAATATCTTTGCAATGTTAGTCCACTTAGAAGTGAATTTTCCTTAAGAAAATTATTTATCCCACAAGGAATAGGTGTAGATTTAAATGTCATTATCACCTAGATAATATTTTATATAGATATCAATACCAAAATCTTTCAAGTTATCTCTTGATGCCCCATCAAATTTCATTTTCAAAAAATATACACAAGGGGGTAGCCATTTAATTTTTATCATGTCTTTAGAAAGAACATTAAGACCTAGGGATGATATAGTGAAAGGTGAGATAGACAAGAGTTTTTAATTTTCGATAATTGAAATGTCCCACTATGAAAAGGAGTAGTTTCATGTTGTATTTATCACAAAATTATTGAGTACCTCTAATATGGACATGTTAATGGAATCTAATTTTTATTAATTGATGTAAAAAAATTCCTAAAAAATTAATTTTTTTCATTCCCACCATATTGAACATATTATATTATAAGAGAGCACTTTCAAATGCAAAAATTGAATTGAAAGAGAGGTTTGGCAAGTCTTGAGACATTCCCACAACGTGTTGGGTCATGGCATTGATAGGTTCAATTTAGTCATGACACACAACCAATATTTTCTAGTAAATGGGAAATAGTAAAGAATAAAGTGGTCAATTATCTCATTTTTTTCAATACATTGAACATAGCTAAACAGTCATGAAATATTTAATTTTTCTAACCTATTCTTGGTTTTAATCCTTTTCCCTAGAGAAATCCATATGAAGAAAAAAAAATTCGGTAGAACTTAATATTTTGAAAAGAATGAGAAGGTCATGTGTGTGAGTTTTTATAACTCCCTTTGTCTAGTTGAATTCTAACTTTGTTTGATTAAGTAATTACCAAAGTCTGAAGGTGCCCAAATTAATTCATCTTGTTGATAACTAATGTAGACAATCTTACTTATTAGAAGGTTTTGCAAATGTGTTATTATGTCATGACTAATGGGAAGAAAATAAGGGTCCTTCTAAATGGCCTTCCCTAAGAATATTTTATTGCACTGATATAATAAAGTTTAGTTTGGTACCAAAGAAAATTTTCATTACATCGAATGTGTTATTCAAATAATTATTGTGACAAAGTGGAGTTGGGGGGGAAGTGGGTGGGGGGGTGGGGGGCGAAGGGGTGGAAGTATCCCATTCCATGATTCTTCAATGGAGCTATCACATTTACCATTAAGAATTGTACCTTCTTAAAATGGATGCACTTGCATTTTAAGACATTTTAGCATCCTTTTCCATAATTCTTCTCTTGGACCATGGATAAACCTATGCTCAATGTCTCTTTTTCTCTTTTTCTCTACCATTTAACTCTTATTTTTCATTTTACTCTTATTTTATTCTTCTAAGCTATCTCTTGATGCCCCATCAAATTTCATTTAAAAAAATATACACAAGGGGGTAGTCATTTAGTTTTTCTCATGTATTTAGAAAGAACATTAAGACCTAGGGATGATATAGTGAAAGGTGAGATAGACAAGAGTTATCAATTTTTGATAATTGTAATGTTCCACTATGAAAAGGAGTAGTTTCATATTGTATTTTGTTGGAAATAATAAAGACTAGCTAGGTTACTAAGAGGGGAGGGGTGAATTAGTAACCTCAAAAACTTCAAATCAATTCAACATTTAACCATATAAATCATTCACCATTCATTCATCTAATCTACTACATGCATGAGAAAAGATAAACATTCATAACACATTAACACAGTATTTTGGTGACCCAAAAACCTTCCAAATAGAAAGTAAAACTAGGGTGGGGATGATACACACAAAGCTTCTTTACTGCAGTATAAAGTTGGCCTGTTAGGGCTTACATTGACCAATTCTAATGATCTACCCTATTAAGAGCAATTTGGACTACTAGATCCACCTAGTTAGAGGTTTTACAAATATACAATGAAGTACGCACTCTATTAGGAGATTTACAAAAAAGACTATTAAGTTACCCTATTAAAGGATTTTGAAAAATGATTCACCTATTAGGATGAAATAGTAGATTTGACTTACAACTTGATTTCTGAATAGATCTTGAAGTATAGATCACCTCTTGTGACCAATATGTCTTTGTTGCTCCTTAATAACCTTGCTGAAAACTCTGCTCTACTGCTAATTCGCATTCACTCTTCTCAAAACATTACATGTCCATTCTTTAACATACTCATGATAATAATAAAACATTGCAAATGATACAATACATTACATATATACCATTCCAATAATTACAATTGCAAGGTCGGCTAAAACACAAGTAAACAAAATATTACTGAGTTGGCCAAATAGTAGAAAACTTGGGCTGTTCAAGCTAACTTGGTGACCTTATGATACTTGAAATCCACTGTATTACTTGGCATCATCATGCACTTGGTAGAAGTAGAAGCACAACCCATACTAATCAAACAATGTAGATTGGAACTTGGTAACTATTGGAGAATTGGTAGATATAGTGTCACTTGGTAAATACTGAAACCTTCATTTACCTTGCTGTTACTCGATAAACACTACACATCCATTACTCGGTAGAAACTAGCTTCATATCACACAAACTGATGACTTGGTAGATAATATGAAGCTCAGGGACCATTATTTGTTTGATAAACATTGTAATCTCGGTAAACACTTTTGAACTACACATTCATTTGGTACCTTCAGGAATACTCAGTGTGAATTGCTTAACTATTGAACTTATAAGGTAACCACTAAATGCTCGGTATAAACTATGGATTGAGTGATGAGCTCAGTAGCCATTTAGAATAAAATAAGTGTTGTCACTAATGAAAAATAAAATATAATGCCAACAATCTCCCCCTTTGGCATTAGTGACAAAAACACTTATAAGCCAAAACTTATGTACACTGACATTCTGGTTTTTGATTTTTCAAAATTGATCTTTGTAAAGCTATTGTATATACATATCTTACATATCTCCCCCATACATATGGAAAAATATATACATAGCTTTATTTGTACATATATCAATCTATTTTCTCCCTTATTTCTCCACAACTCTCTTAGTATCTCCTTACTCCATTGTGATTTTATTATCTTCATCCTCCTCCTTTTTGACAATAATGCCAAAGGGTATATGCAATATATTAAAATAGAGACATCAAAATGTGAGAGAAATTTGGAGTGTACCTTAAGAATAAGAGCCAATGTCTTATCCTAATTATCTTGCAAAATTGTGTAGGTGGAGAGGGCCACTTGAACTTCTACAAAAAGTTTGATCATATGATCTGCTACTGAAAAATTGTTATCTTGGACTAATGTTTTTGAATATGCAATATGTTTTTACATTGGGTCCATAACTGGAAGGATCATATTTTGGATATCAATCAGTGCAGACCTAATCCTAGCTTCCTCTTTGAGTAACTCTACCTGCATTTCTGACAAAAAATTCACCTTCATGTGATGTGCTGAGCTTGAACTAGGGTAAAGTTGTAACCTTTGAGCACTAGCCTTCATGTCCACATCAATCTTATTCAATTTCTCCTTAATATCCTTGGTATACTCAATAACATCACAAAGCTTGCCAAAAAGTGATGTTACATTTGTGAAGGATTGATCAAGGTTGCTCAAAATTGTGGATAATTCTACCTAATTTATTGCAATGAAGCACCTTATTATCAAGTTTCTTCTCTACCTTCTCAACAAGCTTCTCTTGACTAGAAGTTTCCTCATTGAACTTATTTATAACCTCTTCTAATTGTAATAAAATGTGTTGAGATGGATCAACATCAACACCTATAGCCTTAGTAATTATGTTTTTGGCATTCTTAATTATTGTAAATTCTCTATCTCTCTCTCTTCTCTTAGCTACTTCTGCCTTGCCTTTTTCTCTAAAAGCTGACTAACTAATCTCATTTCATTAGCTATGGCAATATCTAGATCTATCTTAGGAATAATAATTTCTTTGTCCAAGTCTATCTCTTCATCATTTTCTTTGCCAGTAAGTAGAAGTTGTAGAGCAGTCTTTGGTTTTACTTTAGTGCTTACTTCCTTGGACTTAGAAATAGAAACAATAGTTGAAGTAGCTGGACTAGCAGAAAAGACTGGAATAGGTCCAACTAGAGGAAAACTGAGAGAAGTACCAATTATATCAAAAATTGATGTGCCTCCCAAAAATGATGTACCAACAGGTAATGTACAAGCTGGAATATTTGCAATTGAAGAACTAATTGTAACAAAAATTGGTGTAATTAAAGCTATGGTAGACAAAATTGTAGAAAAAACTAGCAGACTTACTAAACAACCTATAGTAGAAGTTGACATAATTATAGAATATTTAGCTATGCACACTGTTGAGGTAGATTTCTTAGATGCTAATGAAGAGGGCTACAACTCAGTAGATGAATTGACTAACACTTCTGTTGAAGATACCTGGAGCTATGAGGTAGAAGGTGTGCATGATATATCTGATGTAGTTGCAATCATTCCTTTTGAAGCTAACTCCAACCCTTATGATGTTTCTGGCTTAGGTGGAGAGTGAGGAAGGGAAGCAATGACATCTACTACAATTTTCATTGGACCATCTTCTTCAACTTTTTCCTTGTCTTCCTCTTCAACTTCTTCCTCTTTCTCTTCATCATCAACCCTTAGTGCCTGATAGTCTTCAACATCAATAGTAGCACATGGAGTGTTATCATCTTCTTCATCGTCACTATCACCATCATCATCCTTGATCTCAACCAAATAATCACTAGGCTTACGTAGATGATAGATATTCTTCCACTTGTTTGTTGCATCTCTCACAACATGCTCAATATCCTTAATTAAAATCAAACATGTGTGGAATCTGATCATCATTTTACCGTCATTGTTCTTCATGGCTACCTTTACTTCTACATCAGTAAAATTTGGCAATAATTTCTTCAAAGATTATTTATAAATATCCTTAGCTATTTGTGCAATCGATTCCCACCTTAGTTGCAATCTCACTAACAATTCTTTTGAGATTTGGGGAGCAATTTGGTTCAGAGAATACTTCCATTTTCCCATTTTGGTGAGTACCAACTCCTCAATCTACATCTTCTCAGCATCAGTTCTAGTTTCAAACTTTAGAGCCTTGAAGTTTGTGATGCCAACTCCTTCTTCCATCTATTTTAGCCTTTCCTAGAAGGTAAGTGAGGGCTTTTTGAACATAACTTCAGCTTTACCTTTGCCTCTTTTGGTGAAAATAGTTATGGAGGCCTTTGGTGGCTTGGTAATAATTACCTTGCCCTTCTTCTTTGCTGGCTCTACCTCCTTCTTAGCTTCTTGCTCTTCTCCTTCTTCTCCTTCTTCTTCTTTTTCATCCTCTCCTTTTCCCTCAGTAAGCATTAGGGGACCAGTAGAAATTTTCATCTTAGCTATCTTCCTCTTGCCTTTACTAATTGCTCGAGGTAGCTTGATTTCCAGTTCAATTCTAGATTTTTCCTCATCATATGTGCCAAATACTAATTGCTTAGAGTCTATAGGTTCATTTATCAATGCTTCAATGATGTCCTTAGTTTCATCAATATTGAGGGAGAGGTTTCACCCATGCAACTCGAGGCCTAACTGCCTGAATGTATAGTCTATCATAGTCAACCATAAAACACACATAATCTTTAAAATCCTCAACAAGTTTAGGAGGAATCTTGAACCTATTGTTCATCCTTTCTTTGAAATCTTCAAAATAATTATCCATTATGTTGTCAAAATTTACACCCATTTCTGCAATAAACTCATTTATCTGATACAAAATGGGAACATCCTTTCTCCATACAATAGAACCTTTGGATGGAAAGAATTTTTGCACATAAAAGAAAAGGCATGTCAACAAAGAACCAAATTCACAAGGGTTGTTCTTTGATGTTTGGATTTTGTCCATATTCTTGTTTAATTGTTTGAGTATTAACTCTGATAGATCAAATTCCATGTTTTTCTTCACAACTTTAAATGCTAAGTCCATGCCTCACATGGAACATTGTTTAAATGACTAGAATTGTAAATCTTGTAGGCCATTACATGAATACCAAACCTCAACTCCACATCATAAATGGTGCTAATTTTTAAACCTCTACCATCCCACTCGGCTAGGGTTTTCTTTTGGAGTTCATCCTGACCTAAGGTTTTGGTAGATTTTTCTTTGCTTAGTATAGGAAGGCTAGTAATCTTTTGAATCATCTTTTTGGTTATCAATATGGGCTGCTCTAACCATAATTGAGCATTTTGTATGTGGCTAAGAATACACCTAATCCATTTTATCTGAAAACCTCTTGGTAGGTGTGTGATATGTGTCAACCCTTTTGTTTCAAGATGCTTGTGCTTGAGTTTCAATGAGCCATCAACATGCATTTCCTCTAAAGTACTATCCATTTCTAGGGTTCCTATCTCCTAAATTGAACACTTAAATTGAGTATAGATATTGCTAATCAGAAGTACCTTTGGTGGAATTTGAGATTGCACACTAATAGGGTCGAGTGCCTCTGCCACTACTGGAACTAGTTTAAAATTTGGTGCTTTCCACTCTACACCCTTGACCAACATCTCTAAACCCCTTTTCATGTTGCTGCTACTAGTGCTTCTAGATGCCATTGCTGCTCGTAAGTGATGGAAATTTTCAAAAAAATTCCTTAGCTACAAATTTTCTTGAAATCACTTGGAATTGCTTATGTGCACTTGGAAATCTCTTTTCTTTGTGAATACTAAAGACGCGTTGAAAAATGGAGTCAAATTCTGCCCCTTTTGATGAAAATTTTCCATTAATGCTAGGTACCATACTGACGTAGTGCATGATAGACTATCATCCACTCACTAGCTCGGTAGAAACTTGACACTCGGTAATCAAACAAAACTTGCATTGCTCCCAACCTAACTCGGTTGAGTCTGTGACTAACCTTGCTCAGTATGAATTGAACTCATGTGATCCTTTTGTATTTGAAATACTAATTTGGATCTTCTGCTTTCTTCCATTTGGAACTACTTGAAATATAGCTTGAAGATGCACTTCTAGTCCCTCCTTTGAAGAACCTAATTGGAAATGGTGGAGTCACCCACTTCTTGAGTGATATTGCCATCATTTGGACTATTCTGCTCAATAGATTTAGGAATCCACTACTATCTCATCTACTTCCTAATGTTATCAACTTTAGCTTTCTTCTCATTTCAACTCTTCTTATGTTTATGCAGTTTTTAGATATATGACCAATTTTAGTGCATGCATAACATCTTACTATTGAATATCTTTTTCTCAAGTGATTCATTGTATAGTCGATGCCAATGTGTCCATATTCTCCACAATAGTGACATCTACACCAAGTGTTGTAATCCCAACCAAATATTTCTTTGACAATTTGTTTAGCTGGATTGAATGGTTTGGATCTGCATTCAAATGCCTTGTGACCTTGTTTCTTACATTTGTGACATTGACCTTAAAATTTTGGTTTCTCCTTGCATTCATTAATTTTATGACCATGTTTACTGCAATTGTAGCATTTTCCATTGAATTTTTCCTTTCCATTGCTCCAACACTTGTTTGATGTATGACCTAACTTACCATAGTGATTGCAAGTAGGTCTTTGATTCCTTTGGGCACCTCATTTGGAAGATTCACCTTCTTCTTTGTAACCAATTCATGCTTTGCCTTTTTGCCTATAGAGATTCTTCTCACTTTGTTGATTCAATTGATCCATATCTACTTGTGATTTCATCATCCTTTCATTGAGTTGCTTTTCAAAAATTAGATTAGATTTCAATCTTTCATTAATCTTTCTTTCAATGAATAAATAATTCTTTAAGCTTTCATTTTTCGATCTCAAATTCATGATTTCTTCATTTGCATTAGAGAGCTAATTGATAAGACTTTCTTGTTGAAGAATTTGGTTTTGATTTGTATTGTTCCTTGCCTCCAAGTCTTCACTTGCCTTATTCCTTTGTTCCAAGATTTCACACATTCTTATTGACTAAACTTCTTGTTCTCTTTTCAATTTTCTTACCTATTCTTCTAGAGAGCCATTCTTTGCTAGGAGTTCCTTAATCGCCTCATTAGCTTCATTTGAATTTATTGATGGGAAAAGGTCTTTAATATTTTCTTCAACATACTGATGCTCATTCATTTGTCTTGCAAGTTCCTTCCTTCTTTTTAGGGATTGGAAAAGATACTCCTTTTCTTCCTTGAGTTGAGCTATGTCCATTTCCAGATCTAGCTTATCATTCTCAATAGCTTTGTCAAGTTTGAATATCTCTATTGCCCTTGATCTTTGACCAAGCTATCAAACTTTATCCTTAGAACCACAAAGCTCTGATACCAATTGTTGGAAATAATCAAGACTAGCTAGGTTACTAAGAGGGGAGGGGTGAATTAGTAAGCTCAAAAAAATTTAAATCAATTCAGCATTTAACCATATAAATCATTCACCATTCATTCATCTAACCAATTTCATGTATGAGAAAAGTTAAATGTTCATAACACATGAACACAGTATTTTGGTCACCCAAAAACATTCCAAATAGAAAATAAAATTGGGGTGGGGATGATACCCACAAAACTTCACTACTACAGTATAAAGTTGGCCTGTTAGGGCTTACATTGACTACTTTTGATGATCTGCCCTATTAGGAACAATTTGGACTATTAGATCAACCTTGTTAGAGGTTTTACAAACATACAATGAAGTATGCACTCTATTAGGAGATTTATACAAAAGACTATTAAGTCTACCCTATTAAAAGATTTTGAAAACTGATTCACTTGTCAGGATGAAATAGTAGATCTAAATTACAACTTGATTTCTTAATAGATCTTGAAGTATAGATCACCTCTTGTGATTGATATGTCTTTGCTACTCCTTCATAACCTTGCTGAAAACTCTACTCTACTACTGATTCACATTCGCTCTTCTCAAAATATTACATGTCCATTGCTTAACATACTCATGATAATAATAACACATTACAAATGATACAATACATTACATATATACCATTCCAATAATTACAATTGCAAGGTTAGCTAAAACACAAGTAAACAAAACATTACTAAGTCGGCCAAATAGTAGAAAACTCAGGCTCTTCAAGCTGACTTGGTGACCTTTTGATACTTGGCACTTGGTAGAAGTAGAATCATGGTCCATACTAATCACATGATGTAGCTTGGAACTTGGTAACCATTGGAGATTTAGTAGATATAGTGTCACTTGGTAAATACTAAAACCTTCGTTTACCTTGTTGTTACTCAATAAACACTACACATCCATTACTCGATGGAAACTGGCTTCGTATCACACAAATTGATGACTTGGTAGATACTGTAAAGCTCAATGACCATTATCCGCTTGATAAACACTATAATCTTAGTAAACACTATTGAACTACACATTCTTTCGGTAGCTTCAGGAATAATCAGTGTGAATTTCTTAACCATTGAACTTACAAGGTAACCACTGAATGCTCGGTATAAACTATGGACTAAGTGATGAGCTCAGTAGCCATTCAGAATCAATCAAGTGTTGTCACTAATGACAAATACAACATAATGCCAACAATATTTATCACAAAATTATTGAGTACCTCCAAGATGGACATATTAATGGAATCTAATTTTTACTAATTGATGTAAAAAAATTCCTAAAAATTTATTTATTTTTCATTCCCACCATATTGAACGTATTATATTATAAGAGAACACTTTCAAACACATGCAAAAATTGAATTGAAAGAGAGGTTTGGCAAGTCTCGAGACATTCCCACAAGGTGTTTGGTCATGGCATTGATAGGTTCAATTTAGTCATGACACACGACCAATATTTTCTAGTAAATGGGAAAATATTAAAAAATAAAGTGGTCAATTATCTCATTTTTTTCAATACATTAAACATATCTAAATAGTCATGCAATATTTAATTTTTCCAACCTATTCTTGGTTTTAGTTCTTTTCCTCAGAGAAATCCATATGAAGAAAAAAAATTAGGTAGAACTTAATTTTTGAAAAGAATGAGAAGGTCATGTGTTTGAGTTTTTATAACTCCTTTTGTCTAGTTGAATTCTAACCTTGTTCGATTAAGTAATTACCAAAGTCTGAAGGTGCCCAAAATAATTCATCTTGTTGACAACTAATGTATATCATCTTACTTATTAGAAGGTTTTGGAAATGTGTTATTATATCATGACCAATGGGAAGAACATAAGGTCCTTCTAAATGGCCTTCCCCAAGAATATTTATTGCACTAATATAATAAAGTTCAGTTTGGTACCAAAGAAATTTTTCATTACATTGAATAAGTTATTCAAATAATTATTGTAATAAAGTTGGGGGTGGGGGGGGGGGGGGGGGGGGGAAGTATCCCATTCTATGATTCTTCAAGGGAGTTATCACATTTACCATTAAGAATTGTACCTTCTTAAAATGGACACACTTGCATTTTAAGACCTTTTAGCATCCTTTTTCATAATTCCTCTCTTGGACCATGGATAAACCTATGCTCAATTTCTCTTTTTCTCTTATGCTCTACCATTTTACTCTTATTTTTCATATCTTTTTTTGTGACATGGTCTTCTAGGCATTATCTGACTACCCTTTTGATCATATAAGTCTTTTATCTTTCTACCCTTTCTTAGCACATTCTATAGCTTGTCTGATCCATCCTCTGGGATGAAGTTGACCCAAGTCAACCTAGTCTAGACTAGGTCAACCTAGGTAAACTTAATCCTCCAAAGTCAACCTATTCCAAGACTACCTCAACCCTTTTTGACCTAGTCCCTAGTGGTTGTAGGGTTTGGGGCTTCAAAATCCCTGGTTTTGCTAATTATTTAATTATACTCCTTAGTCGACCTTTGTTTTTTTCCCACCCAAAAAATAGTTTATAAGGAGGCTTGGGTGATTTAATTTTATATATCATCTCATTAATGAGATCTCATCCTCAAGGAATTCAAGCTTTCAAGACAAGGAGTTCAAGCATTCAAGCAAGTGAGTTTTCTTTATGTATTCAAGGATTCTTTGTGAGCATCTCCTCTTCAAGATATAATTTATTATTGGCCATAAAGGCATGAGATATATATGATTCTTTCATTATCTTAATAACTCATGCACATTTATATCCATGGTTCTATGATGTGGATATTGTAGATCCATTTTAATTGTGGGGATATCATACATCCTTCATACCGAACTCAGGTCTACAACACAACACATTTATAGACATTCAGTCAAGGTCAATATTAATATTTTTCCTATTATATAGTCATTTAGATTTATATTTATCAATTATAGTTAATTTTTTAACCTAAGGCTTGACCAAGGCAAGACTTCATCAAACCCCAACCCCAAAACCTTTCCTTTCAGTTGTTATTTGTAGGTTGGGAGAGAAAACTATTACAGATCTGGAACCTACTATCTGCAAGCTCTCTGGAGTCATCAACTTATGAGTCATGGACTATGTCAGCCTAGTTCTAGGATGTCATTATTGGTCAACCTTTTTCTTAAGTCTCAGGTTTTGGGGAGATTTTTGGGTTTTCTTTTTTTTGTCATTCCATTATAGGATGCACAATCAAAAGTACAAAAAATATTCAAATCCAAAAGTTCTTAAGTCTAAATACTTCTTCTTCTATGCATTTCAAGGCAAGTCTTCCATATTTTATTTCCTTTCATATCTTTACCCTAGATTTGCATCTTAATTGGGCTTATTGTCTTTACATAACATCTTGATTTATATTCTTTAAGCAATTAGCTCAATTTCACACTCACATTATCCTATCAAAGGGACTAAGATAATATATTTCATTTTATATCATTCCTCTTTATAACCTAGATTTAGTATTGACATCCTTCTCCCTTTGGTTCCTAGATAATCTAATTTGGATCATAAGTGGAATCATACCTAGAAATCCCCCTATTTTCCTCACATATACATATTTGAATGGCTCAATGCCCTAGAAAGTGGAAGTTTACATCCTATTAAAGCTCTTCCATTTTACCACTGAACATTTTGGTGGACCTAATGTGAACCCTCATTCTTAGAGTTTGGTATTATTATTTTGGCAATTTTATTATTTGGCCTTGACTTGACCAAATTGAACATTGTGTTTAACCCATCTACTTACCCCCATTTCTTTTTTAGAATTACATTTAATTATCTTTGCTTATATGTTATATTTTGGTTTATCTATATCCACTTTGTTTTTTTTGTGGTATTTAGATCTCCTTTTGCATTTCCTTTTGATGGAGTCATTATCTATCCTATATGCATATGATGATATATTTGGTATACTCCTAATTGAGACCCATATTTCTAAAGATGATCAACCTCTATTCATTAATGGTAACATTACTTGGGATAAACTTGTTGATCATAACTTTGACTATGAAAAAGATAACATGATGATTGACATTTTCAGTTTCCAACATAACAAACCTTATGTCTCTTCTTCTCCTAATCTTCCTCTAAGTGATAAAGATGACATTATAAATACTTCCATCAATGTGACCTTGTTGTCATTTGATGTTACTGGTACATATGAAATATTAGTGAACATTCAAAATCTCTATTCTAAGGATTCCTTAGAAAAGTGGATAATGATAACCTTTTTAATTCTCTCCCTTCTATTCATGACTCCATGAAAAGGAGATATATTTATAAAGTTAACATGGCTCATAAGCCTATTATCACTCTCAAGGGTTACCCTTCATCAAATGAACCTCTCATTACCATTATGGGATGTCCTCAAGTAACTCTTAAAGTGGAATCTAGTGATTCTTTGGATTATCATGTAGTGCCTCACACCTATTGTACAAGGAATAATCCTTAAATTATCACTTGTCTTCTACCTTCTCAACCTGTTCTCCCCCCTCCACTTTGTCCTTCTCAAAATCTTTGATTGGACTATGATTTGGTATTGTAAATATGTAATACCCCTGCCAATATTTCTCTTTGGGAACTTCTTCAAACATCTCCTACTTATCATGAAGTTTTGAAAAATGCTTTAGCCACTCTTCCAACTGTACCTCCTAATCAAGCTAACATTAATGCATTTTTAAAATGAATGAATACTACATGTCCCACATCAAATCTTGTTTACTAATGATGACTTACCTCCTAGAGAGACTCGAGATCACTATGATGCTCTTATGGTATCTTTTTTATTCCATAGTAGCCTTATTTGTTGACATGGATTAATTTAGAGGTGAATCTTTGCCTTTTTGCGATCCAGTTTGACGGGGCAATCGTCATTTGGCGAATATTTATCACATTTGGGTCCAATCGCATCAGTGAATATTTATCATATTTGGATCCAACGCCCGGGGTGGTCACCCATTAGTTATCACATGATTGGTCAAAAATATCAGTGCAATCGCCAATGCAATATATAGTTTGGATACATTTATTTTAAACATATCACAAGCCTTTGCATGTTGTTTCTTATTGGCCGACGTTATTTCACCATTACTACAACCATTTTACCAACGTGTGTCAATCACTTGCCCCATTTAGCCAACTGTTTCCTACTATAGGCTTGCATCGAAAGGTGCATTTTGCCTACATTTGACATTCCCACTTGTTAATCTCACCTAATTCACCAACTTAGTTTGGACTATAAGAAATTATTATTCTACACAATTCGCTATTTTTTGGTCTAGAGACTGGCATTTCTTATTGCTCTCGAACTTTTAGAGTGCTGAGTACATTGGCCATTGACTCGTGGACCTTGGTTTTTGTGAAAGGCAAGTGATTTTTAAATTATTTTGTAAGTGTTACTGGTTATTTTTTTAGTTTCATTGTCCAGTGTCCGCTGGTGACTAGACATCTCACATGCTAAGATAGCCTATAGGTATTAGGTTTGCAAATTATATTGGGTAGTACCATAGACTGTAGTACTATAGTAGTAGTACCCTTTTTTTGAGAATGAATCATATTATTGTTATTATATGTAGTCTAAGTAGTTAAGTCTTTTGTTCAACAACTAAGTTGATATTTTTTTGCAGCCTTTATCGGTTTTCCATGCCAAACAAGAGGGATCAGATCCCTGAAATCCAAGAGAGGCCACCATTACCAAAACATAGAACCATAGTGGCATATTTTGATGGTGGAAATGTTGGAAACCTACAAGATTCACAAGTTAGATCTCCAATGGTTACTAAAAAATGAGATTCATCACAAGTTGGACCCTTGGATAGTATTGAAGTTCAAGTTGGTGAACCTGATATCTCAGTTGAGGAAAAACTTGAACAAGATCTGGAGGAACTTCCCCTGTGTAGGGAGTCAAAAACTAAGATTATAGAGTTGGAGTCAGTCCCAAACCAGTCAGTTGAGAAAACCAAAATTGATGCCATAAATCAGGTTCATGCACAAAAGGGGAAAAGAAAATTGGAATCGAAGAAAGATTGATCTCACTGGGATTTGTCCAAAAGGAATTTTCAGTTAGAATGGGTGGAAAAGTACTGGTTCATTGAACTAGTGCCCAATCCAAATGATGGTGAGCCTCCTCCAGAATGTAGATGTAAGATTTGCATAGAGATAACAAAGAAGGAGAAGAGGTTGCAGCTTAAAATTGATACCATAGAAAAGAATGTCGGTAAAGTTTACAAGAAGGAAATTATAGATGGAGTCAAAAAATCCATGCTAACTTGGAAAACAAAGAAAAACTGTCTACATATTAGGAATGCTGAAATATACAAGTTACACCAGCAAATATGGGAGAAGCGTTCTGCAGTAAAAGGTTCCATTGAAGATTTCATTGGGAAAGCAATGGAAGTGCAAAATATGGGAAAAGTAGTTCAATTAGGTGTGGTCTTTTATATATTGAGTAGAGGAAACCCTATGATGGACTACCCTATACAATGACTGCATTATTGCATTTTTTGAAAACTCAAAACTATCCTAATAGTCACTGGTCAGTAAAAAACGGGTGGGAATGGGCTAAATGTCTTGCACAGGTTGAAATAAAAGATACGAATGAATCTATAATAAACTTAAATTTCATTGCATTTTCTCTAGATGAAGTTACAGCAATTGATAATACTTCCTAGGTGTGCATACATGTTTATACTATAAACAATCTTTGTCGTCAATCATTTCTACTATTTGTTGCTAAATTGAATCATAGTGCAATAGCTGAAAACTTATATGAATTATTAAATACTAATCTAATTGAATCTAGAGATTTGGATAGCATGGAGATTGCCAAAAAGTTTGTGTGTGTTGGAGCGGATGGTGCTTCAATTATGCAAGGTCATAAAGGCAGTCTTTGCAAAAAGATCAAGAATGATTTGGCACCCTACACTATTTCCATTCATTGCATGGCCCATCAAATGAATCTAGCTTTTGGAATTGTCAATAATTTTGGTTGTGTAAGTAAAGTGGAATCTCTAATCAAAGAGATTTATCAATACTTCTATCAAAGTCCAAAACAAGTTCGAGAATTTAAACACTTTGCTGTAGGACTTACTGATGGGAGGAAGCTTCTTAAAGACAATGATACTAGATGGATCTCTTTGGATGGACTAGTGCATCGAGTAATCTCTGAATACCCATTATTGCTTGGACTAATCCACTCTATGTGAGATAGATTCCCTTGGCTATATTCAAGACTAACTAATGTTAAGGTACTCTTAACTTTAGCAACTATTCTCCCCATGCTATAGGACATGAGAAATATTATAAAAAAGGTTCAACAAAGAGCTATGTACATTGCAAAATATAATAAGCTACATAAAATGACATGTAGTAGCCTAGATACTCTGTACTGATTATTACCATTAGATGAAACAAAGTTTGCAAAGTGGTTAGAAATCTTAGATTTGAACAGTCCTAAGAACTTTTTACATATTGGTGCAAATGATGAGGTATATGCTAGGGTACATGGAGTTGACATACCAATGCAGTACTATGCCCGTGTCAACTCCAACTCCAACCCTAATGAAGCAAGAAGTGAAGTTGAATCAGAACTAGGGAAGGTACTTTCACATGTTACAAGTGAAGCCTTCAAGAAGATAAAAGGCTTTGTGCTTGACTCTGTCAAGCGAGTTTGCTACATCTGTCGTAAGAAATCAGATTCAGATTCTCTCCAAAGGAACTACTAGAAGCAATGTCAATTGTTTCTCCACAATATTGGTCTCTAAACAGTCCAACTAATTTTTGAAGAAGGATGACAACTCTGATTCAGCATTTTTGCACACCTAAAGTAATCAATGGAGTCACCATAAATGAAATTTTAGATGAAACTCAACTAAGAGATCAATCATACTCTTTTGCAAACATAATGAGGGAACAATATGCTGCAATGGAGAACCCAAATGAAGAGCGAGTGGTAACAAAGCTTTGGAAAAACCTTGGTGAGAGCAATTAGTTGAGAGAGGCAATACCAAAATATTTCAAGCTTACCAATTTATGTTTGACAATGATATTGGGTTTAGTGGAGGATGAGAGAGTTTTCAGTACTTTGGGCTTCCTTAAGTCAAAGGTTAGAAAAAAATTAGACAAAAATTTGGATAATTGTCTGAGGCTCTATAATTCTAGGTATGAGGTAGAAAGTTTCCCTTATGATAGGGCTATCAGCATTTCGAGAAATTGATGTCAAAGAAGAGGGATTGCCAACATTTCAAACACAAGTGGCAGTGGTAGTGGAAATGGTAGTGGCAATGGTTCATATCATGATATTGAAAGTCAAAGCAATGAAGATGATGTTGAATTTGGCATGCATAGTAAGTGTGACACTGATAGTAAATCTAAAGAAAACACAACAAATAATGAAATGTTATATGCAATAAATGAGGAGGATTTTGATGATAGTGATGCTGAGCCAGTCCAAGCAGAATGGCAACTATAGCAGCTTCTCAACCTTCTACATGAGTCAAGTAGTAGGCTAGTAGCTTTGATCTAAGACTCTACCTACTAATTGATTATGTAACATGTTTGTAGAAGTTAATTTATAGCCTTCATTCACTATCCCTTTATAGATGCTTAATTTTATTTATTTATTTTTGAAGTTTGAACATGTTGATATTACAAACATAGTACTTACATGTGGAGATTTTCATTGATTGTATTTTTTTAACATGTTGAGATTTTCATTGATTCTAGTTTCTTTAAGAAATTGTAACATAATGCATGTAACAGAATAAGCTCCATTTAAAAAAAATTGTATTATACTTTATAATTACAAATCAGCCTATAATATAATACATTTAGCAATTGTCAATTATAAATAATTACAACCCTTTGCAAATGACTTAATGTCAAATTGAAATGACTGTGAATTCCCTTTTGAAGATACAAGGGAGAAAAAATAGTTGTAGGTTAGTTTGTAATTGTATATATGATCAGATATGCCAACTCTTGATTCCTAATATGCCATAGTATGTTAGTGCCTGGCTGCCCAACTATCCTGATATGCTAGCTCTTGATTCTTATAACAATTAACATTAAAAAAATTTTGAAATTAAAGAGCAACAAGTAAAAAAACGATTATAGTTCTATCACTTACTAAGTGGTTACAGTGTTACTACTTAGTGCTATCAGCTATGACTACCACTGATAGCAACAGTAATAGTTTGAGAAGATGACCCAGCTTCACTGAATTTCTTTAGGGCGCTCCATTCTACATCATTTGGAAGCCCCATTTTTTTGAGACTGTAGCTAATTAGTTGTAGTCTCATCAACAAAAAATACTTATGAGAGATAGAATCATATGATAGGAGGAATCTATCTATAGCATCACTCATTGTTGACAGTGGTTTGATGCAACTTGCAATTCCCTCTGGAGTAAATTCCTTAGGCAATTCCCCTAAATCAGAATTCACCCTACCCTACAACTTTTTCATGTAACTTTCATTTCCAATGAATGTTCTTTGTGAGTTAGCTAGATTTGGTAATCCAACATTCAACAAGTTCACTATGGTGTTATTCATCTTCATCAACTCTTTGGAAGTAGAATTGAGTGATTCACCAATTTGTGTTACTTCTTCACAATGTTGAGTGACATTAATGGCCATTACATAGGCATCCAAGCGGTTATTTATTCCATGGTTTTCCAAATCACTGTCAGTAGATCTCTTTAGTTTATTGAGAACTTGGTTAGAAAGATCTTTTAAGGAACTAGTGAAGATTTGTCTTTTAGCTTGCAAATCAATTTTTACATGTTCAAAGACAACTCTGAGATTGCTATTTAAATCAAGCCATTCAACCAAACCATCACTGATCATCATTATTTTATCCCAAATTTCTTGTTTTATAAGCTTAACTATGTTTATTATAGTATCCTTTACATGATGGTCTTCGGAAGAGGTAGTTCTATTTTTTGTCATTACATTCTCCACCTTTTTCTTCATTTCCGACATTTCTTTTTCACTCTTTTCTTGCATTTTCTCTAGTTTCCCTTGCCAATCAGTTGCTCTCTTCCTCTCATCCTCTAATTTCTTCTTCAAATCTTGGATTTTATTTGTAGTAGTTACCTCTTTTTTCTTGTTTTCCTTGAGTTCCCTTTTCAAATCATGGATTGTCTTTGAAGTGGACTCCTCCTTTTTCTTCGCACTGTCCAATTCCTTCTTCAAATCATGGAGACTTTGAGTAGACTCCTCTTTCTTTGTGTTCTCCAATTCCTTTCTCAAATCGAGGTTTTTCTTTGCAGTTAACTCCTCTTTTTTCTTTGCATTCTCCAATTCCCTCCTCAATTTGTGGATTGTGTTAGTGCTTGCAATAACACTAGACTCTGTTTTCTTTGCATTCTCCAATTCCTTCTTCAAATCACTGATAGTTTTTATAGTTGACAACTCTTTTTATTTCATATTCTCCAATTGGTTATTCAAATTGTGGATTGTGTTTGCAGTAGACTCCTCTTTTTTCTTCTCATTCCCCAATTCTTTTTGCAAATTAAAAATCATACTTGCCCTAGACTCCACTTTTTTCTTTTCCTTCTCCCATTCATCCTTCAAAATTTTATTTTCCTTGGTAGCAAATTCTATCTCAATTTTCAATTGATTGATGACCTGTGCACTACTCTCTATAGACTTGAACAACTGTGCAGTAGACGCTTTTTCATTCTTAAGTCTTTTTTGGTACTCATCCAATTCTTTAATCAAATGTTGCACTTGTTCATTCATTTTTTCTTGCTGGACAATTGCCTCTATACGAGAAGATTTCTTTATCCTATTTTGCAATTATTTGAACCTATTGTCTGCTACTTTCTCCTTCGCCTTCACATTATCAAGGTCCGCCTATAACTTTTCTATTTGTTTTGTAAGCCTTTTTTTTCCCTCTCCACTTTCAAAAGTGTAGAGTAGACCATTTTGTTGCTCTCTTTTGATATATTGATTTTGTCAATATTTTCCAATTTTGACAAATCCATTTGAAGACTGGTAACTTGTATATCATTACAATTTATTACATTTTGTGGTGGATTATTATCTCTATCCATGGGCATAATAGCCATGAAGTTCATCATTTCATTGTTTGGATCATATGTTGGAAATATTCTATTAGTAGATCCCTGACATTTGGCAACTGCATCACTTTTCAAAGTCTTCATAATTTTCCTATTTCTTTCACTTGTCTATTCAAACTTTGATGCAAACTTGTTCAAACTAAAATCCAATTTTTTTGACACAATTGAGTATTTGAAAGATGAATTATCAATTGTATCATTGAATGCTGATGCTCCTCCATCTCTAGCTAAACTTTCTCCACCTACAATTTTATTTTGAGGATTGCCAACATACTAAAGATGGCCCATTCCAAATCCTAGTGTTTTAGGACTATTTTTAGGGTTTTGTACAGAAGCCACTGGTGCATACATTGTTGAAGTAACTGCTAACATTTTTTGCGGTGTAATTGTCATAATTTTTTGCTTTTTTGCACAAGGTTCATCCATGCTAGTGCTAGTGTCAGTGCTAGTGCCAGTGGGATCAACTACAACTAGATTTGAAGATTTAACAAATAATGTGTTGGGATGACCTTCAAAAGTAGAAGTATAATGTTTTTTGCCCTTTTTAGATGAATCATCTTCAATCTCAGATTTTCCAATGATTGGTTACTTCCTCTTTTGGGTGGGCCTGGTAGTGGAACTGGATTCCAAATCCCATCACCACTTGCACCAATGGGCCCTATACCTGCATAACCCATTTTTTTTAATCATTGTTGCTCCTTTACCATACGTTTGTTTAGTAAAATCACTCATTTGAAGTTTAATAATATCTTCGCCCTTGGTTGACCCAGAATCTTGAATACCCTGAATGTTAGCATCAGACTAGAGGTCCTCCTGTCTTTGAATATCATTGTCACTGCAACTGTCAAGTTGATATAGTACAGTTGGATGCTTTTTATCCCAATAAGTGCTGAAAAGGTCATCCTCATCAATTTTCTCAAAATTTTCTGATGTCTTTGGTTCACCCAAATTTTGACTCATTTTTCAAAACTCAATTATCTTGGTTTGACACCACATTTTTTATATGCATGCCTGTTTAATTGCTTTTGGCATAGACTTCTTAGAAGGTTTAGATGCTTTCTCATAGAAATTTAAGTATGTCAGAGGCCCTGATTTGTGTGACTGTAATATGTGCAATGTTGTAATTTGGGATGACAGTTGTTGCATTGAAATATTATTCTCTCCTGCATCTTTCTCCATCTCTTTCTTAACCTCATCCCATGAATCCTTGTTTTTTAACTTTTCTATCAATGGCATCTCCTAGTGTTGATATTTGCTCGTAGAGTTAACATTGGTAATAAGTCTTATTTTTATTATGTTTAGTGGATCATAATTTCAGTGACTAACAAAATGAAGGCCAAAAAAAGTTACCAATTCATTTTCCACTTTGAAAGCCTTTCTCTCCAATGTGAGGCCTCTAATTGTGAAAGGCAAGGAAGGAAATATCATTTTCTTTTGTTGTCCATTGAAAAGTTCATCTGTGCCCTCCATCTGCCTTACATATTTTAGTGCAAAAACCCTTTCTTTAACATGCATTGGAAGTTTGCAGGGTTTAACCAATGAACTATAAAACTTTAAGACAGTGTACTCTTCCATGAAGAACTAGTCAGCCAATTGAATTTGACTTCCCAATTAAATGTAATCTTTACAAGACACATGCAATCTAGGCATTGTAGTGCTTGTGATTTTTTAGTAAATAGGTGCCAAAAATGAGTCTACAAAATGGTTGTAGTTTTTATTGTTAGCAATCATCCTCATCTTATGTGTCCACTCATATACTAGACTTGGTGTCTCTGAGTTCTTCTGGGTTTTCTCATCAAACTTATAGACCTCAATATCAAGCTTGTTGTTCTCTATCTCAAATATTGGGTGATGCTTTGCTAAAAGAAGGTAGCACAAGTAACTTGTGATCTTAAATGTCTTCATCTTGCCTGTAGTTGTACTTTATTTAATCATTAGTAATTGTTGTTGCATAGATTCAACAATGTACTGAACAAAATCATATCTTACTACTACATTGTCAATTGATTGACCTCGAAAATGGATATTATAAATCATTTCAAGAAAATTGGCTCCCACTTCCTTGTTACTATCCAATCCCAAGAAAAATAATAACAAAGAAATAGTATTCTGAAGCCATGGCACAAAAATATCATACTGATAAGGAGGCTTATGGTCTTTGTCTAGTGTAAAAGTAACACTAGTAGTGGACTCTGAGGGTATTAAACCCTTAATATATGAATCTTGAAAACTTCTTTCGAGCTTTTCATAAGCCTGAGCTGGTTTATCCAAGTCAATGTGCTCCTTAGAGCTATCTATTCTAAATCCTAACCCTAGGTCTAACAGAGTGAAAAATTCACTCTCGATTATTGATAAAATTTCCTCCTGAGTGTTTTGGTTTACAATTGCCTTTCTATTTTTATCATAATTTTGAGCACATAGCATTACAATTTCAAGGCAAGGAAATACTTCTGGTACAATGAGGTTTGTTAATCCAGTAACCAGAGTAGCTAATTTATTTGTATATGCACCAATATTGTTGTTATATTTGTAATAAATTCTCCCCTTTTGGGGATCTTTCCACTTACTAAACAATAAATGTCTAATTGACATGATTCCAGAATCTCCATGGATAACAGGATCAAAAATATCATGACATTCATCGGTGAAACCTAGGGTTTGTAGCACTTGTCTGAGTTGTATAATGGTGTTCTTTTCCTTTATGGGTGCACTCGTTTGGGAGGTTTTTGACTTTGTTTTTCCCATGTCTGGATACTACTGGTTATTAGACTTTAGACCCTATTGAAAATAACTATAAAGTGTAAACCTAAGGCAATTAAAATCAAGATTTCTATTGTTGCAAATTGTGATGGAATTTTTTTGAAAAAAATTTAATACCTAGAATTGAGATTGGATAATTGGTGTTGTCGTCTGATACCCAAGTTTCACGAATCACATTTTCAATCTTTAGAAATTAGAACACAAAATGGACTTCTAATTTAAAATTTGAAAACCCTATGGCTATTGTATCGGACTCTAATTTTATAGTTCCAGAACTATCAACTTCATACTCTAAAAAGGTAATACTTGAAGTTTAATAGTTAAAACGAAAGTAATAAGTAATTAATAGTTTTAACTTTTATGTACAATGTACATCTAACTGTAATAAATTGTCAAGACTCAAAGTCAATATTAAATAATGTAGTGATGTACATAAGTTACACGTGTCACGATTCTGGATGAATCTTGATAGATGGGAAAGCATTCCCCTAATTTGGCTTGAAATTCATCTCGGTTCATCGATCTATAGACTATCAAATGGTTATTAAATTTATTATTGTTATTATATTATATTATTTAATATTATTTATATAATATTATACATAATATTATATTAAATAATAATTTATTATTGTTATTATATTGTATATAATATTGTATTAAATAATATAAAATAATGATAATAATAATGACCATCTCAATCTGATAGATCGAGATTTATCCTGGGTCGTCGATGACTTGATGGTCATTATTATTATTATTATATTATTTAAATATTATATGGTTATAATTATATTATATTATATGGTTATGATTATATCATATAGTTGTAATTATATTATATTATATTATAGTATAAATAATTATATCATATGTTCTATTTTTTTAAATTAAATTATTAAATTATTATTGTTGTTAGATATTTTAAATTTTTTTTAATGTAAGTGCATTGGTTTATATCTTATATCTTAATAATATATTTTTTTATAAATTATAATATGTTTTTTGGCATTCAATTAAAAATAATATTACTTATATTATGTAATCATTTAAGATTTATTATTATTATAAAAAAAAATTTATTTTTATTTATAATTAGTTATTTTATAATAGAATATATAATATAATTATTTATACTATCATATAATATAATATAATTATAGCCATGTGATATAATCATGACCATATAGTAAAATATAAATATAACCATGTAATATAATATAATAATATAATATAGTATAATAATAATAGTAAATTTAATAAAATATATAATGACCACCTCAGACTGAATCTGATAGATCAACAGCCCGGGATGAATTTTGGGCCGATTTGGAGAATCTTTTCCCATTTGCCCAGATTCATCCCTAAATTGGCCCGAAATTCATCCTGGGTCATCAATGACTCGATGGTCATCATTATTATTATTAATCTATTATATGGTTATAATTATATTATATTATATGGTCATGATTATATCAAATCATATTGTTGTAATTATATTATATTATATTATAGTATAAATAATTATATCATATGTTCTATTATTTTTAATTAAATTATTAAAGTATTATTGTTGTTAAATATTTTAATTTTTTTTAATGTAAGTGCATTGTGCAATGTGCATTGATTTATATTTTATATTTTAATAATGTATTTTTTTATAAATTATAAATTTTTTTGGCATTAAATTAAAAATAATATTACTTATATTATGTAATCATTTAAGATTTATTATTATTATAAAAATAATATTATTTTTATTTATAATTATTTATTATATAATAGAACATATAATATAATTATTTATACTATAATATAATATAATATAATTATAGCCATATGATATAATCATAACCATATAATAAAATATAAATATAACTATGTAATATAATATAATAATATAATATAATATAATATAATAATAGTAATAAATTTAATAAAATATATAATGACCATCTGACACTTAATCTAATAGATCGACAGCCCGAGAGAAACCCTAAACCCTAAACCATATAATATAATAATAATAATAATAATGACCATCGAGTCATCGATGGCCCGAGAGGAATTTCGGGCCGTCGATGACTCGATGGTCATTATTATTATTATTATTATTATTATATATAAATATTATATGGTTATAATTATATTATATTATATGGTTATGATTATATCATATGGTTGTAATTATATTATATTATAAATAATTATATCATATGCTCTATTATTTTTTATTAAATTATTAAATTATTATTGTTGTTAAATATTTTTAATTTATTTTAATGTAAGTGCATTGTGCAATGTGCATTGGTTTATATTTTATATTTTAATAATGCATTTTTTATAAATTATAATATATTTTTTGGCATTCAATTAAAAATAATATTACTTATATTATGTAATCATTTAAGATTTATTATTATTATAAAAATAATATTATTTTTATTTATAATTATTTATTATATAATAGAACATATAATATAATTATTTATACTATAATATAATATAATATAATTATAGCCATATGATATAATCATAACATATAATAAAATATAAATATAACCATGTAATATAATATAATATAATATAATATAATATAGTAATAATAATAAATTTAATAAAATATATAATGACCATCACGAATCTGGGCAGAAGGGAAAAGATTTAACGATGTGTCACGATTCTAGATGAATTTGGATAGATAGGAAAAGATTCTCCAAATCGGCCTGAAATTAATCCCGGACCGTCGATCTATTAGATTGAGATGGTCATAATCATTATTATTATTATATTATATAAATATTATATGCATGGTTATAAATTATAATTATATTATATTATATTATAGTATAAATAATTATATTATATGTATATGATATGGTTATAATTATAATTTAAAAATATAATTGCAAATGCTCTATTTTTATTCATATTTATTATTTAGTTTCAAAATTAAAATATAATATAGTTATAATATCTATAAATTATTAAAATATAACATATATTGAAAATTGTTTATAAACCATTCTTCATCATTTAAAAGATTTCATAATGAAAAAAAAGTTAGGAATAGGTGACAAGATAGGTATGAAATACAAATCTGACACATAAATTATTGAAATTATATTTAACTTTTTAAAGGTTATAATCTATTAGTCTTTAGTTTTCCTTGAAGCTCCATTTGTTAACTTTTAACCAATCAAATTAAAGGAAAATAGTTAATTATTAATAATTCGCTATTTTTAACTAAATAGCAGACTAACAGTAACATTTCAACAGTGCATAATTTGAGAAACAAGATGCCAAAAACAAACTTACAAAGTCATAGACTAAGAAGAACAATGATTTAAAAAGCCAAAAACTAGTATTTTCATTGATAATATTTTAGATTGTACAATGTACATAATACTGATTCATAGCTTACATATTCAAAATAGTTGATTAAATCACTAATCAACTTTGTTTTACTATTTCGTAATTTACAAAAAAGGCCAGGGCCCAATCCAAAGAAAAATACAAATATCTTGAAAACGTTTTTTCGGCAAACTTTTTCCCTAATCAAAACATTTTTTTGCCCTAAAGGGGCAAGGGAATAGGGAACACTAAATAGGGAACTAGGGAACTAGGGAGGCTGGAAGCATGAGTGGGCTAAGGGGCTGAGGGATTGAAGCCTTTAATCAAAAAGGTCTTCAATTTCATCTATGAGAAATCTATTGGAGAAGATGATGTCACTAAACTTGTCCAACCATGTGAAGTCCATCTTGCTAATGTCATCGTCCAACAACAACCATTTCCATAGAAAATCCCTTCCAAGCTCTGCCCACTTCCGATGGTGAGTTAGTTGCCATTCGTTCATGTTGAGCAAGAAAGGATGCTTATGTATAATGCACCCTATCCCTTCCTCCCAACACTTATCTGCTACATCTGCAAAAAGGATGCCAATACCTGGCCCCGGTACCTACTTGGCCAATACAATAATTTTGACATCATCTTCTAAAAATGTTTCCTTAAAAATGTTACACAAAAGTATTAGCATGTCTATTTACCTACCTTCAAGGTCAAGAAGAGATGCAAGGAAGTGGGAGGTAATATTTATGGAGACACGGTACCTCTTATCATTTCTCAAGAATTCATGGCCTAGTATCATGCATATAGCATGGCAGATAAAAGGACTTCGGCCATCTACCTTGCAAACCATGGCAAGGACATCATCAAGAATTTTTTCCAGAAAGGGCTTTTGCAAAGCCATATTAGTGCATTTTTGGCAAATTGGCGTATCCATGACTATGATTCAAGAAACTGAAAACTCTGCAAAGTACAACTACAAACCAAATTCAGATTGAAGAAATTAGAATATGAGAAATGATATTGAAAGAAGAATTGAAAAGCCCATTTAATGGTAGACTACAGTTGCATCTAATTCTTTGGTGATGTGGCATTCGTGGTCTTCCATATCTTATTTTTTTGTATTCTTATTAAATTTCAAGTGTGTGAAATGCCAAAATGTACTGACATTAATTTTGGAAAGTCAATAGTGCTTGACATGATTAATGATTTCCATGTAAAATTTTCCACGTGTCTCCATTCTAAAAAATTACGTGCGACTCCAAGTCTTTTCAAGCGAGTGGCCCTGAGATGGATCTACTATCGTTGATCTCTAACTAACCAATGGTCAATAAAACTATTTTGTTTACTATTAACATAACAAAAGTGATGATAGTCGACTTGGTAATTGTGACACTAACGTAATGATGTTACGATATTGTTAATAACACACCTAAGACAATACACAAGTTGAAACTTGAAAGTGACTACTCAATAGTTAGTACAGTCACTAACCAATACATGTGCAAATTTTGCTTTTAGATTATAAACAATTTTTCAGTTTACCACTAAAGATTAACCAAGACCATTATTATTCATTTTTCTACAAAACAAGTAATTCGCCTCTGACATTATTAAATAATTTTTGGCAAGGGAAAAAATAGCCATCATTTATATATCCGTCAGTGAAAAAAAAATTTAATTCACCACATTTAAAATGATTTTTGCTAAGGAAAGAAAAAAATCACCAACATATAATATTTTATTTCCCTATATTGAACAAAAAAATTGCCCTCAATATTAAAATTTTCCTACCCCCAAGATGTTGGATTCGCCAACATTTTAGGCTTTTTTTTTGGGAGGGGTTTCTTAAAGTTATCCCTGTTTGTTGAACCTTAGTTAATAATGGATCTAGGTTTAATCTTTGAAGCATGGATATGCTCAAAGTAATTAATGTTGATCTATCAAATATCAAACCTCATAGTGCCTCTATATGTGACTTTGATAATATTTCCAAGAGAACTTTAGCCATCATCACTCTACATATCAAAGTAGGTCCTATTGTTTAAAATACTCATATTCATATTATTCCTAGACCTCTCAATTACAACCTTCTTTTGGGTAGACCTTGGTGATATGCTATGCATGTTGTTTCCTCAACTCTTCATCAAAATGTCAAGTCTCTCTATAATAATATAATGTACACTATTCATTATACACTAAGAAAAATACTTGTCTAAATGTCAAGGAACAACAAAACCAACAATCTAATGATGATCCTTCTTCTACAAGTACCCTTCTAGGTGATAATTGTTAGAGTAATTATTTGATTACACTTATCAATTAAATCACTTTGATTTAATTAAATAAGTTGCCTATTACTCTAGTTTCCTTAAGCTATCTCTTAGGTGCATATAATTAATATTTTATATTAATTATAATGTACAACCTAGCTTTTTCTTTTAGGTTACCCTTTTGGGTTTTGATCTCCTTTTATAAGCATTGATCTTTTGTAATCTTTTTTATCTCTTCCATTTCTAAAATACATTAGCATATTTTTTAGAGCAAAACCCTTGCCTCCACTTGTCTTTTTATTCTATGACAGGTTTTAGCAAGTAGGGATTCGAAGGCTTTGTGGATTTGTTTTGATCAAATCCTTCATGGTATCAAAGCTAGATTTAGTATAACTTGTTTGTTATTTGGAAAAAAAGGAGAATGAAGGTTTGATAGAATAGATCTAGAGCTTTTCGGGTATTTTTTGTGAAAAGAGGGGGGCCACTAACTTTCAAAGTAGGTTGAGGCCAAATGGACATCACAGATGGATCCAAAAGGTGCTAAAACCATGTTTCCATATAAAATTTGTCCAATTTGGACAACATTGATATGGGAGGCAAAAAAAAATTTCCCAACAAGGCCGTACAACCTTTGCATGCATTCTAAGGCAAGTTTTTTAATCAAAAAATGCACAAAAAAAAATTCCAACCCACAGGCCCTTACTGGCATTAGAAAAAGTCTTTTTTGTCACCATCTCAGCCATGGCTGGCTCTAGCGATCATTTTTTCAAAATTTGCCATTGTCTTTTGTTTTACAGGCTGCTACCACCTACACTTTGGTCAACCACTATAGCCAACAACCCAGCCAAAGCACCACCTTGCCTCTGTTGAGGTCATTGGCCCTCCTCCATTATCCTCCTCCACTCCAATAAACCACCATTATCAGTGGCTTAGCTAGAGTGCTACTCTACCCAATAGTGGTATTTTTGTTTAATTTTCTTTAAAAAATAATAATTTATTTTTCAAGCTTTCAGGGCCCTTGTCATTTTTTTTGTGATAACTCTCACATACAAGGGTCTTTTTTTGATCCAAAAGAAGTGTTAGAAAGTTAGTTCTGAGATGGAGATGATGGAGAAGGAATTTTTGGAAATTTTTTCTAGATTGATACCTGTTTGGGTGCCTAAAGTCTATTGATGATTTCTATCTTCTAGGGGGCATAACTTCTTCGCTGTAGCTCTATTTTTGTATTAAAAAAAAAAGTGCTAGAAAGATTTTTTCAAGAACTTTTTAGATTCTCATTTTTTTCACTAGTATTCAATATCTAGTATTTTTTATTCATATTTGAAGCTTTTTTTCTCTTCTCTCCTTTATCAGTTTGTAAGTTGGGGATCAATTTATTACATTGTGGGGGGGTGATTTTTCCTTTCTATCTTTGACTTTAGAATTGACCCTTCTACTTCCATCTTCTTCTCTCAATGGTGGACTCTTATGTTAGCTTTCTTACACCTCACAACTACCATATTTGGAAAGGATAAATGACTAGATTGCTTATGGAAAAGGGGTTATGATTCATGTCTCAATGTGGCTCAACTAGTTCTACAAAGGCCTTATGAGCTTCTTATGTAGCGCAATAAGATGGATGAGGCAATGGGCCTCATTGCAATGAATGTTTCAAATCGATTACTATTTCACTAGGATGGTTTGACTACACCCAAGGCTATGTGGGACAAGTTTTCCACCTTTTTTGGCACAATGAATCAATTCAAGATTCTACAGATAGATGTAGAGTTTACCTCCTTGGTTCCTAAATCATTCACTAGCATTAAGGAATTCTTGATGAAATTCAAGTCTCTTTGATCTATGTTATAGGTTGCTAGAAATACAAAGTCTAGATGATGACTATATCTTCCTGATACTCTCCAAACTTCAAGGTCCTTATCAAATTTTCACTTCTACCTTCTGCTCCACTATGGATGCTCTAGGTGCACAACATGTTATGCCCTCTTTTGAGACATTTTTTGATAGGTTAACTCATAAGTGGTCCAAGCTTACTCAGATGGATTCACTTACAGGTTCACAATTATAGGCATTCCTTGCTAAGTCACCTCAAGATACACAGAAGTAGAAGCTAAAGAAAATATTAGATTCCTCTTCTCAGCACTCTTCTGGTTGATCATCTTCTTCTAAGAAGGAGAAAAAGAAGACTAAGACTCCTACCTATTCCTATAGTTGGAAGGGATCTCATAATGAGTCATAGTGTTTTTAGAAGAGATTTTATGGCTATGAGAAACAAATTGTAGATTTGCAAGCTCTTCTTCAGAAGAGCACTGTTTCTTCTCCATCCTCTTCTACCTCACAGGGGTTTCCTTTTAATCTTCTTCCATCTCTTCATCATCTACACTATATTTTGGATAGGGTCATGCATTATAGGCTTCCATTTCATCCCTTTCCTAGGTCCCTTGGATATTGGATTCAAGTGCTTCTCACCATATGGCATCTTCTCAAGGGGTCTTCTCCTCTATTATAGCTTCTCCCATTCCTCTTATTCTCATGGGTAATAACACTACCCTAATAGTTTTTGGGAAAGGTTCAATTCACATTTAGGATGGCATATTCAATGATGTATTTTATGTTCCTTCTCTTTCTATAAACCTTCTCTTGATTTCTCATATTACATGTAGTGGATCAAGGAAGACGGTTGAGTTTAGTGCAAATTTTGTCTTCATCTGGGATACTACAATAGGAGGCCTTATTGCTATAGGGACAATAGATCATACTACCTATCTCTACACCTTCTCACACTTCGGTCCACCATCTCCACTATCGGAGCACAACTCTTCTCTTTCATGAGAGCATCATGTGGTGCAGTTAGGACACTTGAACCTTTGTATTGCTCCCAAAATTCCTATTTTGACTACTACACCACATCTAATTGAGGTTTTTTCTCTTTAGTATGATTCTTCTTCAACTCTACCTGAACCTCTAGTTACTTTCATTAAGCCTCCAGGTGCACTTTTTGAGGATTCTATAGAGGACATTCATCTCCTCCTTCGTGACAGTGTCAACACACCTAGATTGGGGATTCCCTTTCTTGATCCTCATTTTTTCTCCTTTGAGCATCTATTAGGCCTTCTAGTCATTCAGGGGTTTCAATGTTATGTGACCTTGTTTCTTTTGCATTGGAGTTCCATTAGTTCAATGTTTTTTATAGGGGCTCCATCATTTTGGGGGGGCTTTGGTGTCTCTTTCCTCTCTCATGGGGGGGCTGGTTGTACTTATGGTTTTGAGAGCCTCTTGAGCCATTTTTTTGTTGTTTCTTCATCTCTTTTTGGAGAGGAGTTTTTCCCACTAGGTTTTCTCCTTTATCTCTAATTCACAGAGATTTCCTTGTATTGGGTACTTGATCAGGCCTTATTGCCAGGACCCATTTTCTTGCTTTCATAATTGTGCTGGGTTAGCTTACCTCCTGAGCTTTGCTTAAGGGGGGGTGTTAGAGTAATTATTTGTTTACACTTATTAATTAAATCACTTTGATTTAATTAAATAAGTTGCCTATTAGTCTAGTTTTCTTAAGCTATCTCCTAGGTGCATATAATTAATATTTTATATTAATTATAATGTGCAACCTAGCTTTTCTTTTAGGTTACCCTTTTAGGTTTTGATCTCCTTCTATAAGGATTTATCTTTTGTAATCTTTTTTATTTCTTCCATTTTTGACAATACATTAGCATATTTTTCAGAGCAAAACCCTTTCCTCCTCTCATCTTTTTCTTCTATGATGGGTTTTTGCATGTAGGTGTTTGAAGGCTTTGTGGATTTTTTTTGATCAAATCCTTCAATAATTGGGGATCCTTAGATTTCACATCACTTTTTATTGGATAATTTAGAATTAATGATTTTTGATATATTAGAGATCATGAAACCCCTTTTTTCACTAACTTTGTTTCTACTTCTACTCATGATGGATCTATTGAATCTAGTGATAAAAATCATATGACATTAGGTAGTGGGGGCATATGAACTCTTCTAACACCATTGATGAGAATAATTTAAGATATAAACAACAAAATGTTGAATCTCATTCTTTATCCACATAATCTAACATATCTTATCTAAGTAATCGAGAACTTGTTTTACCTAAATTTCTTCATGCTCAGGTGATAACTAGGCCTCGTAGAAAGAAACATAATAAAAAACTCATGAATATTCCCTTTTTCATGTATTACCATTGTAATGACCACTCTAATAATAATTATGAAGCTTTACATTTTGAGATTCAAAAACTTGTTAATAATGGGGATATTTATATATCTCTTAATAATGTGCTCTCTTTTTGTTTTGATTTATTTAAATAACATTTAAGTCCCTAATATGTGTTTCTCCACTCCATGTAACATTTTTGGCCTTCTTTCTTGGGTCTCATTTTTATAGATTTGGTTTTCTTTATCTTCTCTTGTTCCTATACTTGGGGGGGCAAGGGAATTATTTCCTTCTGCAATTTCTTGCATATCCACCATTTCCTTTGGTTGATTGTTATTTTGTTTATCATGTCACATTCAATCATATATTATTAGCAATTGGGTTTTCATGGTAGATATATCACTTACCTTAGAAACTCATTATAGTGTATCATATTTTTCAAGGATTTACTTTTTTACTTCTTTCGTTGTGGCTCTAGATTCTATCCTTCCATGACCTCATATGAGTTGCAAACTCTTTGGTTTGGATCAAATGTTTCTTGTGGCTATAATCATGATGCTAAAATTGACTTATCCTTCTTCATCACTTGTTTAAGATACCAAAATAAGTAATTATTTTTCCATCTTGAGGGGGTGCATACATGATCCCCTTATCCTATCCATAGGTTTTATTTTTAAAGAAAATCATACAGAGTACAATAGCATAATGCAACTTTCTAGGGCCAGCTACTCTCTCTTTATAAATGTCTTAGATTGATTGACTAGAATGCCACACACACTTGCTAGACCATCTAACTTATTTGAGTGCATACATAAACCATTATCATAATTTATGACTACTATATCATGAGAGTGTAAAGAAAATTTGTGGAATTGGTCCTATCAGGGATACAAACCCCCCATCAAAAGATGCATTACATTTGCAAAGCATATTTTTTTGGTGAACTATTGGGTTTGGCCACTTGTTGGGATTTCCCTCCTTGGTGATTCATGGTAAGGTGGGAATCTTATTGGGAGAGGTAATCTCTCTCTCTCTCTCTCTCTCTCTCTCTCTCTCTCTCTCTCTCTCTCTCTCTCTCTCTCTCTCTCTCTCTCTCTAGTAACATCTCTCCTATTGTAATTTTGGGATTTGATGAAGACTCAAGTTTCCTAAGGGAAAATATGGATTCTGAGTATGGCTAAGAGTAATTTATCCTTTTTGGCTTGGAATTATTTCTAGGTTATCTTAAAATATATGCATTGGTCCTAACTTGATGATTTATTTGTTTCCTAAGTTATGATACTAAGACCATCTTTTTCTTTTGATCTACTTTATCATGAGTTTGAGAAAACTCTTACTCCAACTAAAGTGGGGGATAAATATACCATCTTAAAATGGATGCACTTGCATTTTAAGACCTTTTAGCACCATTTTTTTCATAATTCCTCTCTTGGACCATGGATAGACTTGTGCTCAATGTATCTTTTTCTCTTCTCCTCTTCCATTTCACTCTTATTTGTCATCTCTATCTTTTTGACATGGCTTTCTAGGTATTATCTCATTTAGCTTTTAACCATATCAATTTTTTATATTTCTACCCTCTCCTACCACATTTTTTAGCTTGTATGACCTTTCCTCTAGGAATAGGTTGACCCAAGTAGACCTAGTCTAGACTAGGTTGACTCACATTTACCTATTCCTTGATGGTTGAGGGGTTTGGGGCTCAAAAGTCCTCAAGTTTTCCAATTTTATAATTACTGCTCAGCCAGACTTCATTTTTTATCTACGTAAAAATTAGTATATAAGGAGGCTTAGAGGATTCATTATCATATCTCATCTCATGCATGATATATAGTCTTTAAGGGGTTCAAGCATTCAAGCAAACAAGAAAGTTTTCTCTATGCATTCAAGGATTCTTTGTGAGCATTTCTTAGGACTTAAAGATCTATCTTATTTTTGGTCATCAAGGGAGGAAATTGTTGGAAATTTGTTTAGTACTTCTCTCAAGATTTGTGAAAAGGGCTTAACCACCTCTTGTGTACTATAAGTTGAGTGGTTGTATCAGTCATTGATAGATCAGTCTTTTGATGTAATGGCAACCCCATTCTAACAAGTGGTATTAGAGCTTGGTCACATGTTTGAATCCTCAAACCCTCAAGTAACACTAAGGAGGAGATTGTTGGAAATTTGTTCAGTGCTCCCCTTAGGATTTGTGACAAGGGCTTAACTATCTCCTATGTACTATAAGTTGAGTGGTTGTATCGAGCATTGATAGATCGGTCTTTTGGTGTAGCAACAATCCCATTCCAATAGAAATATATATATTAAAGCATTGATTATCTTTTTCATTTATTCACATTTACATCTATGGCTCCATGGTGTGGTTACGGTAGATCCAGTGTAGTTCTGGCTCTAGATATCCTACATCCTTCACATCGAACTCAAGGTCTACAATACAACACATTTACATACATTCAAGAAAGATGAATCTTAAATTTTATCTTGATTTATACTCATTTACATTTACATTTCTCAATTATGGTCAATTCCTTAACCTAGGACTTGACCAAGGAAAGGCCTCATAAAACTCCAATGCCTAAACCTTTCTTTTCTATGGTAATTTGTAGGTTGGGAGAAAAAAGGATTATAGATATGGAACATATAGTTTGCAAACTTTATGGATTCATTAGTTAGGGAGTCATGAACTACATCAACCTAGTTGTAGGACATCCTTCCAAGTCCACCTAGTCCTTTAGTCTCATATTTCAAAGGGATATATAAGTTTTTCCTTTTATCATTTCATTCTAGGGTCCAAGATTGGAAGTACATAAAAGATTCGTAACTAAAAGTTCTTAATTTTAAATACATATCCCTCTATGGATTTCAAGGTCAGCCTTTCATATTTTATTTCTTTACATATCTTTACCCTAGATTTTCATTTTAACTAGTCCAATTGTCTTTACATAGTATTTAGATTTATATTCTTTAAGAAATTAGTTCAATTTCACATTCATGTCATCCTATCAAAGGGCCTAAGAGAGTGTATTTCTTTGTATTACATTTCTATTTACAACATAGATTTAGTATTAGCACCCTTCTCCCTTCAGGTCCTAGCTAATCTAATTTGTATAATAAGTGGATTCATACTTGGAAATCCCCCTCTTTCCCTCACGTATACATATTTGGAATGGCTCAGTGCCCCATAAAGTGGAAGAATACATCTTATTAAAGTGCTTCTAGTTTACCACTAAACATTAACTACCCATTAAATATATTTTGCAATAACATTCTTGGACTCAATCATGAATTTCTATAAAGTTGAGCCTTTGAGAGGGTTAGAGATATTGATTATCATGAAAGGGACACATGAATCCAAGTATTTTCCTTGCATGATTTTACACAATTTTTTGTTTAATTTATAGTATATTTGTCACCAAATACTTTATTTCTCTTCCTCAAATCATGTAAGTTGGCTCCTATAATTTATTTTTCAAGTTTTGTGTCTTTTAAAGGATTACACACATCAATTTTAATAACCTAGTAGACTAATAAATGTTAAAATGATTAGACACATTTTTTAACATTAGCATTATATAATATTCACTATTAACAATACCATTAATAATACTATATCTAATTAACTAGCATTTAAATAAGAACAAATATTCAAAACTAATAAACAAAATTCTATACATAAAGTAATAACCACATCCAATCTTAATGAGGGCCCATATTTCCCACATTTTTGGTTTAAAAATTACCAGACTTAACTAATATCTAGAATTAAGAAAGGGCCATTAGTCAAAGGTGACCACCCAAAATGAGCATGCATGACAAGTCATTCAACTTAGTGGACCATGTAAGGGGTGCGGGGAGGGGGGGGGAGGGGGCCTATTTAAAGAGAACAATGTGGAAGTAAAAGCTATGAAAAATATTATTTTATTTATCCCTTCCTTACAGTTCAACAAAAATTAAATTTTTGAATAGCGAATTGAATATAGAGTTGATTAATTATACTAAGATAATTTATTTGTAGACCAAATAAAGGAGATCCACATGGACAAGGAAAAGAGAAAAGTAAGAAAATTATGTTGTCATTTAGGTTTCTGAATTATATTATTTTAGTTGTAATTATGAATTTTCTTATTTTTATGTGAACAATTTTTACATCTACATATGTAGAAATATACATATATTTATGTAAAAAGGGAATTATAAATAATTAGCATGTATGACTTAATTATTAAAGGTTTAATATCAAGAGATTCCCTTTTGTGGGAAGAGAGTGATCTTAACTTGACATCAACTTCTTATGTCAATATGTGAGGTTAGTCTCAATCTAACTAACATGAGTAAGGATGACATATTCTTTAAGGCCAAAATATTATATTGATCAATTAACATATTCATGTGATAAGGTCCCTAAATATAAATTATCTTCTAGGAAGGACCGTAGAGGGAGAACTCCATATAAGATAGACAAGAAATTGATGATGGTACTAGAGATGATATTATATAATCCTAGATCCAAAGATCCTTAACAAGGTTAATAATCCCATTCACGAGATTTATTTGAGATTGGGGTTAAGATAGATGGTAGAATAGTATATTTAGACTTACTATTCTTTATTTCTAACACTTTTCTTTACGTAAAAAATAACCCAAGCTAACCTTGATGGGAGTGAAATTATAGTTTGTGTACAACTTATTGTAATTGTACCTAATGATAATAAAATGTTTCCCTTAAGGGTGGAGATAAGTTAGTGGGTATTGGATGAAAAAAATTGAAGTGAGATTGATATTGAAAAATATTGTGTTGGAACCTATCATGGAATAATCATCATTTTGTCACTGATGTCAAATGTGCTACTTGTTGGTAATGCAACTTATTTTTGGTCTGGATGCTATCATTCAATTGTTTGATGAAGAGGATTTTAAAAGAAAGGATAATGCAAGTACCTAGAGAAAGGTTGAGTTATATGATAAGATGTTGATGATATGATATATTGTTGATCTATTTAAGGCTAAAGTGAATGGTTACTTAAGCTAAGACAAGAAGAAGAGTTTACACAAAAAGTGTCTACCAAGCTTGACAAAATAAATAGTGTAAGCTAAGAAAATTTAGTACATGTTGAGAAAAAATTTGGTGTGTGTAGTGTTAGAGAAATTAGTATATGTTGAGTGTCAAGGAAATTAGTATGTGCCAAGTAATAGATAAATTAGTAAGTGTCAACCATTAGTCAAATAACACTGATGACCTAGAAAGGAAAACTTAATTCATGCCAAGCAACCTGACATTGGTTAAGAATCAAAATACTATTATCATCGAGTGTATAGTATAGATGACAAGTAGCAACATAAAGAGTTTAATCAAATATTTGATGAATCTTAGCTGACAAACTTGATTTCTTGAATTGTGTGAAGTGTGTAGAAGATAATTATGATGACCTGGTGGCACAGAATTCAAGGTAAACCTATTTTATGTGAATCTAATGAGGATTTTAAGAGAAGTTTCTAGAGGGAATCTAATGGAAAGACGGGGGATTCAATCAATATTACCTAACCCTAAGATGGATGATTGTGATTAAGCAACAAAAGATGAAAATTCTCTTTATAAGGGGATACAAGGCCATAAGTAACAAGTTTTGTTAAAAATATGGAAGTGTTGCTTCATATGGTGACCAAAGGAAAGAACCTACTATTGGTAGATTGAGCATAATGAGTTAAAGTCTTGAAGAGTGAACAAGCAATCAAAGACGAATGGTATGAATGCAAAGAATATTGGAGGACTGAACCAAAGGTCTATAATCTGCAAGTGAGTTGTTTTAGTTATTAGATCATGTCCTACTACTACTTTCTAACCTTTATATCTATCTAGATAAGTCCTTTGGATTAAGGTTGACCTAATAGTCACTTGTAAATCCTTTAATCAAGTGACATTCTAATGGAATGTTCTAAAGTCCTCTAACAAGGCTCACTCCTAATAGGATGATTGAAATCCTTTAATCAAGCTCACAATTAACATTTTGAAATTTAATCTTTAATAGGGTTGACTCCTCATAGGGCTTACCTCAGAAGAGTGAAAATTGGTAGCATGTTACTGGCAGTTTTTCCCAAATTGGGTTTCTTGTTGGAATACTTTAGAATAACTAGTTGGGGGGGGTTGTGAATTAGTTATCCAAGGTCTAGATGTATAAATAAAAAATTTCACATCTTAGTAAACCCATAAAATATTTATATGCATGCATGAATCTGTAAGATTATGCAATCACTTAAAACTTGTAGGTTACTACCAAATCAACATGCAGAAATGTAAAGCATGAAACATAAAAAATTCATCAATACACTTGACACAATGAGTTGTGTGGAAACTCAATTTGAGAAAAACCACTAGTAACATGCTACTCTTTTCACTCTTCTGAAGTGATGCCCTGTGAAAGGCCAAACCTATTAAAGGCTACAATACACACTGTTAAATGTGACCTTGTTAAAGCATATCAATCACCATGTTAGAAGTGAACCTTATTAGAGGATGCTAGACCATTCACTTGAAATGCCACTATGTTAAAAGATTTACAAATGACTATTAGGTCAACCTTAATCCAAAGGATTTACCCTAGACTGAGTCAATTGTTAGAGAGTAATAGCAAGGCTTTGATCTGATACAAACTACAACTTCATTTGTAGATTACATATCATTGTTCATTCCTCAATTCTACTTGGTCTTCATAATTTACAATTCTAATAGCTTTTTCACCCTTCAAGCATTCATCTCCTTAAGCCTTCTTGCTTAAAATGCCATTGTAGACTCTTCTCTTAGGTCACTTGATGAAGAAAAACCCTTGACTCCTTGTCTCCCTTAGGTTATCACACATGAAAAACTTGCTTCATGACCAACCATTCTTACAAATATTAAATTAAGATATTTTGCCACTCATTCTCCATCATCCAATTTAGGGTTTGGATGGATTAGGTAGGATACAATGTATCTACCCCATATGTCATATCTCTTCTAGAAACTTCTCCTAGAATCCACTTTGAATTCACCTAAAAATAGTTTACCTTGAGTTTTGTACCACCAACTCATCAACCTTATCTTCCACCTATTTCACATAATCTAAGAAAACAAACTTGTTAGCTTAGATTCATCAAATTCATAATCTTTTAAATAATGCAGTAGCTTGACATTATCAAGCTTTTGATGCTTGACACATATTGCATTGCTCGACATCTAGTATGAAATTACTTGGCACAAACTAAAGTTTACTATTCTTGGCATCAACTAAACTTTACTCGGCTCCAACTGATTTTCTATTCAACTTGCTCTGGCTTTGCTCAGTAGCTACTATCCACTCGATCAAGCTTGGCAAACAAACTTTGTATAACTTATTCTTCTAAACTTTTTTTCTGTAACTAGCCTTTGTAAACTTAAGTAGATTACCAATACATCATATCATCATTGTCTTAACTGATTCTTAATTGATCCTTTTGCTTCATTACATAATCATAACTCAACCTTTCCTCTAGGTGCTATTGTTACATCTTTTCATCAAATCCTCTTTGTCAATTAAATAAGTGATAGTACTTAAATCTTATAAGTAGTTGTCTTACTAGCAAATATCAAGTTTCACATTAGTGATTAAATAATGATTAAAGCACACAATCTCCCTCTTTCAACAATCTTCTTCTTTGATTAGCTTCTTCAATTTATTCTCAATAATCTCCCTCTTTAGCACTGATGGAAAACCAAACTGGTCAACCAAATGGTAAACACCTTTATTCAACCAAACTAACTAGCTTAAAATAGTAAGACAATACCAAAAAGAAAATAATTCTTTGTACTAAAATCTCTCCCTCTATTAGCAACATTCATCTTCTAAATAGGCTTAAAAACTCTTTCTTATATCTCCCTTTGATTTTCTTCTTATTACTCCCTCTTACTAGGTAGTTTTGGATTTCTCCCTCTTTCTTTCATTTTACTTTCTTCCTGTGAACAATAAATCTCTCTCAATAACTCTTGATCAACAATCTCTCCTTCATTCTAATCAGTGAATCTCTCTTGGCAATTATCTCTTAATATCTCCCTCTCAATCAGTCAATCTCTCCCTCTTTGAAAATAATGTCAAAGACTTATAATCTTAATATGACAAATTTAATATGACAGATATAGGCTTTTCGGTTTCTCCTTTTGTAACATTGCTTGTGACTAATTTGAATTTTTATTTCCTTGATTACTTTAGGTAGCTCCTAAAGTAAGATCCACTACACAAATTTGTAACATATTAACTTTAGCTTGTTTTATGTAAGGCATTCCTCTTGTTACTTAGATAGCCTTTGATAGGATTATCACCCCTACTTTACCTCTTAGATACTCATGAGAATCCTTAGGTAATGCTTTTGTGAAGATATTAGCAATTTGTTCCTGTCTATTGACATATTCCATCTTCACCTCTTTATCTTGAGCTAACCCTCTCAAGTAATGATACTTGATTGCGATGTGCGTAGTCTTTGTGTGCATCATAGGATTCTTTGATATATTGATAGCACTTGTATTATTACAATAAATTATCATTGGTTATGTGTTCTCTTCCTTCATACCTTTGAATAGTTGTTTGATTCATACAATGTTTGTATATTTTATAGTAGCAACAACATATTTAGCTTCAATAGTAGATTGTAAAGTACAACTTTGCTTCTTGCTAGTCCATGTAACTAGTCTCTTGCTTAAGGAAAATGCTCCTCCACTTATGTTTCTAGCCCAATCAGCATCAATGTAGGCTCTTAATTCAAATTTTTTATTCTTCTTGTAATATAGACCAAATTCTTCTATTCCTTTCAGATATCTCATCATTCTCTTCATAGCCATTAAATGGTTCTCCCTAGGATTAGCAAAGAACTAAGCAACTATCCCTATAGATAATACAATATTAGGTCTATTATGTACTACATATTGTAATTTACCAATCATAGACCTATACAATGTTTGATTCACCTCAGCTTAATTATCATTCTTTGACAACTTGTGTCCTATCACCATAGGTGTACTTACTAGTTTGGAATCCTCCAATCTAAAAGTTTTCAATATTTCCTTAACATACTTTGATTGAGTGATGTATATACCATATTTCATCTGATATATTTGTAAACCCATAAAGAATTTGATTTCACCAAACATAGACATCTCAAATTCTTGCTTCATTCTATTTACAAAATCCTTACATAAAGCATCTTGACATCCAAATATGATATCATCAACAAAAATTTTAGATAGAAAAATACCTTTGGCTTTCTTTGTCTTCATGTATGAATTACTATTATCATCAGCCCTTTCAAATCTAATATTCATTAGATAATTATGAAGTCCCTCATATCATGCTCTTGGTGCTTGTTTCAAACCATATAGAGCCCTGTGTAGTCTACATACCATGTTCTTATTGTTAACATCAACAAAACTTTTTGGGTATTCTATGTAAACTTCTTCCTCTAATATACCATTCAAAAATGCAGATTTAACAACCATTTGATAAACTTTGAAACCTTTGTATGTAGAATAAGAAAGTAAAGTTCTTACTCCTTCTAGTCTAGCAATAGAGGCAAATGTCTCTCCATAGTAAATTCCTTCTTCTTGTGCGCATCCCTTGCAAATTAGTCTTGCTTTGTTTCTTATGGCTTCACCATTTTCATCTATCTTTTTTTCTAAATACCCACTTTATACCAATCACATTTTTGCCTTATGGTCTAGGAACTAGACTCCAAGTTTTGTGTTTTGTTCTTCTCTATTTGTTCAATCTCTTTTTCTATGGCTTTACTCCAGTCATCATCTTCTAATGCATCTCTCACTAATTTGGATTCCTTTATGCTCAAAAAACATGTATCACTTCTCAATCTATTTCTTTTCATTGGTCTAGCATCTTTATCTCAAATGATTTGAGCAACAGGATAATGTCTTTTGACATACGTAGACAATCTTGGTTCAGCTCTAGTTTCTTCAGTATGTCTTTAAACTTCAAATTCACTATGTACATCTTTGCCAGGTAGCTCAACAACTCTTTCATGTACACTAATCTTAGAATTAGAATGTGCATCCACTTCATTCTATTACTCAGCATCTAAATGTAGCTCAATTCCTTAACGCAACTCGACATTCATAAGGTGTGACTTGGAAGTCACTAAAACTTTCTATTGATTTCTAGCTTAATTTACATATTCTTTAGTAGGGATACCTTCATAAAAGTATACAAATGATTTTTATTCTTCTGGTTCTTTCATAGGTTCAACCTCATACATTTTTGTATATTCATCAAAATTCACATTTGTACTTTTCATAATTTTGTTAGTGTTAGTATTTAAACACTTATAAGCTTTACTTCTTGTGGAGTATCCTAGGAATATACCTTCTTCACTTTTTGCATCATGTTTACCATTCCTTTACTCTTTAAGAATGTAACATTTACTTCCAAATACCTTAAAATATTTTACATTGGGTGAGTATCCATACCATAGTTCAAAAGGTGTTGAATGAGTACCTTTCTTGATTTGCACATGATTCAAGGTATAGATAGTTGTACTTAAAACTTCTCTCTAGTATTTCAAAGAAACATTCTTCTACATCATGTGCGTTCTAACACAATCCATTATAAATCTATTCCTCCTTTCAGCTATTCCATTTTGTGGAGATGTTTTAGCGGTAGATATCTATCTTTAAATTCTTCTATCATTATAGAACATCTCAAACTCATTTGATGTGCATTCTCCTCCTCTATTAGATCTCAAACACTTTATAATTTTTCCTATTTCCTTTTAAACTCTTTCTAGGTATCACTTAAACATTTGGAAAGCATCACATTTATGTTTCAGAAACATAATTGTCATCATCCTAGAATAGTCATCAACAAATAACATAACATACTTATCTCCTTTGTAGCTTTGCACATCAATTGGTCCACACAAGTTAGTATGAACAATCTCTAGTATTCCTTTAGAGGTATATGTTTTACTCTTAAAACTTCACTTTTTCATTTTTCTTAATTGACATTGTTTGCAAATTACATTATCAGGCTTCTTCAACTAATGCAAACCTCTAACTTTCTTCATGTTACTGACACTAACCACGTTATCAAAATTAACATGACATAACCTCTTGTGCCATAGCCATACATTGTCAAATTTTACAACAAGACAAGTAGCATTCTCTGTATCAAGATAGAATAGATTACTTCTAGTTTGATCACCCTTTCTAATTAGTTTCCCATTTGTGTTATATATCTTAGAAATCTTGTTCTCAAACTCAACCTTACATCCCAAATTATTCAATTGTCACACACTCAACAAATTATAGTTAAGGTCTTCAACATAGTAAGTATTGTCACATAAAATATTATCTATGATTTTGATAGAACCTTTTCCTTTTTATCAAACATGGTAAATCATTAACAAATCTTACACTATTTCCATCATAACAATTCAAGTAAATGAACTTACTTTTGTCTCTAGTCATGTGATGTGAACATTCATTGTCAATGATCTATCTATTATTCTTGTTCACACAAGTCACAAGTGCAGTTGCCTCATCTTCATCAAGTTCCTCATTCATTGCAATGTACACCACTTCATCATCATGTTCATCATGTTCATCAAAATCATCCTTTGTTTCCTCTATAGCAATGTAGCAAGAATTCTTGCCTTTGTCTTTGTAATTCTTACTATCTTTATCTCTTCTGCTCTTGTACTTGTCACCATCTCTACAGTTTTTCTTCTTTGGATATCTAGTGGAAATATGACCAACCTCATTGCAATTGAAACAAATGGTAGGTAAGCCTTTACCTTTATGGAATCTTCTTGCTAGTAGTGCTTCAAGTTGTTCAACATCCTCCTTGTCTACATCACTATCACTAGACACATACTTCTTCTTTTTCTTTTTATTCTTCTCATCAAGTTCCTTTAATGATACCTTAGCTTTGAATGTAGATTCAATCTTTTTAGGTTTGTAATTATCAAAGTTAGATAGCTCAAAAGTAGTGAGTCTACCTACTAGACCTTCAAGTGATAGTTTATTCCCTGGAATACATCTCAGTTCTTGAATTGTAGAAACTCTAATAGCATATATAGGCAATAATACCCTTAAAAATTGGCTTAGTACACTATCATCACCTATATTACCAATAGCTCCTCTTATTGCATTGATAAATTTTTTTATCCTTTTAACATATTGAGCAATATTCTCACCTTCTTCCATTCTCATAACATCAAACTTATCTCTAAGACTTTTAGCTTTGGCTCTTAGAATATTTGCATCTCCTTTGTAGATAGTGGTTAGGGCATCCCACATTTTTTTTGTACTTTCAAGGCCTTTGATATCATCAAATTTAGGATAACTTAGTGTAGAGGCAATCTCCAACATTGCCTTGTTGTGTTCTTTCTTCTTCTTCTTCATATCTTCAGTAATTGGGGCACTAATAGGATCAACATGCTCCACAATAATGGTAGATTGTGCATGATCTCCAAGTCTTGCAAGGTGTAGCTTTATCAAACTTTTCCATGTAAGAAGTTTATCTTTATTGAGCTTGGGTACTTCTCTTTTTGACATCTTGATCTTTGTGCTTCTAGTACCTTTAAACTAGTCCTCTTAGGTAGATGGCTTTCGCACCAATTGTTGGAATACTTTAGAATAACTAGGGGGACGAGGGTGGATTAGTTATCCAAGGTCTAGATGTATATATAAAAAATTTCATAGATTAGTGAACCCATAAAATATTTATACTCCTGCATGCATCCATAAGATTATGCAATCACTTAAAAATTGTAGGTTACTATCAAATCAACCTTCAGAAATGTAAAGCATGAAACATAACAGATTCATCAACACACTTGACATGATTATTTACATGGAAGCCCAATTTTTGAAAAAACACCAGTAACATGCTACTCTTTTCACTCTTTTGAAGTGATGCCATATGAAAGGCTGACCCTTTTAAAGGTTACAATACACATTGTTAAATGTTACCTTGTTAAAAGATTTCAATCACCCTATTAGAAGTGAGCCTTATTAGAGGACTTTAGACCATTCACTTGGAATGTCACCCAGTTAAAGGATTTACAAATGACTGTTAGGTCAACCTTAATCCAAAGGATTAACCCTAGACTGATACAATTGTTAGAGAGTAATAGTAAGGTTTTGGTCTAATACAACTTAAAACTTCATTTGTAGATTATAGATCACTATTTAGTCCTTAATTCTAGTTGGCCTTCATACTTTGTAGCTCTGATAGCTTGTCCACCATTCAAGCATTTATCTCCTTAATCCTTCTTGCTTAGCATGCCATTGCAAACTCTTCTCTTAGGTAACTTAATGAAGAAAAACCCTTGACTCCTTGTCTCCCTTAGGTTCTCGCACATGACAACCTTGCTTCATGGCCAACCATTCCTATAAATAGGAAATTAAGACGTTTTATTGCTCATTCTCCATCATCCAATTCAAGGTTTGGATGGATTAGGTAGGCTACAATGTATCTACCCCATATCTCATATTTCTTCTAGAAACTTCTCCTAGAATCCACTTTGAATTCATCTAAAAATGGTTTACCTTGAATTCTATGCTTATGGATCATCAACCTTATCTTCCACCTAGTTCACATAATCCAAGAAAATAAGTTTGTTAGCTCAGATTCATCAAATTCATGATCTTTTAAATAATGCAGTAGCTCAAGATTGTCAAACTTTTTATGCTTAACACATACTCCATTTCTCAACATCCATTGTGAAATTACTCAACATGAACTAAAGTTTACTAGTGCTTGACATCAACTAAAATTTACTTGGCATCCATTATTCTTCTTGACATACACTAGAATAAATTTTTACTTGGCTCCAACTAATTTTCTACTCAGCTTGCTTTAACTTTGGTTGTCATCAACTATCCACTCAATCAAGCTTGGTAGACAAACTTTGTATAGCTTTTTCTTCTAAACTTTCTTAGTGTAACTAGCCTTTTTAATCTTAAGTAAATTGTCTTAACTGATCCTTATACTTCATTACATAATCATAACATAACTATTCCTCTAGGTGATATTCTTACATCTTTTGATCAAATCCTCTTCATCGATCAAATAAGTTATAGTACTTAAATCTTATAAGTAGTTGTATTACCAAAAAATATCAAGTTTGACATCTGATACAAAATAATGATTGAAGCATACAATCTCCCTCTTTCAACAATCATCTTATTTGATTAGCTTCTTCAATTTATTCTCAACATTTATACATTAAATCCTTGTGTCAACTTGTGTGAATGATTTTTCTATAGGGTATACTTTAAGAAACCCCTCCTTTAGAAAAGGTGTAAAAAATTAGTGAAAGGTGTAAAACACCTAACGAAAAAATTTAAAAAATAGTTTACAAAGAAAAATAATAATCTCCATTGGTGAATCATTCATAGTCTCTCAAACAATGTGTAAAATCTGGACAATTGTGTTATATTAAAATCACAAAAAATTTATACATTGGCGAACAAAAAATAATAATCACAGTAAAATTTTAATTTTTTTGGTGAATCATTTCATTGTATTCAAGGTTAAAAAAAACATATGCAAAGTCGATGGCATTGGAGTTTGCAAAGGGTTTCATCAGTTTGAACTTTTATGTTACGAAGTCACGAAAAGGAGATCGCATCATCAGAGGTTTTATTTAGGCAGTTAGTCTATTGGTTGCGAGACTGCAAAATGTTAATTCAAGCAATTTTTTCATGTTTGCAGCGGTTAAAGGGAAAGGACTTCTGACAGTGATGAAAAGGGAGATCGCATCATCGGAGGTTTTATGCAGGTAGTTAGTCTATTGGTTGCAAGATCACAAAATGTTAATTCAGGTAGTTTTTGCATGTTCGCAGTGGTGAAAGGGGAAAGATATGTCATCCTGCGAAGTCGCGAAAGGTTAAGATGAAGCAATGTTCGCCACTTCGCACCGGTTAGAAGGAAATGGGTTTTCACAACTGTGACAACACAATGTGAAACATTTAAATTTTGAAGCTATGACAGAAGGGGAATCTCATTAGAAGAGGATATAAGGCTTATCACAGGGTCACAAGGATAAAGCGAATATTTGATTTAATAGATGCAATAGCTTGAGAAAAGAAAAAAGAAGGGTTTCATAGTTTCGCAAAAAGATTTCAAGGTTAAGTTGAACCAATTGCGATAGAGAATAGAATGAAGGGTTTTGCAACTCATAAGATTGTACAATGATCATGTATTTTTAAAGCTTGAAACTTTGAAAGTACCAAAAAATAGGTTTTCAAATCTATTATCTGATTCCAGATAGCTGATGAGTGTACATTCTAAGACAAATGAAATAAAGGCAGTAGTTACTACTGGTAGTGATCGATAATAGATATCCATGCACGCGCAAGCTTTTAAACTTTAAAGCCATTAAAATTTAATAATTTAATGTCGTGGCCCATCATGAAGTTGCAAAAAACTAGAATTCTCAGGTATCTACAGCTAACAGAGAAAAAAGATTCAAGAATTTGCAATAAGATCAGAATGGTAGAAGTAGAATCATCAGTAAAGAAGAGCACTAGAGAGGGCAACAAGGTTTCATTGTCTGCCAAATTTGTAGAAGAATGGTTGAAGATTCTCCCTAAATATTCTAATGCTCAAAGTGTTAATGTCCATGCATTTAGAGATGCTTACAGCTTCTGTAGAGATGCTCAAGTACCATACACTAATGGAACTAAATTATTCTGGTACTTTTACAAGAATAGGGTGCAGAAGGTTCCTGTCTCAAATCCATGGATGAGGAACCTAGGAAAGTTGATAATGCCGAAGGTATACATGGATGTTGACCTTATCAAGGCACTGGTAAATGCATATAATCCAACCACTCGGTCCTTTCATAGAAAGGATATGAAAATTCTCTGTACGTTAAGTAAGGATGCTTTTGTTGAAGCATTTGATTTGCAAGGTCCCATGTTAGTTCTTATTAACCTAGAAAAATTGGAAGAAACATTTGAGAAATAGAGAGATTTCTATACAACACATGTAATGTTGCGACATATCCTGAGGGAAAATCAAAACAAGATGAAAGGAGAATTCTCGAAAATGGTTACTAATTTTATACCCTTGTCATATTTGTGTGCATACTTTCAGAAAATAGTTTTCAGATTGAACAAAGTATTGGGAGTAGATGGATCCATGGATGCCTCCCCAACATTGTATGTGATAGCCCTAGACATTCAGGACCCACGTACTAATGTGGGGTATGATTTTGGAACATTCATTGTTGATAGTATTCATCAGCAAATGGTGACAGCTCAGCAAGGTGATCTTGGCAATTTCAAATTTCTAAATTACTTGGTGCTTATGCATCTCATCCTCTTCTACAATGTGGGCCATGTGGATTCTAGTTTCATTGAAGGTTTGGACAATTTTGGAGAGGCATTGCATATTCAAAGATGGACAAGACTATGGCAGAGGTTTTACTCTTTTCCTAATTCCCTCTCTTTTTATAATGATTTTTTTGCAATTATTCATAGGATGTTAGGTTCAAAATTGGAAAGATTACCTAGGTTAATCAGGAATATTGTTAGACCAACTTTGTTTTTTGATGACGAGGGACCAATTGATCATGATTGGGGTAGTGCCTTTTTGTTAGTAAACTGTACAGTGATTAGAATTTTTGGTTGTTCCCAACCCCCTCATTTCTTGCCAAGACATGTACCAGAGAGGGTGGGTGTAGTGGAAATTTTTTGGCAGTTGTTATCCATGAATAGAGAATATCTAGGGCCAACCATTAAAAAGGGGTCTTTTGCGTGTAGAAATTTCAAAGTAAGGGATTTTGAAATTGGTAAAGAGGCCATTGAGGAAGTTGATGCCTTCCTAAGAGAGTTAAATTTTGCCACTACTCCCACTAGGGTTTATGACCCATATAACATTGTTACAAGTGCTCTTAAACAAATGAGGGGTTATAATGTCATCATTGGAAGGAAAGTTTGGGAAGAGAATCTCATTAGGGATGTATTGTATGAAGATGTTTGTGCTGATAGGATTTAGAAGTGGAGAGAAATCCTCTTAGTAGAGGAAGAAATGAAGAAAGTAGATCCTAATTTCTAGGGCTTCTATTCTGATTTACCCTATTTTAAAAAAATTGATAAGTGTATTGAGGATTTTGATAACATTATGGCTCAAGTTCCTCAAAATTCTAGAGATAGGGTAAACCCTTCTTCTCCAGAGGTAGATGTTGTATTGGAAATTAGTGATGAAGAAGATCAGCCTGGCCCTTCAGACTGGGATAAAGGGGGCAAGAAGAAAAAAAAATTGATTGAGGTTCCAAAAAAGGCTAGAGAGAAAGCCTTACAAGTGCTTCCAAAAGGAACTAGGTATTTTGATGATGCCATAAAAAAGTTCTTAATTGATCAAGCTACTGAAGAGGAGAGGAGACCCAATAGTTTAGAACTGCAGTTCGTGGTGCTGGATGATAGAATTATACAGGCTCAAGAATTCATGAAGGATGATGATTTTATCAAGAATGAAGAATTCAAAATTTTTCTATATAAACTCAAACAGAATGAACTTTCTTTGCATGTAAAATCGGGAGATATAGATGAAAAAGTGACTGAAATGGTGCAGAAGCTCCAAGCCTATGATCCTAACAGTGAAAGCCTCACTATAGAGGAGGCTAGGGAATTGGTACAAAGGAGTAGTATGATAGTTTTCCTAGGATGGGATATTAGTTCATCATTCCTACTTGATCAAATGAGGAGACAAGAAAAATCAATCTCTTATGAGGAGATTAATCCATTTGGTGAGTTGCAATGGGCAGGATTTAATATAGATATTAAGACAATGGCTATTTGGGGTGTAGCTCCAGAATCACAGAAGCCTACCTTGATGGAAATTAAAAAGACACTGGTAGGTAATGCAATTTTCTGGAATGCACATTCAACTTCTTCAGATCAAATTTACAACCTCCAAAACACTGTTGCTATGCTAGGCAAGAACAAGATTGATATTCTTCAAGAACAACTGGTGCAGACATATGAAAAGTACCTTGACGCCAAGAAGAAGTATGAAGAGGAAATGAGAAAAACATATGTTCTACAACACGCTTTGGAGGAATCAAAAAAGGAGAATGAGGATTTGAAAAGAGAAGAAAGGTCACTAAGAGTAAGGGAGGTACAAGACCAGAATATTCAAACTGACCAAATAACGAAAGAACCACATGCAGTAACACATATGGATGTGGATGAGTTTGAGATTAGCAATGATGCAAAGATCAGGACAATGAAACAATTTTTGATTCATAGAATCATTGCTTTAAAGAGAGCATCTGTAAATGTACATAGTATGTATATTACTCTGCAGAGTAATGAATATCAATGCTCTAAGGCTTTATCACTGTTATCTCCATTGTTTTCCTAGTGGGGGCCATACATTCAATTCTTTGATAGGTTAGTTCCTTTACTCACATAGAAAAAGGAACTACCTAAGGAGATCATTGTTCCTATAAGGAAAATGATACATCAAGTTAAAGAACTGAATTCATTCTTCATTGGTAAGATCGAAGCAGTAAGGGGAAAATTGAAAAGCATAGCATTGGGTACCCCAGATTTCATTCCAACAATTTTGAACAATGAAGGGTATGTCAAATCTTGGCAAGAGTGGTCTGAATCTTTTGATCTAATATTAGACCATCCAAGATTTATAGCATTTTCAAGAGGTGAATCAAGTGATCAAGTTGTATATGATATGATTGATATGACATACAAAATTGAAGCAGATATGAACAAAATTACTGGAGAGGGTAAAACCATCACAGATGCAAAATGGACTAAAAACATCAGTGAATTAGAGGCATTTAGAAATATAGCATGGCCTGTTGTGGATACAAATATTGCCATCTAGGAGGTTATAGCAGATATCAAAGCGATCCCTTCAGTAGAAGATGATTAGCACAAAAGATGGTGGCTCCAGGGAATCAATTGGAGGAAAAGTATTGCAAAAGAATATCAAAGAGAAGTTGTTCATCATAATAGATTACCTTACCTTTGCAGTACATCCATTGTGGGTAATGCTGCAGTTAGAACTGGAAGAAAGGCTTAATGATCACTTGCCACTTGTCACATTTTGTAATTGTTTCCCCTTTTTCTATTAAAATATGTCACAAAAGGTTTCAACATTATAGTAGATATCAAAGCAATGCCTTCAGTAGAAGATGATTAGCACAAAAGATGGTGGCCTTGGGGAATCAATTGGAGGACAAGTGTTGCAGTAGAATATCAAAGAGAAGTTGTTCATCATAACCAATTACCTTAACTTTTTGGTACATCTGTTGTGGGTAATGTTGCAGTTAGAACTGGAAGACAGGCTTAATGATCACTTGCCACTTGCTACATTTTGTAATTGTTTCCCCTTTTTTTGTTAAAATATGTCACAAAAGGTTTCAAAAAATTGTAATGATTATCTTAATTGTTGTTATCTTTTGACTTTTGTAATGAATCATTATGTAACCTTTGTAAGCCTGAAGCTTGTTGCAACTCAAGTGATATAAATATGAGTTCCCAAGGCTTAGAAATGGTCTGATCTATTGTTATTTTTTAGATTAAGACTTAAGTATAATTTTCTTTAAGAGAAAATATTGTTCCAACTCTATGTATTTCAATTTTCCATTATGTTTTGTAGTCAGTAGTTCTCTGTGATGTTATGGGCTTTGCACACATCTCTATTATCTCTTTTTTTATTATCAAACAACTAAATCAAGAGAAAGATACAAAAATAACATTGTGTCAACAACATGAATAGAGTAACAAGTAACAAAAATCTTGAACTCAAATCAAGAGAAAGGTACAAAAATAACATTATGTCAACAATAGAGTAATAAAAATCTTGAACTCAATTTTTGTAAATTATAATTGCAATATGACTGAATAATGAATATGGAAGAACTGAAGTAGACCTATAAATTCCTTAGAACTGAATGCTACATTACTAAATCACAATTCACTTCATTAACTCAGTCTCAAATGTGAAACTGAAGTCTGACTAGTACTAATAGGTTCCTCTTCATTCTGAATCGGGTATTCAAAATCTATAAAATCTTCATCTTCATTTTGACTTTGAGACCTAAATTCATCATTTATGTTGGAGTCAGTAGTAGAAGTAGAACCACCATCTTTTAAAGTGTTGCAAAGGCCTCGTCTTTCACGTGTGGAATTCCAAATGGCCAATGACCTATCATAAGGAAAATCTCTAACATTGTATTGAGTAACAAACAACCTCAAACAAGTTTCCAAATTTTTGTCTAGTTTGTTTCTGACATTTGATTTCAAAAACCCCAATGCACTGAAAAATCTCTCATCTTCCACTGACCCTAATATCATTGTTTGACATAAATCAGCAAGTTTGAAATATTATGATATTGAAGTATGTAATACTTCACTTTGACTTATCCTTTTCTAGAGCCTTGTTATTGCACCAGGATCGAATGGATTCTCAAAGGTTTCCATCTAGCTTTTTCATACACAATGCAAAAAGTTTACATTGAATTTTAAGATTATTTCAATCTAAGATTCCTTGTATTAGTTGTCCATTGCAATCTATATGCTTTGAAAACTATGTTATCAATTCATCAAGTTTATTATGAAACAACTTTGCATCAGTTGGATTATGTCCAAAGTGTTTCCAAAATCAAGGAAACACACAACTCATGGCTTCAAGAATTTCTTCTTGAGGGAATCTTTCATGAATCTCACTTGAAATTTGATAGGAAATAGACTTCACATTTTCACTAATAGATTTAACAATTTTGTCAAAATTATCCTTTCTAACTGGTAGTACTCTGCCTCTCTTGGTTGTTTTAGATTGGTGCATTGGTATTTGAAATCCTTTCACAAGCACACATAGCTCATTTTTCCCATTGAATTGTAAAATATTCTCAACATGATTCAAATCTGTAATTATCTCCCACCTTGAAAAAATTGGGCTATGACCTGAGAGATCTAAATACAAAGAATCCAGAGCCATGCATGTCGTTTTATGTAAATTAGAATACTCATGAATATACATAGTTCTGTCTTGGGCTTTCTTAACAAGTTTGTTCATTAAATCCAGCATGGGGAGAAGACTAGATAAAGCTAATAGGTTCTCTATATCACTTAACTTATTTAACAAATCAGGAGCTCTGTCCACTATAAGGCATTGCTCATATAGAACTCCAATCAAGGATTGATATTCTGCTAGAACTCATTCTGTTGGTCCATGCAAAGATATCCATTTGGTCTCAACATCCTTGAGAATCTTATTTCTTGTTGTTACTGCCTCAGAAAAAATCTTAAATTTTGCAAAGCATTTAGGACTTTTGCAAAAGTACGAGTGGAGCTCACGGATTAGATCTTCAACTTTTGACATTGTACGAAAAGTACTTACAATCTTATATGCTAAATTCATTTGGTGGGCCATGTAGTGTATGCCAAGCATATAAGGTGCAATACTAGTTTGTAATCTTGCACAAAGACCAGTCCTTTTCCCTTGCATTACTGCAACTCCATCAGCTCTGACACACACTAACTTCTTTGCAATTGTCAAGTCATCTATACTAGCAATTTCATTCAAAGCTTTCTTAACTTCTAAATATAAATTTTTTCAGTTGAATTGGCCCTCATTTTATGAACACAAAGTAGATTAGCTTGACGGACTTGATCTTTTACAGTATATACATGCATACAGACCCAAGCAGTATTATCTACCATAGTGACTTCATCTAAGGATAATGAAATGAACTTGGATTCCTTTACTCTCTCCTGTACATTTTTCTTTTCCACCTTAGCAAGACAGCTTGTCATTTCCAATCCAGCGTATATTGACCAATGTGACATAGGATAGTGAGGAACTCTCAAAAAAGATAATAAATTACCATATTCTGAAAAGTCTCTCATAGGACACCCTCTAGATAGAATATGAAAAATAACACTCATCTGAATGATCTTTGCCAAGTTTACATCATTGGTTGCATGTTGAATCCCATCCTTGATTGGATTGCCACTACTGCCACTACCAATTACCGCTATTTTTCTTGAAATGCTCTTCATATTCTATGACATACTTAACATGAAGGCATTCTTCCTTTGATTTCCATCTCACTGCCGCTACTTCCTTTCCATCTATGATTTGTTTTTCATAAAACTTACCAATATGTTTTTCTATAGTGTCGAGCTTTAACTACAACTTTTTCTCTCTTTTAGTGTTCCAGGTACAAATTGTACACTTGCATTCTGTTGGTGGTTCATCATTGTTTGTGACTGGTTCAATAAACCAGTACTTTGCTACCCAATCAACCTGGAAAGTCCTTTTCATTTCCCACTCCCACCCCATTTTTGCATTCCTTTTTCTTTTCTTCCTACCAACATCAATATTATCTTCTGTTACAACATCTTCTGTTGTTCAAACATTGTTATCCTCATTTGATGCATTTTGATTTAATTGAATAACAACCTGCTCTTCTAGTGGTGGTGAGGTATTGTGATTTCCTTATGCACTTGTACTTACCAAAGTTGGTGGACCAGAAACATTGTCAATTCCAAAGAAAGCCTTTATGGTAGTATCTCTAAATTTTTGGCATCTTGATGTAAGATTGATCCCTTCATAGCCCTTAGGGGTCTTACCCTTGTCACTTCCCTGAGACTGAGCAATATTAGTTACAGACTCACCCTCCCCTGACATCTCAATCCACTGATAATCTGTTTAAACTTTACTTCCTTGAGAATAAGAAATATTACTTTCAGTATCTGTTTAAAACCACAAAATATTTATAAATTGGCAAACAAAAAATAATAATCATAGTAAAATTTTAATTTTTTGGGTGAATCATTTCATTGTATTCAAGGTTAAAAAGAACATACTATGGAAGTGCTATGGAATTGGTACAAAGGAGTGGTATGATAGTTTTATCAGTTTGAAGTTGGCAACTTGGTAGTTGCAAAATTGTGAGAAAGGCTTTAACAAGTCTATCGCAATGTCACTGTCAAAGTGAAAGTTAATAGTTTGTGTGTTGCGAAACTGCGAGGAGGGCAGAGATCACATCATTTCCGGTTGAAAAGATAAAGGAGATTGTGTTGTGAAACTATGAGGAGCATAGAGATTGCATCATCACCAGTTTAAATGATGGTGAACTTTTATGTCACAAAGTCACGAAAAAGGGAGATCACACCATCGAATGTTTGCACTTCGCAGCGGTTAAAGGGAAAGACTTCCAGTAGCTTCAAGATCGTGATGGCAAGGATTTTGCATGTTCGTAGCGGTTTAAAGGAATGACTTCCAGTAGCCACAAAACTGTGATGGCAAGGATTTTGCATATTCACAGCGGTTAAAGGGAAAAGACTTCCAGCAGTCGCGAGACCGTGATGGCAAGGATTTCGCATGTTCGTAGCGGTTAAAGGGAAAAGACTTCGAGGGAATCTTTCACAAATATCACTTGAAAGTTGGTAGGAAATAAGCTTCACATTTTCATGAATCCATGCATGCAAGCTTTAAAAACCATTAACATCGCTAGTAACTTTCAGCATTGCGTCCACTTTTTGAAAAATTTCTAATGAAAATGAGATAAGAAAGGAAACTGTAGATAAGCTTCTGATTAAATTAAACTACATAAGCTCAAGGAGATTATTTTACGCCTTAGCTGCACATACCAGTGTACCACCACTTATGGAAGCTATCTCTGGAGTTTGAGTCGTGCCCGCGATGTGTCCTGCGCTGCCAGAAATTTGATGGAGTGCTAGCGGTATTTAGTGAATGTCTCATTGCTTGGGAAAATTTGGATTTATACATATTACAAATCAATACAATTACCAATTTACCACGCCAAACAAGCTGACTCCTCCACAACAAAATGAAAGAGTGTTGGCGAAACGAGCCGACTCCTCGACTTCCCATAATGTGAAACGAGCCGACTTCTCCACGGTAAAATGAAACTGGGATGGTGAATTCTCCCATACTGCATGAAACAAAAACTTGAAACCCAGCAGACATTCTATGATAAGCGTTACCTGGTCGGCTACGTGAAAGGCGATGCCACCAGGGAAAAACTCAAATGTAACGTTTGCCTTGGAAATTATAATGCTAGGCAACCAAGTAAACCCAACAAAGCTTGGCGACTAGGAAACCATGGAAGGGCTTAGAAATCACCAAAAATAACATTGGAAAAATGTTAAATCCACCAAAATATGAAAAATTTTCCACTATATTATACCTTGTTTTTCTATGTTTCATATTTATATTTTTGCAAAGTTATTTTGACCTAGGAGAGTGACTTACTAAGTTATGGAGTTATTAGATGATATAATCAATGCATACACTTGTACATTCGGTGAGTACTGAAAAGTTGTATTTGTATATTTGGATCTTGGATAACTAATTCACCCCCCCAACCCCCTTCTCAATTTTTCTAAATATTCCAACAATTGGTATCAGAGCAGTGGTTCTTGTGAGGAAATGGTTTGAAGGTAATAGAAGCTAAAGATCAAGATGTACAACATGGAGGTACCCAAGTTATACAAGGAAAAAATTCCAATATGCCAAAGTTTGATGAAGTTGCATCTAGGAGGACTTGGAGATTTTGTAATGTCAACTATAACTATTGAGCATGTACAAGTTACTGGAGGCCTAACTGCACAAGAAATGAAACAAAACAAAGAACAAAATTAGACAATGTTGGGGATTACAATTACCCTAATCTATTCAGAGTTTGATGACATCAAAGAGTGTACTATTTTGAAATAGATGTGGGATGTTGTAAAGAAGATCTATGGAGGAGATAAGAATGTGTTGATAGCTAAATCTAGAATTCTCTAAGGGAAAGTTTGATGAAATAAGAATGCAAGAAGGTGAGAATATAGTTCATTATTGTGCTAGAGTCAATGAAGTTATTAATGTCATTAGATGATCTACTAGGAAAATTCAAGATGAGACTATGATCATCAATTTCTTGAGAACCCTAGTGTTTATCTATGATGTTAGAGTTTCTCCTATGCAATAATATAGATGTACTCCTCGTAATAATATGACCCTTGAAGGACTAGTTGGTAGGCTCATTTGTTTTGAGCTTTCAAATTTTGATAATTTCAAAATAAAGAATATTGAATCTTCTTTTAAAGCTAAACTGTCAGTCAAGGAGCCTAAAGATAAGAGAAAGACAAAGGTCAAACATGTTTCTAGTGATAGTGATACAAATGAAGATAATGTTGATGATCTTGAAGCATTGTTGGCTAGGAGATTTCATAGAGGCAAAGGAAAATACAAAGTTAAGTTATCTATCATGTATTTCAATTGTAATGTGGTTGGTCATATTTTAGCAAGGTGTCCTGAGAAGAAGATAAAAAAAAGTGGAGACAAATATAGATGTAAAAGAGATTAGAACAAAAAAGATTATAAAGAAAAAGAAAAGAAGGATTGCTACATCAATGAAGAAGAATCCAATGAAGAATCAAATGATCATGGTGATGAAGTTGTTTATGTTTCTATGAAATATGATTTTAATGAAGATGAGGCACCTACATTGGTATCTCATGTGAGCAAGGGTGATTGATGGATTATTGATAGTGGTTGTTCTAACCACATGACTAGAGAAGAAAGTAAGTTCAACTCTTCTACATTTTGATGGAAATAGTGTTAGATTTGATAATGATGCACCTAGTCCAATGAAAGGTAAATCATCAATAAGACTAATAGACAAGATCATGTGTGACAATGCTTACTATGTGGAAGGACTTAACTATAATCTATTGAGTGTGTCAAAACTGAATAGTTTAGGATGTAAAGTTGAATTTGGAAATATAAAATCTAATATTTATGATGTTGATGGTAAACTTATTGGGAGAGTTGATCATACTAGAGGTAATCTATTGTATCTTGACATGAGTGAAGCTACTTGTTTTGTTGAACAAACTATTGATGTATGGTTATGGCACAAAAGGTTATGTCATGTAAATCTTGATAATTTGGTCAGTATCAGTAAGATGAAAAGAGTCAGAGGTTTGAAAAAATTGAAGAAAATTGATAATGTGATTTGAAAACAATGTTAGTTAGGAAAGATGACAAAATCTAGTTTTAAGAGTAAGACTAATACTTCAAATGCAATATTGAAATTAGTTCATACCAATCTATGTGGACCAATTAATATGAAAAGCTACAAAGATGAAAAGTACTTCATGCTTATTTTTTATGATTATTCTAGAATGATGACTATTATGTTTTTGAGAGAGAAATATGATGCATTTTTTACTTGTGAATTGTGGACCTTTGAACCTCACAAACACTTCAACACGGTCATTGTACACGAATTCATCTTGGAATGAACATCAGATTGGTCACCCAAGATTAGCCCTATGAGTCGACCTCTTGCCTCCTATCTAAAGGGTTTTTTGCTTATTAAATGTCCTCAAATTCTAGGTGTAAGAAACCAGACCCTCTAAGAATGAAGTATTTGATGAATGCAATTAAGCTAGATGAATGCAAATTTACTCTAAATGAAATGCAATCAATTAATCTAAGAAATAAAAGACATTAAGCTAAATGTATGCATTATTAAGCTAGATGAGAATCTAAAAATGATAGCAATGTGGAAATTTAGAAAATAAGGTGAGTGCTCAATTCGATAGCAATTCACTACTATGAAAATTCAACCTCTATAATAAGGAAATGAGGGTCTCTTAAATAGACTTTCCTAGAATCCATCAACGGTTGAGATCAATTTCAATCAACGGTTAGGATTGAAGATGAAGTTCAATCATAAATGAAGATTCCCAAATCAAAGGGAGTTAACTAGCTCATATCTGAGTGTAAGAGTTAGTCAACTCAGATAGACTTTAGTGTAAAGGCAAGTGATCTGGGTCACTTCTAATTTGATCACCAATGAACTGGGAATTTCCTTTTTAAACTGAAGAGAGATTTTGGAGAGATATTTAATTTAATAAAATGAGATATGCTCTCATAATTACCTTTTTCATTTAATTAAATAATTCTATTTAATTAATTAGAGGCACTTTTCTTATTTAATTAAATAACTTCATTTAATTAATTAAAATAGGCATATTTATTAAATTAAATAAATTTAATTCCATAGTACATTAGCCTTAGGATATAATTTAATTTAATTAAAGTATAAATACTTAATAATTAAATTAAATATTAATCAATAGGTTTAATGTGACTAATATGAGTAAATACTATAGGAATTAAATAATAAGAATGATGAATGTAGATTAGGGTTTTCTACATTTGACAATTATGTCAAGTAGCGAGTAGCAGAATAAGAATTTTCCTATTGACATAGGACTTAAGATTGATCCGAAATAGACCAGAATTGGTATCATGGCAATGAGCTAATTTTAGGGTATTACATTTTTCCCCTCTTTGAATGAATGTGCGAATAGCACATTCAATTCAAAGAAAAATTAGAAAGCGTGATGCGAAGATGAGATTGGTTCTAAAGTTGATGACACGGAGACCAATTGATAAGCTTTTAAGGACCATCTCTAACATAGAGATTAATCCTAAGGAATCCAAGTAGAGCACTTAGATACCTAAGATTGATAGAATTTTAAAAGACTATCTCCAAAACGGAGCATAATCTTTAAGGATCCAGACAGAACGTCTAGATACCTAAAATTGATAAGCATTTAAAAGGTTTCTTCAGAACGAAGTTTAACCTTTAAGGATCTAGATAGCACATCTATATACTTGAGAGTGATAGCATTTAGAAGACTATCTCCAAAATGGCGCATAACCTTCAAGGATCCAGATAGAACACCTAGATACCTGAGATTGAAAACATTTAGAAGATTATCTCCAAAATGGAGCTTAACCTTCAAGGATCTAGATAGAACACCTAGATACACGAGATTGAAAGCATTTAGAAGACTATCTCTAGAATGGAGCCTAACCCTCAAGGATCTAGATAGAACACCTAGATACCTGAGATTGAAAGCATTTAGAAGATTATCTCCAGAACGGAGCTTAACCTTTAAGGATCTAGATAGAACACCTAGATACTCGAGATTGAAAATAGATTGAAAGCATTTAGAAGATTATCTCCAAAATAGATCATAACCTTCAAGGATCCAGATAGAACACCTAGATACCCGAGATTGAAAGTAGATAGTGAGATTGAATTATAACTCATAAAACCATCCCCAGAGCGACACTTGATCCTTAGGAATCATGGTTTAGATTGTTCTGATACCTGTAATCAAAATTGATGACAAAATGAAATATATGACAAAGATGCCAAAAAAAAAAAAAGGGAACCAATATGCCCCTAGTGGTGAGATGCCCCGAATGATGAGAACATAAGACAGGAACAAGATGCCCCGAGCAATAAGTATTTAATGATGTAATAATCCTACCCCCTTGGGAATGAAATCAAAAGATGACACACCAGAAGTAGATGTGAAGTAGTATAGCAATAGATATAGAAGAAATCTAAGATGTAGCAGAATGTAGAAGAGATCAGAACAATCTAAAGAGAAGAGAAGAGATTAGAATGATCTAAAGAAAATTTGGAGCAATTATGTAATGATGGCAAGGTCTAAAAGATCAAGTTTGACCAAAAGTTGACCAGATTTAGCCCCAGTTGACTTGAGTTGACTTTTCCAAAATGAGTTGCAAAAACATGAAGAATGTAAAGCTGAAAGGATTCCAAGAATCATAGAGTATTAGAAAGATTTGGGTTGCACAAGCATTCAATCGCATTGATCTTCAAAATTTTAAAATGCATTTTTGAGGCTCCTACATGTGTCAAATTTTGAATTCAATCCCAAAAATTGATTCAGAATGGTCAAATTAGCCAGGGGTGTGATTTTTGTGCAAATTCGAGCACTTTGAAAAATTTGGTCAACAACTATATAAGGGCCTGAGGGATCATTTTCAATTCATTTTTTCTTTTTGTCTTCAATTGATTTGAGCTTTGAGAGAGACATGGTAGTGAATGTGAGATATCATCAATTTGAGCACTCTAGATGACACAGCTGGCCAATAGACTATAGACCATTGGTGAGTCATCGATTCCCTTCCTTCGTACTTCACTTTCACGTATTTTGATGTCATTTATTGCATATTTTAGCATGTTTTAGGATTGTCTAATCGATCTTCACACGAGACCTATCTCTTTTTGCATGAAGATCTTCTTTCTTTGCGCAAAGGAATAGGGTGCACTATTTCTTCATGTGCGGTGGGAGGATCTTCGCAGGGGAAGCATTAGGTTTCACGCAAAGAATCGCACGAGGTGATTTGTTTCTCATGTGAATTGCTCTTTTCTAGTGTAGGCAGCTATTTTCTCGAGTGATGACATGATTCTTCACATGAAGAAAGAATGTTTTCACATAAAACTAGGAGAACTTCATGCGAGATTTCATGAATTTCGCGCAAAATCCTATAAACTAGTCATGTTTAAAAGTTTAATTTTCGTTCTCAAAAATTGCATTTTAATTTTTTTTGATGCATCGTTTCGACTTGATACTGATTGTTTCATGTGTCACTTCTTGTCGTGTGTGTAGGAGGTCTTTGGTGATGTTGCATTCAAATCACATTACCCACCATATGGGGAGTTATTGTAGAGTCTTGATGACACTGATTGGGCACACATTGCACGATTGGGTTTGTCTTCACTATGCCGAATTCCAGCCGTGATGGTGAATCACGGCCTTCTCACTGCATTGGTAGAGCATTTCCATTCATAGACTAACACATTTCATTTTCTGATGGGTGAGATGATGATCACCCCAAAGGATATATGGAGGATCTTGAGGATCCCATTTCACAGTGCTCGAGTCATCTATGATACAATTCCTCGAGTAGGGACAGAGGTACTATCCATTATTTTTGAGAGAGAGCTACTAAGGGGTAGGGCCATCAGTTGGGATGAGTTGATGCACACCTATGGACAAATGCATAGGCTAGCATTTGTGTTAGCTATATTTTTGAGTTGTTTCTTATGTGCTAATAGAGGACAACATGGTTTAGAGTGCAGGTGGGGATTCATGCTCCACAGGATGCTAGAGGCACCAGAGATCTTTGGGTGGGGTCAATGCATGTTGGCTCACCTTTTTCATGAGATGCACGAGGTCATCTTCCATGAGAAGAAGACCATAGCAGCTGGACTATATGTGTTGCAGATCTGGGCCTAGGAGCATCTTCCCATATGCAGGCCAATTTTTGAGGATGCTAGAGAGCCCATGGAGCTGTATATATGTAGATATCAAGGGCACATTACCCAGGTCCACCTGGGTAAGACTGAGCATTGGCAGACACATCTTGATGACCTAGTCTCCATTGTATGGTGACCTTGGCAAGAGACAGAGGATTGGGATGATGCTCCCAGAGAGCTACTATGGATGTTCAGTTCTCGACCTCTAGCAGGCAAGACCACATCAGTGATAGAGAGATTTGTGATCTCACGAGTGTGGCAGAAGTATGGCCAACCACAGGACATTTCTGCTAAGTATTGCACCTATGCCAGGTTGTAGAAGGACGTTGAGTGGGGATGGCCAATGTAGATGGACCCAGGGTGGTCCATGATAGATATTCATAGCCTAGCTATAGTTCAGTGGGACTACCTACTAGAGGTAGTAGATGTTGGGATGATGCCTACATATCAGACATTTTTTATTAGCCATTTGTTCCCACATTTTACAAATCCACTAGGAATGGCAGGGTAGGGACAGAGGCAAGTGCCCCAATAGTAGCAGGCATGGCCATGGCTAGCAGGTTAGCTATAGCAATAGCCACAGGTCTAGTAGTGGGTATAGTAGATGCTGATTCCCCCACATTATATGGGATCAAACCTAGTGTCGGGGGTAGTGGGATTGGACAGAGTTGATGCCACAGGCAGAGGACAAAGGAGGAGGCTCCACAGCAGGAGGCTCCATAGCAATAGGAGCCACCACAGCCACAGGCACCTCCATAGTGGAGGCACTAGAAATGCTAGATGAGGATATGCTAGATCAGTCGGTAGGTGGGGTGCAGGACATTGTATGACAATATTGAGAGCGAATCCATTAGGCCTCCCGATACTTGGGGGACCTACAAATTTTAGTGGCAGTCTGGGATGCGCAGTTGGTGGAGAGATAGCGGGATACAGACTGATGGAGAGAGCATGTGGAGACTACAGAGAGGAGATTAGAGCTGGCGTAGGATGAGATCCACTTCTAGTCAACTCGGGCAGCATACTATTATGTGGCATATACGAGTGCAGTACCTGATGAGACACTTCAGGTTCAACGCTTTCCTCAGTATGCTCGAGCATCTGGAGGTGCATGACCTCCTATCAAACTAGATATGCCACCACTGCCTCCACCACCTACTGCTCCTACTTCTCCTAGAGATGAGGGTGCAGGACAGAGTTAGATGCTCTGTGCTTGATCTCTAATTTTAATCCCTGGCTATGTATCGACTAGTTGATCTCTAATTTTTGATCAATTGCACTCGAGTAGCGCCCATTTTTGTACTGACCCATTCTTTTGATATATATATATATATATATATATATATATATATATATATATATATATTGTACATGTCATTGTCTATTTTTTCTTCACTTTGATCTACATGAGATGTATGTTGTACTTAGATAGAATGCATATGTATGGACTGACATCTCATGTAGTGTTGCATGCTTTTGCTTGACAGTGACAAGTATTCCATTGAGGAGCATGAATCAATAGACCAAATGCTTGTGCAGCCATGGAGGAACATGATATATGTGGAGATGCCCCCCAATCCTTCATCGCAAAGGGTAGGAACAGAATGACCATCGAATTGCATGCTTATGCAAGTGAAGAATGTAATGCAAGATTATGTTAAATGCAACCCTAGGTTTGGTTACCAAGCCTCAATATTTAATCATCACCAAATATAGAACAAAGCTCATAGGTCATACAATTCCCACTAACATTGCAATCATGGAAATATGAATATATCATATGTTATTGGTTTGTCAAGATTGAATGTAAGCATTCGAGGCACAAGAAGCTAGAATGACCAGAATATTTGTCCCTTTTAATATAGCAAGTTAACATAAGCATTAGAGCATAAACATTAGGATGACCTGAATGTTACTTGTATGACAAGAACACCAAACACATAGGAGATCCCTCTTATGCTAAGTATTCAATATTCATTCTGTCCGCAATGACCATTGCATTCATAACCTGATACAAAAGTGTGCTAGATATAGTCATAGTGACCCATAAGTTCACTTAGCAAGATGAGTATCAGTATTTACTATAGCATGAAGATTTCACTCCAAAAAACAAGGAGAAGAACTAATTGTATTGATGTATTTGTATAAAAAGAGTCAAGGTACACACGGCCATCCAATACGAGATGGAGGCTCTTATAGTGGACACCCCTTTTATAGGAATAGATCAACTTATTAGAACTAAACTACAAATAGAAAGAAAAGAAAAAGATCATGCCCCCAGTCATTGCTTCTCTAGTCAAAGATGATATCATCGAGTTGCTCGAGGAGATATGATAAAGCAAAACAAAGCAAACAAAGAAAATTCTCAGCATATCCAAACAATTATATCATTTTTGAGTTCAATGTTTTGGGATTGATGTCAAGTGTCAGTGTCCAGGACATGTTTGAAAGAAATGTCTTTAGTAGGGTGATGATAGTAGGCAGACATAGTCAAAGCAATTGGTGGCTGAGGTCAAAGAGGAATCTTCACGATGAAGAACCTAAGAAGGACCGAGTGACATTAGACAGACACAACCAAGATGACTGGTGACCGACGCAAGAGAGATTTTCCAAAAAGGAATCTAGAGACATGACCTTAGCAACAGTAGGCAGACACAACTGAAACAACTGGTGACTATTGCAAAAGAGATTCTATGAGGAGAATCTTGAAAAGAGTGACACTAGCAATAGTAGGTAGATGCAGTGAGGACCACTGGTGACTATTGCAAAGGAGATTCTATGAGGAGAATCTCAAAAATAGTGACACTAGCGATAGTAGGTAGACACAGTGAGGACCACTGGTGACTATTGCAAAGAAAATTCTATGAGGAGAATCTTGAAAAAAGTGACACTAGCAATAGTAGGCAGACACAGTAAGGACCATTGGTGACTGTCGCGAAGGAGATTCTATGAGGAGAATCTCGAAAATAGTGACACTAAGGGGAAATGCCCCCGAGCTGTAACAAGACTCAATCCATGAATACATGAGCAGAAAGCAGGAAAAGCAGGAAAGTGAAAGCATGAAAGTGACTGTATAGAATAGCTAGAAGATGCGCTGCAAGATGGGGCATTGGGAACAAAAGGTGCCTGTTTACCAGGTTTTCACCTTCTTGGCAAGATTCTCTTTTTTTGCTACCATGATGCCTGTTTCCAAGTTTTCACCAATGGCACTTTTCTTGTTTTTTTCAAACTTTTTTTTTGTATTTTTCTCTTTTTGATTTTTTTGTATTTTTGAGATTTTTCAATTTTTTTTGGTGTCACCAAGGTGCCTATTGCTAGGTTTTCACCAGGGTAACAATTTTTTTAGGACTTTTTCTGATTTTTAAATTTTTTTCAGCACATATATATGTACAAATAGCTTGCTGATATTAGATCAACTAAAAAATCGCTTCAGGTGGAGAGTGTTGAAAGGTTCTTTAAGCACTTCTCCTTTGGTTGTGGAAAGCTGATAGGCACTAGATCCATATACTATAGTAATGATGTATGGACCGAGATAGTTTGGTTCAAACTTTCCTTTTTATACTTGCTATTATTGATTCTTGGGGTTCTCTCTCAGGATGAGATCACCCAGCTAGAAGTCACGTGGCCTGACCCTCCGATTGTAGCTTCTTGCCATTCGTTGTTGATATGAAGTGATAAGGCCCTTCATAGAGATTCTCAAGGTAGGAATCTTGACCTCTATTGGAAGCACAACATCCACCCCATACACCAACACAAAGGGAGTTGTGCCTATTGGAGTTCTAATGCTTGTCCTATATGCCCACAGAACTGGATTGATCTGGAGATGCTAGTCTCTCCCTGATTTGCTGACTGTGAGATGAATAATTTTAAGGATCACCTTATTGGATACCTCAGCTTGGCCATTACCCTGGGGGTAATAAATAGAAGACCAATGTTGTGTGATTCTAAATATCTTGCACAGTTCCTTGAGGTCTTTGTTCTTGAATTGTCCTCCATTGTCAGTAATGATTGAGGATAGTACACCATATCTGTAGATGATGTAGTTTGTGATGAAAAGTGCTATAGTTTTTCCATTAGCAACTATGAGAGGTACTACCTCTACCCACTTCATGAAATAATCTGTAGCCATGATAATGAAATTATGTCCATTAAAGGAGGTTGGGTGAATTTGCCCCACTAAGTCGAAAGCCCATTGTTGAAATGGCCATGTTGTAGTAGATAGAATTAGCTCTCTGGCTGGAGCGTGAATGAGATTACTGTGTAGCTGACACTGCTTGTAGGACCTAGCATACTTGATAGCTTCTTGCTCCATTTTAGGCCAGTAGTAACCCGCACGAAGGAGTTTGCAAGCTAGTGTCAGGCCATTGGAATGAGATCTGCAAATGCTCTCGTGAACATCAATTAGTGCACGTTTGGACTCATCGGGTTCTAAACACTTAAGGAGTATTCCATTGAGACCTCTCCTATACAGATCATCATCAATAATGACATAATGTGAAGCATTACAGATTAGGTAACGTTTCTCATTCCAGGTTAGACCTTCCAGAATGGTTTGATTATGAAGGTAGGAATAGATGTGATGGTAGCAGGATGATTCTTGTCCTATAATAGAATAGATCATCCTAGAATCAAGGGTGTCATAAGCTGGGTAGTGTAATGCTTCCACCAAGAACTCATGTTAGAGATCATTTTCAGGCATTTATAGCAGGGATGCCAGAGTGGCCATGGCATTAGCCACTTTACTATCTGCTCATGGAACTTGCTGGAAGGTGATGTGTGCAAAATACTTCTTCAAGTCATCAACCATGTGCTTGTAAGGAATTAGTTTCTCATCCTTTGTTTGATACACATCATTTACTTGGTTGATAACAAGCTAAGAGTCACCAAAGATGTCTAACTAATCCACTCTCCATTCAGCTACAATTTTCATGCCATTGATCAAAGCCTCATATTTAGCAATGTTATTTGTGTAAGGAAACAAAATCATGTACACTTTGGGCAATGAGTATCTCTGTGGTGTAATAAAGAGTAATCCAACACTTGATCCCTATTGCGTGAAGGACCCATCAAAGAACATAACCCATGTATGGTGCATGAGTGTCAGAATTCACTCATCTAGGAAATCAATGTTCATTGATAGAAGACTCTGTATGGGTGCCTCAGCTAGCTGGTTTGCGATTGGCTGTCCCTTTATAGCCTCATGTTCAACATATTGGATGTCAAACTCATTGAGTATCATGACCCATTTAGCTAATCTTCCTGTGAGAGCTGCCTTACTAAGCAAGTACTTTAGTGGATCTATTTTAGCCACAAGCCATGTAGTGTGGTCAAGCATGTAGTGTCTCAATTTTTGGGAAGCAAAGACAACTACCAACCAAGCTTTCTCAATAATGCTATATTTCTTCTCATAAGAAACTAGTGTTTGGCTCAAGTGGTAAATAGCTCTTTCTTTGTTGTCTTTATCTTCTTGAGCCAACAGGATTTTCAAAGATGTTTTAGTGGCTGAAATGTACAAAAGTAAAAGCTTCCCATGAATAGGAGGCATAAGAATTGGAGAATTGACAAGATATTTTTTGATCTGTGTTAAGCTTTGCTCACAATCCTGGCTCCAATTAAATTTTACACCCTTATGTAAGGTCTTTTTGAAGGGTTGTGATCTATCCGCCAATTGTGAAATAAACCTATGAATAGATTGAAGCCTTCCTTGTAGTCCTCTCATCTGAATGATGTTCCAAGGTGGTGGCATGTCCATTATCACTTGTACTTTCTCTAGATCTACTTCAATTCCTTTTGTAGAAACAATGTATCCCAACAACTTCCCTAATGTGACACCAAATGTGCATTTCTTAGGATTGAGCCGAAGACTGAATTTTTCCATATGATCTAGGATGGATCCCAAATCTTGCAGATGAGTATTGTGTTTAGTGCTTTTGACCAAGGTATCATTGATGTAGTCCTCCATGGTTCTATGCATCATGTCATGCAAAATTGTAGTAACAGCTTGTTGATATGTAGCACCAGCATTCTTTAAACCAAATGTCATCACATTCCAACAAAAGGTTCCCCAAGCACATGTGAAATCCATTTTCTCCTAGTCTTTTGGCACAATTTTTATTTGATTGTATCCAAAAAAACCATCCATAAGTGAGTACATCTCATAGCCAGTCATCATGTCTATGATCATATCAATATTAGGGAGTGAAAAGCCATCTTTAGGACAAGCCAAGTTAAGATCACAGAAGTCTATACAAACCTTGATAGATTTATCATGCTTGGAAACTGGAACAATATTGAATATCCATTCAACATAATCAATTGCATGAATAAAACCAGCTTTTAAAAGTTTTTCTAATTCTGCTTTGACGAGAAATGCAACATGAGGATGCATTTTTTGAAGCTTTTATTTAACTGGTTTGATGCCTAGTGCTATGGACAAGTGATGCATGATAAGATCAGGATCCAATCCTCGCATGTTGAAATATGTCCAAGCAAAATTTATTTTCTTTTCTTTTAAAAAGGCAATGAATTGTTCCTTCTCTTTAGGTGACAATGACTACGCCAAATGTATCATATGAGGATGTTCTTCTGTGCCTAGGTTAATTGGCTATGTTGGCTCTATTAACACTGATAATCTCTCCTAAAAGTGACTAGGAAGGACATCAAATATCTCATCCACAGGTGCCTCAAAGAGGTTTTCACCCTTGGATACGTCTTTTGTTTTTACTTTTTTGGGTTCTAACACTACCACAATGTGGTTTTCACCATCAGATCTTTTTCATTCTTTCTTTTTAATTGTGTGACTGAGACATTTGATGTCAGCCTTAGTCATGTTGATGCTCTGCTCATCGATGGAAGATGTTACATGTTTGATAGCATTTAGGTAATAGGTGAGAGCATAGTCATTTTGGAACATGTGGACTTCATTAGATGCATTGGGGTCCTAGTCTATAAGCTTGAGATGTGTGAGTGAGAGAGTATTGGCTGGTTCAATTGTGTTCATAGTATAGTCATTAAGTGTGTGGACTAGTAATTCGAGACCTATGGAAACTTCATCCACAGGTGTGTTCAAATGCCTTGAAGTAAAAACATTAGTAATTGAGGACTCTAAGACACTAGTTGGATCAGACCCCCGTGACCTAACCCTAGATGTTTCACCCACTTCAATTTGGTTTTCATAGACATGCACTTGGTCAATGTCTTTATCAATAGTAGCTTCTAAAAGAGAGTCAAATTCATATTCATGAGAATCGGTGATACATGGTGAGAGACTATAGAACTCCCCAACAATGATAGGGAAATACTCTCCTTTAGCTTCTGGATTCTTACAAAAATACTCAATATGGCATGACTGACTAGATTCTCCCTTTTTTGAATGACATTTGAGTTGCTCAGTATTGTCCTCAGAAGAATCACTAGTATCATCCACAGTGCTAACACATGGCACAAATTCATCTGGCTTAGCAAAGAATTTAGTGAGATCATAAGGAATAGGATGAGGGTAGGAATCCTCATCATCAGATTCTTCCTCTTGAGTATCTGGTTCAACTTGTGACTTGTTTTTAGATGAATTCTCATATATGGGTATGAATTTGTTTGATCCCAAATGAAAAGGGACCTTCTTAAACCCTAGGCTAGTTGTATCATTGTTGCTTCAAGCTTTTGCTTTGATAGGATCGATTAGGCCATTGTTATTGCACCCGACAGGGCTAGTTCCCTTGTAACCAAAGTGCTTCATAAGCCTAAGGCTAGGCCCATATTTCTTAGGAGTAATTTCTCGAGCTTTTTTTGTTAGGTCCACTGGAGCCTCTTCTTTTTAAAGCCATGCAGCAATGGCTCTATTTTCACTTTCATCTTCTAAGAGAACTATAGCCTTGACAAAAGTGCCATTATACTTGGTCTGAGGTGTCAGCGCGAAAGACTTCTTTGCCTTTGAAGGTCTCCCATAATATTGAGGAGACTCTGGGAGAGATGTCAATGACAACACTGGTTCAATGTGGTACTCTCCCATGCCATTTTCTTTTAGTTTGAATGACTACTCAATTTGTTTCAGCTTATTGTTGTGATAATTAGTGGACTCATGGTTAGCAAGGACAAAAGTTTCAGCATCTTTCAGCATATTGCAAGTATAGTTAGTAGTGGTAGGAATAGTAAATTTGGAACCAAGAAATGAGAACTTGATGCATTGGTGGTATGTGGATGGTACAACGCACATCTCATGTATCCATGGCCATCCTAAAAAAATGTTGTAAGCCAAGGGAATGTCAAGCACCTGATAGGTGACGTCCCTTTCGACAGGACTGACACAAATTGGTAAAATCACAAGACCTAGAGACTTTCATTCCACCTCATCGTACGCTTTGATAGTGATATTTCATCAAGGATCAATAGAGTACTCAAAATAATTCAATTTTCTAAGAAGAGTAGTAGAGACAATATTTAGGCCAATGCCATTGTCAATGAGTACCCAACGAACACGTGTCTGGTGGATCATAACCTCAATGTGTAGAGGCTAATTGTGTTGGTGATTCAGCGATTTGTCATCCTCCTTGGAGAAGGTCATAAGATAAGGTGAGATTAGGTGACCTACCATGGATTGGAATTGCTCAAGATCAAGATCTTGAGGAACATTTGCCTCAGTGAGGGATTTGTCCAAAATCTTCCTATGAGTAGGTGAGATTGTAAGTAGCTCAAAGATGGAAATCTGAGCATTAGTTTATTTTAGCTGATCAAGAAAACTATAATTGGTTGTCGTCAAGTTTGTTGTGGGTTTTGCACCTTTACCGAATTGACCAGAAAGGACTTTGTCTTTGTATTGTGCAAGATCTGAAGTAGGAGGTGCAGGGCCTTTGAGCACCAACTTGGCATGAGAGTGAGTAATAGCATTAGCACAGTGTTGCAAGGATGTATTATCCATTGCATTGGAAGTAGGGCCCCTCAAGACAAATGGTGTCTTGGGTTTGTCATTATCTTGTTTCCCCTTAATGGTAATAACATTGCAATATTCAGAATCCATAGGTTCAACCATTTGAATGACATTGTCATCATTGGAATATGTATAGTTGACCTTGTTGTAGGATTGTGATTGTGAAGTCTCTCCTTTTCATAAGCTAGGAAAGGTTCTTTGAACACCTTGTGGTCTGAGTTTTTGTTATGTCCATCTACCACAAGATCACCAGCATCAATCATGTCTTGGACTTTATGGTGGAAGTTTATACAATTGTTAGTTTTGTGTCCCTTGTTTTGGTGATACTCATAGAATGAGGTCTCATTCTACCATGGTGGACGTGGTTGTGGATCATAGGGATGAGGGTTATCCATTGGTGAAATAAGCTTGTGTTGTAGCAATGTTTTGTAAACCACATCCAGGGGTTCTCCCAAAGGCATGTATTCTCGCTTAGGGCATGTTGTCAATGAGTTTCTTGGTTTGTTCCCAGATGTCTTATTGTCAGGGGGAGGTTTCTCAACATTTTTGGCCGCCTTGAGGCAGTCTATGAGACTAAATGTTGCTTTAGCAGGTTTGGGTGTGACATTGTCAACAACTCCATCATGTACAATTTCTCGATTCTTGTTAACATGTTTGGTTTTATCCCTATTGGAAGTGGAAGTTTGTTTTATGTCTCTCTGAAGAGTGAGTTCACTTTTCTTGACCATAAATTTCTTGATGCAAATAGCCTATGTAATCATGTCTTCAAACGTACGTGGACCTTGAAGTTGGACTCTATATTCACAATCAGGTAGGAGGTTATCAGTGAAAATGTCAAGCTTCTCCATTTCTAGAATTTTGCGAGAATACTTAGTGTATAGTTGTCTCCACTGTTGGAGGAATGTGAGAAGAGGCTCACCAACTTTCTGTTTAAGGTTGCATAGATCTCAAATATTGATAGGGTGTTGTAAGTTATGAGAATATTACTAAACAAATAGATTAGCAATTTCGTCGAACGTCTTGATACCAGAAGGTAAATGTGAGAACCACTCCAAAGCCTGACCACCTAGGCTTCTAGGGAATAAATGCATGAGGTATGTGTGATTGTGTATAAACTCCATGAACAAAGCACAAAATTCTCACAAGTGATCTTGGGGATCAGTAGTACCAAAGTACTTGTCATATTTGGGTAGCTCTACACCTTGTGGGAAAGGCGACATGTTTATGCTTTTGTCAAATGGAAATGGACAAAGAGCTTCCAATGTGTATGTCTTTGTGGGTTTCTGTTTCTCATGCATCATCTGTGCCAATTGGTCTTGCATAATTTTTAGTTGTTTTTGAAATTTAGAAGTCTTAGTTTCTTCTTTAGGCATGATAATGGTTTCCACATTGAAATGAGAGGGTAGTTTAGCTCCCTCTTGGGCAAGTTTGAGAAAGTAATTTTCTTTCTCTTCGTTGAGTAGGATTCCCATGACCTTTTGGAAGTTTTTGTCTCTTTGGCATTTTGCTATGTGTTTAGGGAGTATTTCCACCTCTTCCTATTCCTTGTCGGTGTCATAGTCTTTCTCTTTCTCTTTGTCATTCCTAGGTGGTTCTTGCTGTTGACTATGACTACTATGTTCAGGTTCATGATTATTCATTATAGGAATATGTTCAATTTTAGTGTGTTGTGTTTCAAAAGATCTTCTGAAAAAAGGATCAGACATCATGTTTGATAATACAGAACCTCTTCATGTCTCAGTATCCTCTTGGTACAAAGGATTCCTAACTTGTTGTAGGTTTATGGAAAATGTTTGCTGAGTTTGAGGTGACCTGGTAGGTAAGGGGGATCGTGAAGATGCCTCACTAGTTGAACTAGATACAGATTTTATAATGAAAGGTAAGTGACCTCTGTCACGATAACGACCACTGGAACTACCACGTCTAAGTTTAAGAGGATAAAACAAGTTGCCACTTTTGGTTGCGACAATCATAGACAAGGACAAGAAGCTAGAACCTAGACAAGGACTACACTAAGACTGAGTCTCAAAAAGGACAAGATAATAGCAAGAATGATATACACTAAGGCACAAATGGTTTGATTTAAAGGCTAGAATAGCCAAAGATTATGACCAATGTGACACAAAGTGTGACAAGCATTAAGAAACGAAGACAAAAGGTAACTTAAGAGACAAGACCAATCAAAGTATAGGACACAAGTCTTCAGCTAAGAGAAGTGTCACTATTTTAAGACTATTTGCAGACATAGAGCGATAAAAGGACACAGAAAAAGACAATGTACAGGTCACAGATAGCTAAAACAGACCCAAATTGGTAATGCTGAAACAAAGTCTTGTGCGAGAAACTTTTATAGGCCACGTGAAGAATTTTTACAGGCCACATGAAGAAGTTTCTTGGATCTCGTGAAGGTTAGTGACAGTGTTTTAATTTCACACGAGAAAGTTCACAGGGTTGTGCGAAGACTCATGAAAGAAGTTTAATTTTGTGCGAGAACAAAATGATTTCGCACGAGGACCAGATGATTTTGCGTGAGACCCAGATGAGTTCACACAAGAAGGCAAACCAATTTTACAATAGCAACTAATTTTGACAAGGTTTTTGGACTTTTTGGACAGATTGGGCAGATTTTCAAGATAGGTTCAATTGGATAGACAACAAGATTGACCTCACAAGACATTTGGACAAAGTTTCAAGTTTTCAATTCAGGAAAAGTGTTCAAAGAAGACAATGGGAAGCAAGAAGTAGTCAAAAATAGTCCTGTCGAGGACAAGGAAACTCGATAGGACAGGGGAGTCTTGAATTTTTATTGTTGTAAAATGGTTTGGACTCTGTTGATGACTTGATAACAGACACACTTTATCCCTAGAAAGAAAAATAGGTAGAGAAGGAAAAACCTTTGTCCCACATCTTATGCACATGCATGTACCTCACACAGCCATGTCACCCCCTAGAGGGTGCCTGTATTTTTGGTATATTCAAAGGACTCAATAGTATATGCTAAACGAGCACCCTTATGGCAAGGGACAAGCATGTATACCACCTTCAAACATCTAGTAGCATGCCTATGGTGAGTTCTATAGGAGAGATTCTTCCCACTCCTTGCACAAAGATTATGCCTCCTTTCGGAGGTGAACCAGGTAGCTTCTAACTAGGAGGTTTTTACTTGGCTTCCATTTGTATTAATTCCTGATGGATCCACAAGCGAAGTTGAGACTATTAGCCCACACCAGCATTTGAAAGTGCACACTACTTGCTTAACAAGCCAGGGGCCAGTGTTGACCAGTGCATAGATAGAGCTTCCCCTTGATATGCGATATCAAGAATTAAGGGGGAGAAATTAATCTGGCTTTGGAGTCTTTTTCTCTACAAAGCATCTTGATTATAGTGAGTTGGAATCTCTGACAAAAGGAGTGTGCTCACTTGGGTCATTCCCAAAGGTTGGATCACTCCAGCAGGCCCTCTGAAGGATTGACATGGACTGGTGGTTTAGATCTAAGGGTCCAAGTTTCTAATTTCCCTCAAGGGGAAAGAGAATAACCCTCTACCTTATTTCCTTGCCCAAACATGCCAAAAAAGTTAATTACCAACTTGGCTTAATCAATCCAAACTCATTCTTCCTTAAAGATTTATATTCCCTTAAAGGAAATCATTGTCTCATCATAGAAGATAATAAGTGTTGGAGAACCACCAAGCTGCTTGCCTTCTTCAGAATGTCATCTTTTGGAAGTGTTTAGGTTTTTTATTCACTCTTGGTCATGAATTCCAAGAAGTGAAGAGCATATTCCCCTATTCTTTCGTCTTGCACCCTAGCAAGTTCACAAGCTCCTAATTAGACTAGTTTTAAAAATAGAAAAGACACACATTGTTTTGTGGGTTTGAAAATATTGATCTTTGACAAGCGTGTCTTTGATAGCATCTTGCAAGAAAACTATCAGTCTATTTTCGAGTGCATTTTAAATGGAATCTTCAGCAATACGTCCTACAAACAATGATTAAGTTGCAAAAAATCAAATAACAGATTAAGATAAGTACATTAGCAAAATCAGATAAGCTAAAGATCAAAAAAATAATGCTAAAAACTAAAATTGATGTCATAGGATTTTGCACGAAATCTCTGTTCAAGCCGCGCGAAATTGTTCATAGCCCGTGCAAAATTGTTTTATGGCCCATACAAAGAAACAGGTGCCATGTGAAATTTTGTGTGCTTAAGTACTTTCTTGCGCGACCCAGAGAGAATCTTTGTGTGAAGATTCTAGATCCTCGCGTGAAAATAAACAGTATCATGCAAAGATTCTCGAATCTGTACAGAATCGTATGGACAAAGAATTTAAAATTTGATTTTAAAATGTAGAGAAGCCCTGAGAAATTGATTTCCTCAAGCCCCACGGTGGGTGCCAGAAATGTACCTGTGAATTGTGGGCCTTTAAACCTCACAAACACTTCAACACGATCATTGTATGCAGATTCATCCTAGAATGAACATTAGGTTGTTCACCCAAGATTAGCCCTACGAGTCAACCTATTGCCTCATATCTAAACGATTTTTTGCTTATTAAATATCCTCAGATTTGAGGTGTAAGCAACTAGACCCTCTAAGAATGAAGGATTTGATGAATGCAATTAAGCTAGATGAATGCAAATTTACTCTAAATGAAGTGCAAGCAATTAATCTAAGAAATAAAAGACATTAAGCTAAATGCATGCATTATTAAGCTAGATGAGAATCTAAAAATGATAGCAATGTGGAAATTTAGAAAATCAGGTGAGTGTTCAATTCGACAGCAATTCACTACTATGAAAATTCAACATTTGTAATGAGGAAATGAGGGTCTCTTAAATAGACTTTCCTGGAATCCATCAACGGTTGAGATCAATTTCAATCAATGGTCAGGATTGAAGATGAAGTTCAGTCATAAAGGAAGATTCCCAAATCAAAGGGAGTTAATTGGCTCAGATCTGAGTGTAAGAGTTAGTCAACTCAGATAGACTTCAATGTAAAAGCAAGTGATCTAGGTCACTTCTAATTTGATTAGCAGTGAACTGAAAATTTCTTTTTTGAATTCAAGAGAGATTTTGGAGAGATATTTAATTTAATAAAATGAGATATGCTCTCATAATTACCTTTTTCATTTAATTAAATAATTCTATTTAATTAATTAGAGGCACTTTTCTTGTTTAATTAAATAACTTCATTTAATTAATTAGGAATGACTTCCCATTTAATTAAATAAATTTGTTTAATTAATTAGAAGTAAGTTCTCCATTTAATTAAATAATTTTATTTAATTTATTAAAATAGGTATACTTATTAAATTAAATTAATTTAATTCCATAGTACATTAGGCTTAGGATATAATTTAATTTAATTAAAGTATAAATACTTAATAATTAAATTAAATATTAATCAATAGGTTTAATGTGACTAATATGAGTAAATACTATAGGAATTAAATAATAAGCATGATGAATGCAGATTAGGGTTTTTTGCATCTGACAATTAAGTCAAGTAGTGAGTAGAAGAACAAGAATTTGCCTAGTGACATTGGACTTAAGATTGATCTAAAATAGACTAGAATTGGTATCATGGCAATGAGCCAATTTTGGGGTATTGCACTTTTCAAATGTTTAAGTGGTACTTGGCAAGAGTTGAAAAAGAAACTAGGTATCTGAGATCTGACAAAGGTGGACAGTCTACATCAAATGAATTTGAAATTTTCTGCAATGATAGAGGAAACAAGAGATAAAATTCTGCACTAAGAACCCCTCCACAAAATGGTATAGCTCAAAGGAGGAATAGATATGTGATGAACTATGTTAGGACACTGATGATGTAAAATAATGTTCCTTTGAAATATTAGAGAGAAGCTTTCAGTATATATACCTTGAATTGAGTACAAGTAAAGAAAGGTACCAATGTCAAACCTTTTGAATTATGGTATGGATACTCACCCAATGTCAAATATTTTAAGGTATTTGGAAAAAAGTGTCACATTCTAAACAACAACAAGAAAGGTAAATTTGATGCTAAAAGTGAAGAAGACATATTTCTAGCTTATTCCACTAGAAGGAAAGCTTATAAGTGTTTAAATACTAATAGTAACAAAACTGTGGAAAGTGCAAATGTAAAAGTTGATGAGTATAGAGATATATATGGAGATGAAAAAAAGGAGGAACATAAAGATTACAAAAGTTTTGTCTACTACTATGAAGGCATGGCTACTAATGATTATGAAGATCAAGTTGTTAATCAATAGGAATTAGTGACTATTGAGTCACATGCTATGGATTTTGAGTTGCACTTAGAAGTCATGTTGTAGTCTGATGTTGAGAATAGACTACAAGAGAAGAATTTTGAGTTACCTGACAAAGATGTACACACTAAACGTGAGATTAAATTTCCTAAAAGACCTATTGTTGAAGAAAAAGGAACATAACCAAGATTATCCAAATATGACAAAAGACACCATCCTATAGAAAAAAATCATTGGAAGAAGAGAAGATGGACCATTGACAAAAAATAGATTGAAAAATGATGCATGCTTGCTTAGCATACATGAACCTAGATCTGCAAAGGATGCATTAGAAAATAAAGATAGGATTGAAGTCATGAATGAAGAGATTGGTTAGATTAAGAAGAACAAAACCTAGAAACTTGTAACTAGACCAAAGGATAAGAATGTTATTGGAGCCAAGTATGTGTACAAAAAGAAATTGGATGAAAAAGGTGAAGTGACAAGCAATAATGCAAGGCTAGTTTGTAAAGGTTATGATCCAAAAGAGGGAATTGACTATGGAGAAAATTTTTCTCCTATTGCAAGATTGGAAGGAGTGAGAACTCTACTTGCTTACTATGCATACAAAGGATTCAAATTTTATCAGATGAATGTTAAATCAACATTCCTAAATGGTATACTAGAAGAAGAGGTTTATATTAAATATCCTAAAGGATTTTTTGATTCTAACAATAATAACATGGTGTGTAGATTTTATAAAGCTCTATATGGTTTAAAACAAGCTCCTAGATCATGGTACGAAGTGAAGATTGGTTTTGAGAAGAATGATGACAACATCAGCCTATACTTGAAGATTTACTGGGTGAAATGTTTGATGATGATATCATATTTGGAGGAAAAAATGTATTATGTAAGACATTTGTAGATGAAATGATGAAATAATTTGAAATGTCTATGTTCAAAGAGATTAAATTATTTTTTGGTTTGCAAGTGTATCAAGTGAAATGCGGTATCTACATTACTCAATCTAAGTATGTAAAAGAAATATTTAAAACTTTTGGTATGGAATATTCAAGACCAATTAGAACTCCTATGGTGACAAGTCACAAACTATCCAAAACTGATAATTCAGCTAAGGTAAATCAAATATTGTATAGGTCTATGATTGTCAAATTGTAATATGTAGCTCATAGAAGACCTAATATTGCACTAGTTATTGTGATTGTTGCAATATTTTTTGCAAATCCTAAGGAGAATCACTTAATGGTTGTCAAAAGGATTATAAGATATCTAAAAAGGATAGAAGACTATGGTCTATCCTACAATAAAAATAGAAAATTTGAATTGAGAGCCTATACTAATGCTGATTGGGCAAGAAACATTGATGATATGAAAAGTAGAAGTGGTTGAGCATTTTTCTTTGGAGGAAGACTAGTTACCTAGACTAGTAAGAAGAAAAATTGTATTTCACAATCTACTGCTAAAGTTAAATATGTGGTTGCTACATGGAATTATACTGATGTGGTATGGATTAAAAAAGTTACTCAAAGTTATGAAAGAGGAAATCACTTAACCTATGGTAATCTACTATGAAAATATAAGTGCTATAAACATTTCTAAAAATCATGTGATGCATACAAAGACAAATCACATTGTAATCAAATATCATCATTTGAGGGAATTGGTTCAAGACAAAGAAGTGAGAATGGAATATGTGAATACTAATGAACAAATAGATGATATATTCACAAAATATTTACTTAAGAATGGACATGAATATATTAGAGGTAAGCTAGGGTTGATATCCCATTTCAAGATACTTGAGGAGCAAGAGTGGTGCCCTTCATCAACTAAGCTGAATATTGTATTTTATTACTTGATGCAATGGATCTTACTTTAGGATCTACCTAAAGTAATGAAGGAATTGAGACAAAGCTGATAGAGGGAGAACCTAAACTGATAATATCTACATGATAAGATGACATGTCTTAGGCATTATTATCAAAGAGGGAGATATATATTAAAAATATTAAGAGGAGAGACACATTGAGGGTGATATAGATTGAAAAACTTATGAGGAAAATTTAGTAAGAGGGAGATATATGTTGAGAGAGATTGAAAGATTTATGTTGAGGAAGAGTTTACATTACCCTATATAGAAGAAGGATACATACTAATAGAGGGAAAGTTTCGAAGGTATTGAGTTTCCTTTTGGTATTATTGTTGGTATTGGTTTTCCATCAATGCCAAAGAGGGAGATTGTTGAAAAGAAGATTGCTTGAAGTGTTGGAACCTATCATTGAACAATCATAATTTTGTCAATGATGTCAAACCTACCATGTGCTAGTAAGACAACAACTTTTTTATTTGAATTCTATCATTTGATCAAGATTGATGAAGAAGATTTGAAAAGAAAGGATAGCAAGAGCATGTATAGAAAGGTTGAGTTATATGGTATATAAAAGGAGCACTAAGAATTATTAAGACATTGATGATATGATCTATTGTTGATCTACCTAAGGCTAAAGTGAATGGTTACTTAAGCTAATATAAGAAGATTTTACACAAAAAGTATCTACCAAACCTGACTAAGTAAATAATGCAAGTTGAGCAGAAAGTTGGTATATGTCAAGTGTTAGAGAAATTAGTATATGTTGAGTGTTAGAGAAATTAGTAGGTGCTGAGTGAAAAGAAATTAGTAAGTGCCAAGCCTTACTGGAATAATAGACATGACCAAGAAAGGAAGACTTATTTCATGCCAAGAAACCTAATTTTGGTCGAGCATCAAAAGAATATTATTGCCAAGTGAATAGTATGGATGTTGAGTAACATCATAAAGAGTTTAACCAAAGATTTGATGAATTTGAGTTGACAAAGTTGATTTCTTGAATTGTGTCAAGTGTGTGGAAGATAAGTATGATGAGTTAGTAGCACAACATTCAAGGTAAACCATTTTGAGGTGAATCAAAGAGAGGCTTCTAGAGGGAACCTAATGGCAAGAGGGAGGACTCCATGATTTTGATCTAACCCTAAGAAGGATTATTGTGATTAAGCACAAAAAGATCAAAATTATCTTTATATGGAGATAGAAGGCTAGAAGTTACAAGTGTTGTTGAAAATTTGGAGGTGTTGCTTCATATCATGGCCAAGGGAAAGAACTTTCTATTGACATATTAAGCAAGAAGGCTTAAGGAGTTGAAGGATTGAAGGGTGAACAATCAATTAGAGATCAACAGTATGAATGCCAAGTAGATTGAAGGACTGAACTAGAGATTTGTATTCTGCAAGTGAGATGTTTTAGTTATTAGATCAAGTCCTACTGCTACTTTCTAACCATTGTATCAATCTAGATAAATCCTTTGGATTAAGGTTGACCTAACAATCATTTGTAAATCCTTTAACTAGGTGATATTCTAATGGAATGTTCTTAAGTCCTCTAACAAGGCTCACTCTTAATAGCATGATTGAAATCTTTTAATCAAGCACATATTTAATAGTGTGAATTGTAACCTTTAATAGGGTTGGGTCCTCATAGGGATCACTTCACAAGAGTGAAAATTGGTAGCATGTAACTGATGGTTTTTCCCAAATTGGTTTTTCATCTTTAATCCTTGTGTCAACTTTTGTGAATGATTTTTCTATGTTTCATGTTTATCTTTTTGCAAAGTCATTTTGACCTAGGATAGTGACCTAATAAGTTATGGAGTTATTGGATGATCTATTTGATGCACGTACTTATATGTTTGGTCAATACTAAGAAGTTTTATTTGTACATTTGGACCTTGGATAATTGATTCAACCCCCCCCCCCCCCCCCAGTTATTCTAAATATTTCAATAATTGGATCTATTGAAAATAATGTATATCTATTAGTTTGTTGGAGCTTGGACTAGTCAAAATAGAAATTTCTTTTTTCTTGAGAGCTATCTCCCTCTAAATAGCCTCTATTTTTCATTTCTCTAAGGGATTAATACTCTTATTAGCATTCTTTTATTTATTTACTAAAAGTATAAACCTTGATCTATTTCTCCACACCATCTCGACTAGATTTGTTTTGGACTTTCTCACTGACTCCCTTATCTTGGGAGATGCATGTTTCTTTCATATTGTGGGAATTTTTAGAGGATATGTAAAATTTGAAATAAAGATCCCATGTTTAAAGAATGTATAATAGTATATTTTAAAACTTTTATAAACTATTTCTTGTTCCAACATTTAACATAGATTATAAAGATATAAAATGAGCAAGAGATTTTTTATAGGTAGATTCAAACAAAAGAACTCTAAATAATACATTTTGATGAGCCTATAAAATTTCATATCTATATCCATTTGTTATAACACTTTACCCGATGGTTTTAATATATTTCCAAACCATTTCCATACATTAACTTGATTTATGAAGCATTAACTATGATTAATGATTTATTGATTAACAATTGCATGTGTAACTAGTTGATGCTAGATTATGATGATTTATTGTGATAAATGGTTAACATTGAATAATAATATTCTTGAGGTGGTTAACATGTTTTTGGTGAGTTCTTTGATTCATTCATGCAGCTAGAAAGAAGGAGAAGCAAGTTGACACTTGTCAATATTCAGTAAGTGCAGGAAATGAAGATAAAGTTAAAAATTGGTTTTGGAAAAATAATCATATCTCACTCAATTTTTAATGAAATTAAGAATGGCTTATGGTTTTGGAAATCTGAAAACAAGGAGCATAAACCCTTTTGAACGTTTGAGTTGATTTGAAATAGTTAATGAGCACCATAGATCAGAAGTTGGTTGAGGAAAAAGTGGCACATTTTCAGGCAGCATAAAACCACTTTCAGAAAAACGACCATAACTTTCACATTTCTTAATAAAATTTAGATTTTCAAAGTTATCTAGAAATATTAAAAGGAGGATCATAACATGGTAAAGTGGTTTGATCTAATGCACAATAATGAAGGAGAGCCATGCATTTGAGTGGACTGCTGAAAATGTGGAACTGAAATTCAACACACTTTGTCATTACTTTTGTAATAAGATTCTTCCTTGTTTAAAGGAATGATTGAAAACTTGTTAGATTTTTGTTAGAGATATAGTAATATTATATATTCAAAATTGTAATCAAGTATTTGGTTGAGGTAGAGAGGTAGAGAGATGCAGACATACATAGAGAAATAGATAGATTAGATAATATATAGTTCCTACAACAACTACTATGCAGTTTCTTGCAGCCATTACTATGTATTTAGATTTATTTCCAACATTGTTATTTTGCAATGATAGAATGACTTAGAGAGTTTTATGGTCCATATACTTTGCAGACTTGTTTCAAGTATATGTCCTTGGGTTGATAAGATTAAATGCACCTCATAGTGGGAGAAATAGTCCTTAGTTTGAATATATTATTCCTAAGCAAGGCCTAGTGCATGACTATGATACAGCTATTGTAGATATATTGGCCAAAGATGGTCTCAATCCACTTAAAGATGTATTCATTAAAAAATACATAAATGATGCATGTGAGGTGCACCTACATTGGTGCTATTTTACAGAAATAAGTAGTAAGGTCAAGCCCCAACTTCTATCTATAGAGACAAAAGTGGTGGTTACCACAAGCTTGAGGCCATATGATAAGGAAGAAAAAGAGGTCTTCCTCCATAGTGAGTTTGAAAAGTAAGTAACCACTTGACATTCTACTTGTAGTTTTGTTTTATTTCAATTTTTATTTGGAAACCACACATCATCTCACCATATCAATGGTCTAATATGAAGAAAATAATTTATTGACCAAAGTAATAATTATGGATGAAAGAATATGGCCTACTACAATATCATGAAACATAATAAGAGTCCCTTCCTCTTTTTGCATATACTAAAGGGATATATGAAAAATAGCTTGCCTAGATTCACTTCTAAAGAGTATATTGATCTATTTGTCAAATTTTATCCTCCCAAGATATAGGTCTGTGCTTTGATTTTTAAATCCACAAAGGCTTTTTGTCATTATTTTCAATGGTAGTTTACCAACAAGAATGGTAGTCTAGGAGGTAGTTAAGGTGAAAGATAAATATTCTATAAATGGTACTATTGGAAATATTCAAGACTAGCTAGGTTACTAAGAGGGGAGGGGTGAATCAATAACCTCAAAAACTTTACCAAATTTAGATCTTAATTGTAATAATCCAATTACCATTTAGTTCATTAAATAAAATCTAAAAACATTCATGAGAAACTTAAAACATAAAACATTCATAACCGTTGAATACAATAATTTGGTGACCCAAAAACCTTCCAAATAGAAAGTAAAATTGGGGTGGGGATGATACCCACAAAAATTCAATACTGTAGCATAAAGCTAGTTTGTTAAGGCTGACAATGATCACTTCTAATGATCTACCCTATTAGGGGCAATTAGGACTACTAGGTCCACCTTGTTAGAGCTTTTACAAACACACAATGAAGTATGCACTTGGTAAAGAGATTTGAGAAAAGACTATTAAGTCTACCTTGTTAAAGGATTTGGATAGGTTTACCTATTAGGATGAAACAGTAGATCTTTGACTTACAACTGATTTGTTGATAGAGATTCCTTGAGGTATTTATCACCTTTATGTGATAGATATGACTCTACTACTCCTTTCTAATATGGCCTTACAATACACTTTTTCTGCCATTGATTCACATTTGCATGCTTCTATTTCACATTACTATCACACTTTCATACTACTTTGGATATGATACACTACATTACATTTATATCAATCCAATTTACATAATTACAAAGTCAACCAATATACAAGTTAACATCAATATTACAAAGTCAGTCCATATGTAGATACTCAGGTTTTGAAGATTAACTTGGTGAAGTTCTGATACTCAATGTCCATTTTCACTACTCAACATTGTCATGCATTTGGTAGAAGTAGAAGCTTGGTCCATACTAATCATCTCAAAGTAGTCTCAAACTTTGTCTACACTAGTGACTCAGTAGATACTATGTAACTTGGTATAAATTGAATTACTCATTTACCATGACTACACTTAGTAAACACTAATCTCCATATAGCTCGATTAACACTAACTTTGCTTTAGATAAACTGCTAACTTGGTAGAAATTGCAAAGCTTGGTAACCACTAAACTACTCGATTTGAACTGCTGGACTTCACACTGCCTAATTTTGCTTGGTTTGAATTGCTGCGCTTCACACTATTTGAATTCACTTAGTAACCACTAGAATGCTCAATAGGAACTGTAGTGCTTGGTGGCTACTAAAATGCATAGCAAACACTGTAGACTATTCAATGAGCTCAGTAGCCATACAAAATCTGATTAAGTGTTGTCATTAATAACAAACTTGACTGAATGTCAATAATCTCCCCCTTTGGCATTGGTGACAAAAACACTTATCAACCAAAACTTCTATGCATCACATGTGGTACTAGCTCAATATGGTATACTATTTTTTTTAGATTTTTCAAAATTGGTCTTTGTAAGTATATACGGCATACTATATCTACAAATTATTTGCTATATACACTTTCTCCCTTTGCATGATTCTCCCCCATACAATATACATAGCATAACAAGTATCTCACTATACATAGCATCATAAATGTCTCTCCCCATATATAGCATACTAAGTGTCTCTTCCCCTCTTTTACAATAATGCCAAAGATTTATTCAAAACTTATTTACATGGAGACACTAATATGAGAAAGAAAATTAGAATGTACCTTAAGTATAAGTGCTAATGTCTTATCCCAATTCTCTTGTAAAAATGTGTACATATGTAGAGCAATTTGCACTTTTGCAGAGAGTTCTATCATGTGATCTACAATGGAGAAGTTGTTGTCATGGATCAATATTTTTGAATAAACAATATGCTTCTGTGTTGTATCCATGATGGGAAGGATCATATTTTGATTATCTATCAGTGTAGATTGGATCCTTGCTTCTTCTCTCAACAACTTTGCCTACATATCTAACAAGAATCTAATATTCTAATGATGTACAAAGCTTGAACTAGGGTCAAGTTGCAACTGTTGTACACTGGCCTTCAAATCTTCATCAATCTTTGTTAGATTTCTCTTTATCTCCTTTGTGAAATCAGTAACATCACACAACTTTCCAAAAAGTGATTTTACATTGGTACAAGAGGTTTCAAGATTGGTCAGAATTGATGAAAGCTCCACTTGTTCGATAGCTATTTGCTGAGCAATGTACTCAAGCACTTTATTATCAAATTTCTTTTCTTCTTTCTCAATCAATTTTTCTTGACTGCTAGAGTCCTCATTAAACTTTTGGATTGCCTCTTCTAATTGCAAAAAAAATGTGTTGAGAAGCATGAACTTCAACATCTATTACCTCAGTCAAAATATTATTGGCATTATCAATGATTTAATATTCTCTATCTCTCTGCTCTCTCAATTTCTTTTATTTTTCCTTCTTTTGGAGGAGTTGACTAGCTATATACATTTGATCTATAATGATATTATCAAAATCCCATTTTGGAATTTTAATCTCCTCATCTAGGCCTATATCCTCCTCTATCTCCTTTCCTCTACTCAAAAATTTTGTACTCAGTTGAACCTTAGGTTCAACTATCCTTGTACTTAATGCCTTTGAATCTAGAATAGAAACAATAGTAGAGGTAGTAGGACTAGCACTGAAAATTTATATAGTGCCAATAGATGGAATACTAACTAGAATGCTTGATGAATCCAAAACTAAAGTACTTACAAAGGTATCCAAAAATGTAGTAGTCAAAATTGTAGAATCTAAAATTGTAGTACTTATTAGAAAAGAACACAAAATTGTAGAAGCCACTGTACTCATGCCTAATGATGTTGACTCAATAGCTAAAGAAGAGGGAGGCTATAGCTCGGTAGATGAAGTGGTAGACACTTCTATCAATGATGTGTTGAGCTATGAGGGAGAAAAGAGTGGTTGGACATTTGATGTACCTGTAGTTGTCACAATCAAACTTGTTGAAGCTATCTCTGAGCTTGATGTAGCTGCTAGTTTTCTTGTAGAGTGAGGAAGTGAGGCAATGACTATAGCTTCTATCTTCATAGGATTAGTCCCCTCAACATCTTCTTTGGCTTCCTTGGTAGCTTCTTCCTCTTTATCTTCTTCAACTTCTTCATTGTCTAAATGTGTTGGCTCAATATAAGTTTCATATTCCTCATCATCACTATCATCATCCTTGACTTCTACTGGGAAGTCACTATGTTTATGCAAATGATAAACATTCTTCCACATACTTGTGGCATTCTTAACCACATGCTCTATATCCTTTATCAAAATTAAACAAGTATTAAGTCTAAGAGTAATCTTATCTTCATTTTTCTTTAAGGACTTTTTTACCTCAGCATTTGTCATGCTAGGTAGCAACTACCTTAGGGTTTGTGCATAGATATCTTTTGTTGTTTGCATAGAAAAGTCCCATCTTGGCTTTTTTTTCTCTAATAATTCACTAGAGATTTGGGAGGCTATCTAATCAGGTGAATACTTCCATTTTCCCATCTTGGTTAACACTAGTTCTTCAACTTGTTTCTTCTTAGCCTGTATCTTGGTTTCATACTTCAATGATTTGAAGTTGGTTATGTGTGCACCTTCTTCCAATTGTTTCATTTTTTCTTGGGTGGCTTGGTGATGATCATCTTTCCCTTCTTCTTCACTAGTTATTCTTCCTTTTTTGACTCCTCTTCATCGTCTACTTCAACATCCTCTCCTTTTCCCTTGGTCAACATAAGAGGTGTGCTTGTTTTCAGTTTGGCTATCCTCCTCTTACCTTTGTTAACTCCCAGTGGAATCTTGATTTCAAGCTCTATCCTTGCATTGGCCTCATCATATGTTCCAAGATGTGGTGCCTTTGGATCAATATGCTCATTAATCAAGACTTCAATTATTTCCTTTACTTCATCAATGTTCACCTCATAGGGAAGAGGTTTTACCCATACAACTTTGGGTTTCACTACCTAAATGTAGACTAGGTCATAGTCTACCATGAAACAAGCATCATCTTTATAATCTTCAACTAATTTCTTGGGTATCTTGAATTTTTTATTCATTTTCTTTTTGAAGACATCAAAATAATTATCCATTATACTAACAAAATTTTCTCCCATTTCTGTAATAGACTCATTCATCTAATATAACACTGGCACATCCTTTCTCCATACTATCATTCCTTTAGAAGGGGAATACTTTTGAACATAGAAAAATAAACATGTCAACAAAGAACCAAATTCACAAGGTTTTTTTTTGGAGCTTCTAATACTTTCCATGTTTTTGTTGAACTACTTCAACAATAAATCTACAAGGTCATATGCTAGATTGTTCTTCACAACCTTGTATGCCAAGTCTATAACTTCACTTGTCACATTATTGAGATGGCTAGAACTTTAGATCTTGTGAGCTATCACATGTATGCCAAATTTCAGTTCTACATTAGTTACACTACTAATCTTCATGCCTTTGTCATCCCACTCAGCTAGGATTTTCTTTTCTAACTCCATCTAACCTAGGGTTTTAGTGGTTTTGGCTTTGGAGAGCATGGGAAGGCTAATGATGCAATGAATAATCTTCTTAGTGATTAAAACTAGTTGCTCAAGCCATAACTAACTGTTGTAAACTCACTGAGGATGTATCTAATCCATTTTATTTGAAAACTTCGAGGTAGGTTGGGAATGTGGGTTAAAATATTTTCTTCCAACTACTTATGTTTAGGTTTAAGAACTCCATTAACACATAATTCTCCTAGGGAATCATCCATTTCTAGGGTTCCAATTTCCTAAATAGCACACTTAAAATGAGTTTGGATTTCATTAATGAGAAGTAACTTTGGAGGGATCTATGATTGTGCTCTATTTGGGTCGAGGGTTTTAGCAACTACTAACACACGTTTGAAATCAGGTGCTTTCCATTCTACTCCTTACACCAACATCTTTGACCCTTTCCATGCTTCTCTACTTCTACTTGATTCTACCATGGCTACTCAGTAAGCTATCAATAACTTTGAAGAATTTTAGTTGCTAATTCTACTTGAAGTCACTTGATCACTCTACAATTCACTTGATCACAATAACATAGAATTCTTAGTGAAAATGAATTCTATTTCTCTCTTTTTGTTAAAAAATTTCCATTTATTCTTGATATGAAGGTAGTTGGGATGACATCATTCTTTTCAAGCTATTATCCACTATCTATTTGGATTGCTTGGTAAAGGCTTCATAACTCGGTAATCAACCATGTTCATGTTACTCCTGACTTTGTTCAGTAGAATCCATGACCCTACCTTACTTGGTAGACAAGTCAACTTGGTGATAACTAATACTAATCTCACTTGATGATCCTTTTGTATCTTTAATATTTATTTGGATCTTTTCTTCCTTTCAATTGGAACTATTTGGATGTGATCTTAACAATGCAATTCTAGTTCTTCCTCAAGAACTTAGTTGGAAATAGTGGAGTCACCCACTTCTTAATTGACATGACCATCATTACTTGAACTAGCTTCCTTAATAGATTTAGGAATCTATTGCCACCTCATTTTCTTTCGAATGTTATCTACTTTTGTTTTCTTTTCATCTTCAACTCTACCTATATTCATGCAATTTTTAGCTAGATGACCAAGTTTGGTACAAGTGAAACATCTTATGGTGGTATCTCTCTTCTTTGTGTCATGTTTAACATAGTTCATGCCAATGTGTCCATATTCTTGATAGTAATGACATCTACACCAAGTTTTGTAGTCCTGACCGAATATTGCTTTCACAATTTTCTTTGTTGGATTCAATGGCTTAGTTTTGCAATCTAATGCCTTGTGACCTTATTTCTTGCATTTGTGACACTTGCCTTCAAATTTTGGTTTCTCTTTGCATTCATTAGCCTTGTGACCATGTTGACTACAATTGTAGCATTTACCATTGAATTTTTCTTTACCATTACTTTAGCATCTATTTGATGTATGACCTATCTTACCACATTGATTATAGGTAGGTCTTTGATTCCTTTGAGCACCTTGCTTGGAGGATTCACCGTCTTCTTTGTAACCAAATCTTGCTTTACCTTTTTGTCTATAGAGATTCTTCTTATTTAGCTAATTCAATTGATTCATGTCTACTTGGGATTTCATCATTCTTTCATTGATTTTCTTTTCAATGTTTAGGTCATTTTTCAATCTTTCATTGATTTGTTTTTTTAGATCTCAGATCATTTCTTATTCTTTGATTGATTGGACTTTCCAAATTTAGATAATTTCTTAATCTTTCATCGATCTATCTTTGGCTCATGATTTCTTCTTTGCATTAGAGATTTGATCCATAAGATCTGTGTGCTGAAGGAATTGGTTTTGGATCTCATTGTTTCTTCCATTCACTTCTTCTTTCATGTTGTTCATCTATTCTAAGATTTCACATGGCCTTACTGATTGAATTTCTTGTTCTCTTTTGAGTTTTCTTACTTCTTCTTGTAGGGAATCATTCTTCTATAAGAGTTCTTTGATTGCATCATTTTCTTCATCTAAATTACTTGAAGGGAAAAAATCTTCAGTTCTTTCTTCAATGTATTGATGATCATTCATTTGATTTGCAAGTTCCTTTCTTCTTTTCAAGGATTGCTAAAGTTACTCCTTAGCTTTCTTGAGTTGTGAAATGGCCATTTCTAGATCCAACTTATCATTATCAATTGCCTTATCAAATTTGAATATCTCCATTGTCCTTGATCTTTGTTCAAGTTGTCAAACTTTATCCTTAGAACCACAAAGCTCTGATACCAATTGTTAGAAATATTCAAGACTAGCTAGGTTGCTCAGAGGGGAGGGGTGAATCAGTAACCTCAAAAATTTTACCAAATTTAGATCTTAATTGCAATAATCCAATTACCATTTAGTTCATTAAACTAGATCTAAATACATGCATGAGAAACTAAAAAATTCAAACATTCATAATATTAGCTTAAAGAATGAATTTGACAACTGAGTGTCAATACACTTAACCAAGATCAAGAGTAAGTGTCGAGCTATAACAAGTGCCAAGTGTAACAGATGCTGAGTGTTAACAAGTGCCGAGTGTAACAGATGTGGAGTGTTAACAAGTGCCGAGTGTAACAGATGCCGAGTGTTAACAAGTGTCGAGTGTAAGAGGTGCCGAGTGTTAACAAGTGCCAAGAGAAATAGGTGTCGAGTGATACAATTTTGTTTAGGTGCCGAGCTATCCAAGAAATAGCATGTGCCGAGTATCAACAATACTTCAAGAGCCAAGTAACTTAGTAGATCAGCATAAAAGTTTGAAATTGCACAAACTATGATGCAAACAATTTTTTCTTTGTAGATGACATAAGGTAAACTTTGAGGGATTCAATGATAAAATTGAATCTTTTATTTTTCCTGTGCGATTCACATGCAGCCAATAAAAAAAATAAAGTCAGTAAAAACAAGTATTAAGTGGGAAATTGAGATTCAATATGGATCGTAGATCCAAATCAAACCCTAAGTCTTTGAAGTCTTTATAAGGAAGATGAAATTTCATTGTAAATATATGAAAGGACATACAAGGGTGCATAAGAAAATCTATTTTTAGAAGCAAGAATTATCAAATCACAAAGGATCAAGATCAAGAGAAGGCGAAAAAGGAGCCTGCATTCAGCAATCAGGATTGTAATCTATCAGGTTTATTGAATCTAATACTCTCTATCAATTTTATTAGAATGAAAATCCTATGGTGATAGGTTAGCTTTATAGGTATTTTGTAAGATCCTTTTGATTAGGTGATTAAAATCCTTTAATAGGGTGACACTTCATGTTAAGTGTTTGTAAATCCTTTAACCAGGTCACTATTAATATAGTGTAAAGCCTTTAACAAGACAGGCCTTTAACAAGGAAAACCATCGGAAGTGGTTGAACAATATTGCTACAGTAAATTTTTGTGGGTATCATCCCCACCCCAATTTTACCTTCTTATTCTTGGAGGGTTTATGGGTCACCAAATTCCAGTGTTATGAGTTATTGATGCATGAGTTTTGTTACATGTTTATTTAATGTATTTACATGCATGCAATTTACTTTAAGTTAAAAGTTTTATTGTCTAAAGTGTGATACTTATGATTCACACCCCCCCCCCCTCTCATAAGTACTCTTTCCATATTTGAATATTCCAACAATTGGTATCAGAGCTATTCAGGTTCTCACAAGGAAAAGCCTAACAACATGTAGGAAAAGATCTAAATATGGAAGCTTTCAAACTTGGAAAGATCATTGAAAATCAGGTGATAGATGTGCAACTTGCTCTGCATAGCTTGGAGGAATTCAGAAACAAATTAAGAAACTCATTAAAAAAGAGGAAGGATCTAGGCATAGCTGAAAATGATATACACTACAAGGAGATTAATACCACCAACATATTTTCTAGTGGAGACACTAAAGAGTTTGATATAGCAATAGCAGAACTGATGGAGAAAAATAAAATTCAAGTAGATGAGATAAAATCTCTCAAGATGGAACATGAATCACAGGCTATAATGATATGTGAAATTACTGAACAAAAAAAGAGAGCAGTTGATGATAAGGTCATGATGGAAAATGACAAAAGGAATCTTGCAAATAGACTTGAAGAAAAATGTACTGAATTGACAAGGATCTCAAACATGCAGATGGATACACTTGCTCAAATGATGAATCTTCATCATGAACTCAATATGAAAGATATTGAGATCTCTACTTTGAAGATGCGGAAGGAAAAAATGCAGAATGAATTGAACAGAGAAAGAGAGGTGGCAGAAAATCTCAACAAATCAAGTGAAGCCATCAAATATTTTGAGCAAATACTGAAATCTCCAAGATCAACCCATGATACAATGGGGCTTGGATATAACAACACTGAGGAAGGAGAATCATCAGTGCAAACAAAAGAAGTGAAAAAGATAAAGATGTTAAACCTACATGTCATTTCTATGGAAAGAAAGGACATACATCTAATGTCTATAGAAGCAAGAATGCCCATCAGCATGACAAACCCAAAAGCAAAAATCATTTTCATAAATGCAAGAAGCAAGGTCATCAAGCATATGAATGCAGAACCCAAACCATCAAGACATCAAGATTTGATGGACATTGTTATAATCGCAAAAAGTATGGACATAGAGCTTTTGAATGTAGATCAAAGTCTATGTGGACAGTAAATCAACCAGCAAAGACATCAAACCATGAATTTTGGGATTACAACACTAGGTACAACGATCACTATTGTCAAGAATATGGACATATCCCACAGAACTGCATAAGAACGCATTTTAGAGGGAACTACAAAAGATGGTTGAGTCAAACTACATGTTTTAGTTGCTTAAAAACTGGTCATGTCAGCAAGAATTTCCCAACAAGTTCAAAGGCATCAAGTTCTGAGTTCAGCAATGGAAAGGCAAAGATAGATGTTCGACATATCGAAAGTGAAATGAATAAGACATGGAGAAAAAAGGATGAGTATAGCACATCAAGTACAAAGATCACTTCACCTAATGGGTCAAGTGATCACACTTCATTAAATTAAGCAAACAATAAGTGTGTGGGATTGATAAACCAAGTTAAATCATAAATCAGTCCCAAGACATATAAGAACTACAAAAATGAAATCAGCATAAGCAAAGATGCTAAGTCAAAATTGAGAACTTTTGTAGTTTCCTTCAGGAGCCGAGTTGCTAACAATGATCGAGTTTATAGTTGATGCCAAGCTGTGAAATATCAATAGGAGCCGAGTAAAGTAAAATAAAATGGGAGCCGAGTCATGACGAAACTTTTCAGGTGCCAAGTAGACAGTTGGCAGCATACTAAGAATTTATTACTCTATTTTGAAGGGTACATAAATCCAATTTTTGATCATTCTCCCACCATTCAAACAAGAAGCAAAGCCAAGAAGAGCAGAGAAGATCAAGATCAGCTCAGAAGCCATTTGTGAAGATTTCAACAGCGATTCAAGACAAGTTTCATCGATTAAAGGTATTTTACTTAAGTGTCGAGCTATGTAGGACTTATAAACTTGTTTAAATCATAAACCCTAGTTTGGAAAACAATGGCATCTGGGTCAGGAACCACTAAGGGTATAGAGAGTCATGAAGTTCAGTTGGTCAGTAACGAAGTTAAACAACCTAAATTTAAGCCTATTCTAGAAGTAGCATACAAGAATGATCACGCAGGTGCATTATCAGTTATTTTGGATAAAGTTGTTATGGTCCATGACGTTCGCAGATGTTATAATTGAAAAATTGGTGCCATAGGAGACTTAGAAGTCCATAATGCATATGACAAACTATGTGAAAACAAAGTACTAAAAATGAGTTTTCAATAATAGAAAGAAAAGGATTAACCAAAACCCTAACATTATCGATTGTTTTCAAAACTGAATGGGTATGGATAGTTCTGAGCCGAATACATGATGGAGCCTTTTTGTTAGAGTTAGAGCCAGTAAAATTCACCAAGAAAATTGTTCATAGGGTTACTGGTATTCCAACCCTAGATCGACCAAAGACTCTGCGAAGTGACAAAAGGGAAGTAATAGAGAAAAATACAGGTGCCAAATGGAACAATAGAGGAATGACTATCGACACAGTCACAAATCTCCTACTAGATTTTTCTGTAAGAATCATTTCACATAAATTCTATCAATCAATCAGGTTAAACAGTGTACCTTGTATAGCAGTTGATGTTGCATACAAGATAATCAAAAGGGATCACACTTATGATTTGGCAGAGCTCATGTTTCAACAGATTAATGAAAATTTGGGAGCTATAAGTAAGAGCAAGGGAGCTCAATGCAAATTTGGATCAGTTTTGATGTGCATGTTTTTCTATCTGATGAAAGAATTTCCTTCTATGGGTAAGGTAAGATGGAATCCAAATAAAAAAATTGTTGAACAAATTAATGGATACATTGAATAGATGGGTGAAAATTTTGATGCCCAAATGACTGGTTATTTTGAAGATTTCAAAAAGTCAATGAAACAAAGAATGAGAATTCTAGTCTCATTGACTGAGAAATATGAAAAAGACATTTTTTTTCTTGTAGATATAGATTATACCTACATACAAGTAGTTATGCCTAGAGTAAGATGGCTTAGGCCACTAGGTTATGAACTTGATGTTGATCAAGCCTCTGCAGCAATAACAACCCTACTTGCAGAAGAAGTCGATAAAAATGCCAAAGTTTTTGGAACCTATGATGTTGTCAAATCAAAGGTGATAATAGATTTGAAGACTACTTCAGCACTAAAGAAGAAAGAGAAAATGGTGAGACAAATCAAGAGAAAATTTGGCATAGAAGAAGAAGGAATAGCAGAAGAAGAGGGAGAAGACATTGAAGAAGGAGATAAAATTCAAAGTCCAACTCAAGGGTTAGGAGAAGATAAAGAGGAAATTACTAAGGTAGAAGAAGCCAAGGAAGCACCAGTTAAGAGAAAGAGCACAACTCCTTCTGCTCCTCAATCCAAGGGAAAGAAAGTAGTTGCTCCTGCACCAAAGAGACCTACCACAAGGGCTGCAGCACAAAAAGCCCAAGAGTAGGCAAAAGGAAAGAAGAAAGACTCAAAGAAGACTGCTACTGAGTCAAGGAAAAGAAAATTTATTCCCTAGCCTGAAATAGATGAGGAGAAAATAGAGTTAGAGGACAATAGTCAATTTCAAGTGGTAAGACACAAATCCCAGACTGTTGTTGATAAATTATGTTCAAAAATTAGGAATAATGATTTAAAAGGTTTAAAGAACCTAAATTTTTCTAAGCTCACCAAAGAAGAGCAAAATAAATTAGAGGAATCTGTGTATGCTATGATGACTGAATATAAGCACACACCTCTAGAATTAGATGAATCTATGCCAACAGAATTGTATAACATTATAGAGGATAAATGGCATTTTTGTTTACAAATGGAAAAAGAGATAAGGGAGTCAAAATTAGCCAGATTTTTTCTTGATTTGACTAAAGATCAAGTAATAAATGCAGTAAAAAGGCATAATAACAGATTCACTCCCAAGTATAGAGCATTCAACATAATGCAGAAAAAAATTGAAGAGGTAGTTACTAAATCCACAAGATTGTGGAAAGTAGTTTACAAGAAAATAGAAGATGTATATAATGAAGAATATAAGGTAGAGGCAAGTGCCAAGACAAAGAAAAAGAAGGTGACAGAAACCAAAGAAAAAGAGAAGAAAATAGTGGAGAACAAGAGTAAAGAAGAAAAGGAAGAAGAGGCACATAATGAGGAGAAAGAGGAAGAGAAAGATATAGCTGAGCCACAAGATCAAAGTATGCAAGACATATAGGTATCTCCTCCTAGTCCTCCTCATGCCACCATCACACCTGCATATAACATAAAAATAAAAGATGTTACAGACACTTCAAATCCAAACATCAATCCATTAACTGCAGAGGATTTGGAAATCCTTGACCAATCATCACTAGTAGCAAAATTAAGCTCAAACCCTGTATTGGTCAGTGTTGATGAATTAAAGAATCCAAAAGTCAAGTTAAAAGCACTAGTGCCATCCTTGACCAATCAAACTACTGGTATTCTATTTCTTCCACCACTGCCTCCACCAAGTATAGTCACTTATACACTCCAAATGGCGAGTACAATAGTAGGGGAAATAAAATAAATATCTGAACAACCAACAAGTTCAACCCCACCTAGCAATCAAAAAAGGGATATTCAAGCTAAAGAAAAGGAGGAGACTACAATACAAACACTGGTTGCATTACCAAAATCTGGTACTCCAACACAGACTCTTCAGTAGCCAAGCACAGATGGGTTACAACTGCAAATTAGGACACCAGGCTCGAGCTCATCAAAGGCAATCAGAAAACTTCACTATGGAGTTCCTGAGATTGATGCAGAAATAAAGATCCCATATTATGAATCTAGCACTCTTACTGAAGAAAAGATTAATGAAATTCAAAGTGCATTGGACAAAAGAAGGAGACAAGAAGCACTAAGAAAAGAATACAAGCATAAGCTTACCTTGAATAAAATTAAAGATATATTCACAGAAGCTTTTTGCTTACAATCTCCAGATGAGTCAAGACCAATTATAGAGCAACTATCTGATATAGTTGACCAGGTGACTAATGAAGACTAGGAAACAAATGCCAGATTGCTTGAATGGTCAGAAAGGAAGTTCCAAGTTAAGGTAAATAGTAAAATATCTGGTGATATAGCACTATCTAAAGAAGAACTGGCAAAGAAAATTATAACAGTTAAAATTGTACAAGGAAACATCTTTTCCCTATACAACAAGTTGTGTGATTTTTCCACATTCACACAGGACACTAGCTAGAAAATACTGAGCTTGGAAAATAATCTAAAAATTTCTAGCATGCAACTCCCCACAAATCTAGCTCCGAGTGAGAAGAATTTTGTCCAATCTCTTCACACACAAAGAGAGTTAGCTATCTTATCAGTAGAGGAGGCAACCAAAAAAGCTAAATTGATGCAAATTCAATCATCAATAACTCCTCATTTGGAACTACTTCACAAGGAGCAGATAAATGTAGAGACAGTCCTCAAGAAAGACCCCAATCTTTCTTAATCTGATGGACTTGTACACCTAGCAGCAGAGATTGCCATCCAGCATAAGACATTGGATGTCGCATTAGCAAATTGGGATGCAGCTCTGAAGGTACTCCTTGAAGTAAATAGCACATTTTTGGCTAAGTATGGCATTTCATTGTAAGACCCTTGACATAAGTGTCAAAAAGGGGGAGAATAAGTAATAAGAGAGTAATAAGAAGTGATTAAGTATGGGGGAGTTAAGTATAGGAATGAAATGATAAGTATGATAAAAGGGGGAGATAGCAAATTTTGAGATAGCAAATTTTGAGATAGCAAATTTTGACATAGCAAATTTTGAGGTAGCAAATTTTGAGATAGCAAATTTTGAATGTAGGATAAATTAATGAGTCACATGGATCTTAATTAAGTGTTTTTGCCACTCATGTCAAAGGGGGAGATTGTTAGCTTAAAGAATGAATTTGACAATTGAGTGTCAATACACTTAACCAAGATCAAGAGTAAGTGCCGAGTAAGATAAAGTGCCGAGCTATAACAAGTGTCGAGTGTAACAGATGCCGAGTGTTAACAAGTGCCGAGTGTAACAAATGCCAAGTGTTAACAAGTGCTGAGTGTAACAAGTGCCGAGTGTTAACAAGTGCCGAGAGCAATAGGTGCTGAGTGATACAGTTTTGTTTAGGTGTCGAGCTATCTAGGAATTAGCATGTGCCGAGTATAAGAAATACTTTAGGAGTCGAGTAACTCAGTAGATCAGCATAAAAGTTTGAAATTGCACAAACTATGATGCAAATAGTTTTTTCTTTGCAGCCGACATAAGGTAAAATTTGAGGGATTCAATGATAAAATTGAATCTTTTATTTTTCTCATGCAATTCACATGTAGCCAATATAAAAATAAATGCATGCAACCAATCAGTAAAAACAAGTATTAAGCGGGAAATTGAGATTCAATATGGATCGTAGATCCAAATCAAACCCTAAGTCTTTGAAGTCTTTATAGGGAAGATGAAATTTCATTGTAAATATATGAAAGGACATACAAGGGTGCATAAGAAAATCTATTTTTAGAAGCAAGATTTATCAGATCACAAAGGATCAAGATCAAGAGAAGGCGGAAAAGGAGCCTGCATTCAGCAATCAGGATTGTAATCTATCAGGTTTATTGAATCTAATACTCTCTATCAATTGTATTAGAATGAAAATCCTATGGTGATAGGTTAGCTTTATAGCTATTTTGTAAGATCCTTTTGATTAGGTGATTAAAATCCTTTAATAGGGTGACATTTCATGTTAAGTGTTTGTAAATTCTTTAACCAGGTCACTATTAATACAGTGTAAAGCCTTTAATAGGGTAGGCCTTTAATAGGGAAAACCATCAGAAGTGGTTGAAAAATATTGCTGCAGTAAATTTTTTTGGGTATCATCCCCACTCCAGTTTTACCTTCTTATTCTTGGAGGGTTTCTTGGTCACCAAATTCCAGTGTTATGAGTTATTGATGCACGAGTTTTGTTACATGTTTATTTAATGTATTTACATGCATGCAATTTACTTTAAGTTAAAAGTTTTATTTTCTAAAGTGTGATACTTATGATTCACACCCCCCCCCCCCCCCCTCTCATAAGTAGTCTTTCCATATTTCAATATTCCAACACATAACACCTGAACACAATAATTTGGTGAACCAAAAACCTTCCAAATAGAAAGTAAAACTAGGGTAGGGATGATACCCACAAAACTTCAATACTACAACATAAAGTTGGCATGTTAAGGCTTACAATGATCACTTCTGATGATCTACCCTATTAGGAGCAATTAGGACTACTAGGTCCACTTTATTAGAGGTTTTACAAACACAAAATGAAGTATGCACTTGGTAAAGATATTTGAGAAAAGACTAGTAAGTCTACTTTGTTAAAGGCTTTGGACTAGTTCACATGTTAGGATGAAATAGTAGATCTCTAACTCACAACTAATTTTCTAATAGAGATTCCTTGAAGTACTGATCACCTTTACATAATAGATATGACTTCATTGCTCCTTTTCTGACATGGCCTTACAATACATTTTTTCTACTGCTGATTCACATGCACATGCTTCTATTTTACATTACTATCACTCTTTCATACTACTTTGGATATGATACAATAAATTACATATATATTAATCCAATTTACATAATTACAAAGTTGGCCAATATACAAGTTAACATCAATATTACGAAGTTGGCCCATATGTAGATACTTAGGTTCTAAAGACTAACTTGGTGAAGTTCTAATACTCGACATCCACTATCACTACTTGGCATCATCATGCATTTGGTAGAAGTAGAAGCTTGGTCCATACAAATCATCTTAGAGTAGTCTCAAACTCAGTTTGCATTGCTGACTCGGTAGATACTGTGTAACTTGGTATAAATTGAATTACTTGTTTACCATGACTGCACTCGGTAAACACTAATCTCAATATAGCTCAATTAACACTAACTTCACTTTACATGAATTGCTAGCTCAATAGAAACTACAAAGCTTGGTAACCACTAAACTACTTCAGTTGAACTATTGGACTTCACACTACCTAATTTTGCTTGGTTTGAGTTGTTGCACTTCACACTAACTTAATTCACTTGGTAACCACAAGAATGCTCAGTAGGAATTATAGTGCTTAGTGGCTACTAAAATGCATGGCCAACACTGTAGACTATTCAATGAGCTCGGTAGCCATACAAAATCTGAATAAGTGTTGTCACTAATAACAAACTTGATTGAATTCAACTAGTACATCTACAATATTTGTAGTGGGACTCCCTAAAGAGAAGAAAATTTTAGTATGGAGAGGAGGATTAGAAGTTAGAGGGGTAGGGACACTAGTCAAAGTAGGAATACTATGTGCAGGTGTTAAAGTTGTAGGATGTAAATCCTACAATAATCACGCCCATTGTGTTTCAATAACTTCTACAATAACCTTTTATCATTATTTTATAGTAAAACTATTCACAAAATCATATACCCTCATCCTATGATCACAAATAACATAATTTCATTTCAAATCTATGTCATTGGTTCTCCTTGAACAATGTCTATGTTCTAATCCCTAGATTTCATTTAAATTAATTTTTAACTATGCAAATTACATTTTCTCACTGAAATTTTTAATCTTATCTTTGAAATGAATACAGAAACAATAAAAATGGTCATGGAGTTCTACATAAAGAAAATGAAATTTAAAAAAAAAAAAAAAAAAAAACTCATATAGATAGAAATTCAATAAGAGTGAGCAATCTAAGAGACATTCATAATTTTTAAATGTTACCTCTTATTTGTGTGTATACTCTTACATAAATATTAAATCCTCACCACTTGTGTACAACACACATTTTCTCATTATTAATTCAAAATCTTTTAAATCCTTTATACAATTTTATTATTTATGAAAACTCTTAAAATGTCTTTGTTGAGACAAAGTTGTAATGATTGTAAAACACCAACTTACTGTCTTACTAACATAGTAAAGATTTTTTTGTAAGTTGTAAAAAAGAGAGAAATTGCTTAAGATGAACTTACCACTAATGAAAGCCGATATAGTCATATAGTAGAATAATGATAAAATAAATGAAACCATGTGAAATCATATATAGACATAAACGTATAGAAAGAGACATAATCTAAATTTAATTAGTATATGTTTAATACTTTATATTTTTACCTTTTCTATTTTTTTATTGTAATGTTAATATCAACTTAATGAATAACTCTATATGTACTAATTTGTATTATTAGATCTTTAGAGTAAACTAGTGCAACCACCCTTTGTAGCTGCTCTACAACTTTTTTTCTGTCGTCCTCCTCCCTACCTCCATGTTGCATACATATTCCAAAATACAAATAATAAAACAATAAAACTCACTCAGCCCATGCTAAGTGACTTACCTCAAGATCTTGTACAAAAATAATGAAGACCACAAAAAATGGACATAGTTCACAAGAAGTTTTAAAAAAACATATCATAAAAGATATTTTTAGAAAGAAACAAGCCACAACCCAATTAAATTGGTCTAGTTATTGATTAGTTGGGTTGATTACAAATTCCTATAGAACTATCATCAAATTAGGTATAGTAAAATGAATAATCAACTTTATCAAAAATGATCTAGCTGCATACATATTCCAGAATCCAAATTATAAAACAATAAAGCTCACTCAACCCATGCTAAGTGATTTATGTCAAGATCCTACACAAAAAATAATGCAAACCATGAAAATGGCAAAGTTCAGAAGAAATTTTATAGAAATATACCATAGCAGATATTTTTAGAAGGAAACAAGCCATATGTAACCTAGTTAAATTGGTTTAGTAGCTTATTAGCTAGGTTGATTACAAATTCTTGTAGAACTGTTATTAGATTAAGTACAATAAAAAAACAATAAAAGGCATAATTCAGATCATGTGTAGTATAACTTTTTAACACATAATATAAGTTTTGGTAGGTTCTATTCTAATTCAGGTTGGAAAATAATTATTTCTAATTTGAAACTCTCAATTCAAAGGATTAATTCTATTATTAACAAAGAAAAATTCATATTAGATTCTAAATCTTATCTTCATGACTTGTTCCTATAGAAACTCTTGACTTTCATCAGATACCTCTTCTTATATTTGCAGATTTTTCTATATACAATATTATTTTCTAAGATAAAGGATTTGGATAGTAATATGGTTAATTTTCTATTTATAGTATATTCATTATATATGGTTGAAACCACATGGCTTCAATTTTTAAGGGTATGTGTAGGATCATGGTCAACCAAACTATGCTTTCAATTGGCAATGAAAAATCAACAAATTAGGGTTATGTCAACTTGACACATGCAATTATCAACTTGTTATGAAATTTCTATCAAAAAATTGAGAAAAATAATCTCTAGGAAATTAAATTTAGTTTCTAAACTACTAGGCCTTATCTAAAAAAAAAATTGATTGGTCAAAATTTTGAATTTTAATGCAATAGTAAAAGAATCTCAGGACAAAAATAAGAAGTGGACATATATCTTACCAACTTAATCAAAATCAAATGATAATATTTGTAAATAAAATTCTAGATATAATAAGTAGACTCATGTCGAGATGTGACACATATTTTTGGGTAATTTTATTTTAAATAAATTATTGATTATGAATTGTATACTATAGTATTTTTAGAATGAAAAACTCTCATGCTTGACCAACTTAACTAATTCAAAGCTCTGCAAAATTTAATTTTTCTTTTTTTTCCCATTATATTAGAAGAAGCATAGAATGTGATGCATCTTTTGGATTTCAAAAATATTATACCATTTGAAAGTTATAGTTCTTTTTCAATCAGTGTATCTATCAACACTTTGTACATAATTCCATTAAAAAATAAGTAATAATTTATTAATGAACTCACAATTTGACTAAAATTACATTTATAGAAAGCTAAGAACATTCTTAAGAAAACCTTTTCATTTCACCAAATTTGGGTGAAAAAATGGTCATCAAATACATGTTTGAAGTAAAAAAAAACACAAGAACTTGCCAAAAACACATTTTCGGGATGTTTTTAGAGTTGACCATGTAGGGTTGGTATCCAAAGATATACTAGGGTTTATAAAGGTATTAATTTTTGGGTTTGGTATCAAGATGGGTGGGGAAAAAAATGGAATAGATTTTGAAATGCTTTGAGGCATTTCAGAACTACATATTTTTAGATCACCACTTTTTGGCACACCATGATCCTGCACATACCACTAAGATAAGCATTATCTTTCCTTCATTCAAAAAAAAACATAATCTTTTGCATTATAGTTAGGATTAAATTTTTTTAGTGATGTAGTATGTTTGAGACTAGCACTCCCAAACATAATTATCTCCCCAGAAATATTTTCCCTTGGATATTTCTCTTTATATCTCAATATATTCTCTCTCACTAAAAGTTAGTTTTTCTATGTTTGTAGCTGATTGTCTGGTATAGATTTTCAGTTTAGTCTCCTTGATGTTTACTTTTTCTAAAGTTAAATGATAGTTTTCTATTATTATTTTAATCATATAAAAGCCATTCTTTAAGTTTTGTCCTTTCTTCATCATGGACCATATTGACCGAATGATAAAAAGATCAATATTCATAATAGATCAATTTGGATAGCACATGGGGGTTTTGCATCCTAAACTAGAAACCTTCCCCTTTTTTTGGTCTATTTTGAGGGTGAAAACCCTCATTATATACTAGAAATGGAATGCTTCCTTTCCTTCAATATAATTATCTCATAGAGATTATTTATCTTTATGACCTCTATTAGATATGAAGGTATTATGTGTATTAAGATTGTTTGATAACCACCCATATTTATAGCAAGTGATTTTACTTTAAATTTAAAAGTTATTTTAGACTATCTTATATACTTTAAATAAATTAATCCTTAGTCACTTTCAACCTTTCAATTCTTTGGGTTTTATTTTACATTTTTTTCCATTTTGGATAAGATTTATGTATCATGTAAAATTGATATACTAGTATAATATATAGGATCAATTTAAATTAGGTCCAAGTATGGAAATCATCATTAAGCTTCATGGACCTAAGTATGAAATAGTATTCGATGGGTGTATAATAGAAATCATTATCAAGGAATGTCATTGTCTATGCATTTTTTGGTCATAAGAGTAGTTTATCAAAAACTAGGAAAGAAGTTCATTTTTAATCTTGACAAGGAAAAAGTTCCCTTTGACATTGCATCAATGTTAATTGCAATGGTTTATATGGTCAAAAACCACAAAGAATGGTTCATAACTCAAGAAATAAAAGCAATCAAAGCTTGTGCTATTAGGAGGAGGATCAAGGATAGGTTCTCATCATCATGGTAATCGCACACAACATGAAACCCAAGATCGTGACTAAGGACTTCAAAGTCATGAGGATGAACTAGGTGAGGTCATCTCCCTAATAGGTCTATCAAAGTGAATGTTATGGGGACAAATAATAATAGCCCAAGCCATTAGGAGTTAGCAAGGTAGACCTAATATCATTACCATGATCTTGCTTCTGAGCTAACTATTCTTTAGGTGCATTTTCTTGTAAAACATTAATTTTGTTAAACAATTGTAAACTCTTAGAAAATGCATCCTTGTTTTCTATTACCATTTACAGGATTCCCTTGAAAAAGATCCAAATGAAGAGGCATAAATAAACCAATTTTTTCTTTAAAAACCACATGTGCAAATACAAACATTAAGTATAACATGTCCAATATTTTTGTAGATATAAATATTAATTACACCAAATTTTTCTTTCAAAACCATATGTATAGATATAAAAATTAAGTACAACATGTTTGATACATTTGTAGATATACATATTAATTACACCAAATGTTTCTTTCAAAACCATATGTGCAGATATAAACATTAACTACAACATTTCCAATATTGTTGCAAATATAAACATTAATTGTACCAAATTTTTCTTTCAAAACCATATGTGCAAATATAAACATTAAGTACAACATGTCCAATATTTTTGCAGATATATACACATTAATTATGCCAAATATTTCTCTCAAAACCATATTTGTATATATAAACATTAAGTAAAACCAACTCAATAAGGGTACACGAATAAGTTATTCTTGTGAAAAAGGATCATGTTAGATAATACAAGGGAGCTTGATCAAAATAGGGAGACAATCACTATATTGTTGTCTAACTTTTAAAGAGTAGGCAATGATGAATTTTATTGTCCTTGCAAGAATTGTAATGACTTAGAGACAAGAAGAATCAAAATCAAAATAGCTAAGAGACATTATTGGGAGAATGGTGACGATAAATGGAGGTTTGATTATCATCCATTGGTAAGTTGTTTGTTATATTATTTTCACAATTAATATTCATATGAACCATAGAATGAGGGTTTAATTATCATCATTTTTATATAGGCTGATCTCCCTAGGGTAGTACATGAACATGGAGGTATGAATATGGAGGAACATGGAGGTGTGAGCATTGAAGGAGAAGATCATGATCACATGGAAGTTAACAATCATGTGCTAGAAAACAAATTTGAAGATGATGGCACAAATGCAATTATCCATGACACATTTGGTACTAGTGTTGCTACTACTATTACTGATGATAATGATGATGATGATGATGATGATGATGATGATGAGATGAGGATGAAATTAAAACCAGGGTAAAAGCATAGATTTGTGTCACCGTTTGTGATACAAAAACCTATTTTGGTCAAATCTCATTTCTCTATCAAAACTCAATTTTTTTTCAAAACCAAAAATACCCTTTTAGAGATCTCACATTCAATATCATCATTACATAAATTTTTGAGTGTTTTGATTAGTTATCATATGTTATAATCTCAAAATATTATAAGTCGATGTTTCAACATTTCAAAAGATGCTCCCTCAAAAAAGGAAATAAAATAGTAAATCATATCAAAAAAATAAAAAATTTATATTTATCACTAGAGGAGAGAATTCTCTTCACAAATATGTAATTTTTTTTCAAGAAGGTATAGATTTGATAGGGAAGTTTTGATAGGAGGAAAAAACTGTTGGATTCTGACAAGGTCGAACTTGGGTACTTATAACAAAAAATATATATATATATATATATATATAATAATTATTTCTTTTTTTGTTCACTATTTATACATGTCATCTATAAAATATTTTCAAATTAGAACAAAAAAAGATGATTTGCACATACTTGTTTGACAGGAACTACATCCTATTTTTTTTACAGTTTAAAAAGGGACTTCAAAATAAAATAAAATGAATAAATTCTTAGTCAAAAAAATTATAAAAATTATAGGCATAAAATTCATACAATTCTACACATTTCATTAGTTTACATCATCTTCATATTTTAAACACAAATACCTTTTTTTTTGTCATTAATGTTGAACTGTCACATTCTAATATCACATTTCTTTATAAAAGGTGACACAGGTTTGTGCTTTTACCCACCATCCATAATATACCTCTACTTGAAAAGGAAAATATGACCCTTTAAAAAGGATCCCAATCAACTCTTCTTTTTTTTGTATTTCTATTGGTGAATTTGAAGGTTAAGAATGTTTTATATAATATAACAATGTCACGTATGTTAAGGTTTGTGATATACATCATTATAGTCTATAAAAGGTGAAATATGTACCATTAAGACTATTTATACTATATCTTTTGTTGTAGATTGATAGGTGACTATTTTTTACCACCATCAATATTCTCCCTCGCTTGTACTGAGAATTATGTGCCACTATTAAGCATATCGGAATGGAGTATTAATCAATAGATGTTTGTCCTTAAGATCATGTAATTTATCATAAATAACATGAAAATGTAATAGAGTTCTCCAAATGCTATATAAGTATATATTGAGGTGATCAAGTGATTAAAAAGCTACTTGTCAAGGTTCATCATTGCATCCCCATTATTCTGTGTCTTAAATGATTATTTAGGTGTAGTAGCTTGAAACAATTTATGGATTAACATGCACGCGATAGAAGTCAAGATGACATTATTTGAATGCCTATGGATGGTTTAGCATTTAAGGACTAGAGGAAAAGTGGCCATACTTTAAAGAAGAACCTCAAAATCTCAGGCTTTCTTTAGTAATTGATAGTGTTAATCCATATGGAGAGATGAGATCTAGTTACTCGGTTTGGCCTTTTTTTTTTATCAACAATAACCTTCCTCCATGGATGTCAATAAAGAGGGAGCATATTATTATGTCAATGATTGTTCCAATTATTTAATTATTTTACTATTAGCTACATATAATTGTAAGTTTTCGATGGAAATGACCACAATAATTATCTAATGGTGTTCATTCAACTAGGTAAGTATCAAGTGAAATTAATGAACATATATATTGTGCCTCTTATTGACCTATTTTTGGTGTTATGGAATAGATTAACTATGTATGATAGCTCTAGACCAATTGGACAACAAAAAATTCAATTCCATGTAATTCTTGTGTGGACAATTCATGATGCCCCAGGGTTCACACATTTATGTGGTATGTTATGTTGAAATCTAGATAATACTAATTCCAAAAATGAACATATTTAATCTAATTAAATCATTATCTTGTAGGCCTTCAAACAAAGGGAAAATTGTCATGTCTAATGTGTGGTTGAATAATGAAATATCATCATTCCAAAAGTTTAAGAAAGTAGGTCTTTGATAAGAATAGACACTTCCTCCACCAAAAAAACATAGGTTTTGAAGTGCTGAAAAATACCTTTTTAATGGGAAAGAAGAGACTACATCAAAACCATGAAGAATGGCATTTAACCTATAGTAGTTGGAATATAATATAATTTAAGTTTGTCAAGTCATTGGTACTGACCATCTTCCAAAGGAACTAAAATATTATCCCAGGGAATTTAGTAGACTTCCCTACTATGTTCATCTACAAATTGTGCATTTGTTTGATACCATGCATATTGGAAAGAATGTGACAAAGACATTGTGGAAAATATTGGATGGAAGACATTACAAAGAAAAACTTGCCAAAATTTGTAGTGAAATTCAAAATTCCAATTATACAATGAAAAATATCATTGAATGAAATGGAAATGGAGACCAGATTAATGCAAGCATCCTTCCTTGGTTATTAATAGAGCAACAAAGTAATGCCATAAAATAAGTCATATGAAAAATGAGATTTCTTACAAGATTTGCTGTAAATATAAGAAATCCCTTATCAAAGAAAATTGAATTTGGCCCAAGGTTGAAAATGCATGATTGACATACCTTCATCAAGGTAAGTCACAATCTTTTGTATTTATAATATATTTGTGAAACTGCATTGAATTTTCATTGAATTGCATTAGAAAAGAATGAAATGATCACTTGACAATTATTGCAGTATTTGCTACCCCTATTGCTTCCAAACAACTTCAACAATAATATCAAATAAGTGATATATGATCTTGGAAAATACATGAGATAAGCAGTGGTATTTGTTCAATATATCAAACATGTAATATATTGTAAAGTCTTGTATTTATATGTTTGTGTCTTGAATCCCTTGTAGGTGGTTTTCCTCTAAACAAATCCATAAAGAAGATATAAAATATTGGAAGAAAATAATTCCTCCAATAATGTGTGAAATGCTAAAGTGTTTACCCTTAACTTTTTTCAATGGACAAGAACACTACCTCATACACCAAGTTGAGGAGATTGAATTGTGTGGACTTATACAACCTAGGTCATTATGGATGGTTGAGTGACACTTGAAATTTTTGAAGGTTTTGGTTTGAAAAAGAGCATTTCTTGAGGGTTTTATGATTGAGGGATATATGGCATACCGAATGATGGTGAACATTACTCATTATCTTCCTAATCTTGCAACAAAGATGCATATAGATTACATTTGGGATCTTGACTCTATTAAAAAATTTGAAGGGGAAAGGTAGATTTAGGAAAGTGAAAGGTAATAAATTATGAGATGTCATTGTAGTTATTTAATTCTTCATCTTCAAAATAAATTTGTTCTAAGTCATTTATTTACTTTTGTATAGTTGTAGATATTAGTTTTCCACAATCCATTACAATTCTTAGCTGTGTTTTCTGGGTAGATTGTGTTACAATTTTTGCATCAACGTTTCGGATCACACTCTGTGATTCATCATCAGGATGAGAGAGCTGAAGGAAAAAAGTGGAAAGATTGCAGACTCAATAAGGATAAAAAGGTTGGGAAAGGAAGGGGGGGTAGGTGCACCACAATCAAGAAAAGTTTGAGGTTCAACAATAGGGAAAAGGAGGGAAGGAGACCCCAAAAAGAAGATAAAAATGCATCCAACCACAAGAGAGAAAACAACCACCAAAAATAATGACAGATCTACTATTAAAAACCAAAGTGAAAGAAAAAATAAAACAAATGAGGGTGACCCAAAAGGTGAATATGAGGGCTGGAAACAAAATAATAACACAACAATAGATGAATATGTACAAATATGCATGATATTTATTATTACATAAAATTATTATATATATAAACAACCTCAAGAAATGCTAACGAAATTCTAAATGAATAATGACCAAATAATATAATAGAAATTATTATTATATAATAATGGTCATTATTATATAATAATAATCAATATTATATACTCATAATCATTACTATATTATAATAAAGGAAATAATGGTAATAGACTAAAACGACACTAGAAAGGGGCTATGAGACAATAACGACATGGATACAACCTAAGAACGCTTAAGAGTGCTTTTATGTGTGTGTGTCTAACAAGGACACATGCGTAAACACCATAGAACCAATTTTGACCCACACACACACGAAAATATAAAGAAATAAAATGAAAAGAAAATGAAATTAATTATTAAATGAATAAATAACTAAAGAAAATTGTTTTTTTTTACAATAATAATAATAAATAAATTATTAAAAAATAATAATAATAAAATAAATAAATAGATAATATAAATCTAAAAAATAAAAAATAATAAATAAATACAAATAAAAATAAATAAAAATTTTTGAAGCTGAAAATATGAAAAGAAAAAGATAAAATAAAACTATAAGAATAAAACTAAGTGAAAACTGGAACGAAAAAATGGTGGGGGGGGAGAGCAGGAGAGGTAGAGTGGAGGATGATGAGAGAGAGAGAGAGAGAGAGAGAGCATTAGGGGTGGCAAGAAAAGTTTCTGATAGATGATAACAGGGGTTAACCCTTCATCACGATTAAGATTCCGCGGGTGGTTGCCAATGGCAATGGCCTCTTTGATTTTTTGCCTAAAGAAATTGTCTTCCTGGCATAAGACTTGTGTCTTCTCTAGGAAAATGTGGTGTTTAGTGGTTGAGGAGTGTTCAGCTAGGGCTGACTTGGCTAACTTTGTATAGTTGCTAAGAGTGGGATGCAATACATTTGTTTATTGCAAATAATCAAGATTGGATGACGATATGGATTTAATGATGTCAAAATTTTGGTAATAGATTAAAATGGGAATACATGTCTTCATTGGTTAGAAAATCTCATTTTAATGGAGATCACAATTTCACATAAAAGAAAATAGATTTAGCATATAGTTTAAGAGATGTCATGGCTCTTATAAGGTTTTTAATCAACCATATGTTTTTGAACTCATGATGGAATAATTTATACATGTTTGACATTATTATAGGTGAAACACCATGAGATTATGTTGTGTAATGGTTATAAATTTTGCTTCAAAGATTTAGATAACATGAAGAGAACTTGTGATTCTAGGATAAATGCAATCTTTGAGGTTACTAATATTTCATCTAGAAATGACTTACATCCTCGATGATCTCAAAATCAATAATATGGAATTTTGGTTGATATACTTGACTATGACCTTAATTTCTTCAAAGTATTTCTCTTCATCATCAAATGGTATAGACTATGACTTAGTCAAAATGATCCTAATAGAAATATTATGGAGCATGAGAATGGATTTCCAATGATTTATACAAAGTTTTTTGAGCCAATTGGGGATGAGCCCTATGTTCTTCCAAGACAATGTGAGAAATTATTTTACTCAGAGGTTCCATATAAACTAGATTGGTCATTTTTTGTTAGATATGATCCAAGGGAAAGACCGATAAAGTATAATGTGATGGAAGAAGAAGATACAGAGGAAGAGGAAGAAGTGGATCATGTTCAAGAGTTAGTTGATGATGATACTGAAGAAAATGATGCTACTACTAGTTATGATGATGATGCTTCTACTAATAATGATGATAATGATAGTGAGGAGGAGGAGGAGAAGGAAGAGGAGGAGGAGGAGGAGGATGATAACAATGACTAGGATAGTGGTGGTGACAATGTCAATGACAATGATGATCCTGATAATGAGATCAATGAAGAATAATATCAATGTATATACAAGTAAACATTTTAAGTTGAATTTGGTGTAGTAATACAAATTTAACTATAATATGTGTTGGGATTAATAAAAGATCTTGCATTGCAGTTGCAGGGGTTGTAGATGATGAGCATGTTGAGGTCTAATCTGAGGAGCAAGATGATGTGGTTGGATAAGGTAAAGAGCGCTACAATTTTCTTTAAAATCTTTAAAGTATCAATTTTTTTAAAATTTAACCCTTTTATTTTTTATTGCAGAGGACCAACCTTTGCATAGGACAAAAAGCGTACATCCAAAGGTGAGAGGAAATATCAACAATGACATGGATATGCCTCTCTAACAATATAGGGAAGGACAAAAAAAGAAATGATTCATGTGAACTTATTTAACTTATTTGATAATGGTTGATATTTATGTATAGATGTTTTATTTATGTTCTATTGAATGTTTATGTGAATGTTCTAATGAATCTTATGTTTTAACATTAATATGAATCTTCTAATGAAACTAATGTGTTAATGTGTGTTATCATGTAATAATTCATGAATGTTACATTTTATTAGTAGAATGAATAAATTCTAGATGTTAACAAGGAATATAGATGTCAAGGTGGTGGTGGGGGGAAAATAAGCTTCTAGCTTGACGTGGTTGGCCCTAATTAGTATCTAATATTGAACTATTCTTGAAACTAGATGAAGCTCAACATTAATCTATGATCGAATGACAACTAACTATGTGAATCTCTTGGTTTTAGGAAATGTAGAAGGATTCCATAGTTGAACTTGCTTATTTATGAAATTTAGTTGCAATGTATGAAGTATTCGAAAGAATTAATTTGTATGGGATTGCCTCAAATAATTCCTCTCTAAGGTATTCTATTGTTTATATTTATCTAAACTCATGCTTGATTGCATTTGCTAAACTTTGATGTAAATTAGGAGACATGAAGAAGAATTTGAATAGTGCAAACAAATGATATTAGATCATTCTAAAATATACATCGATTCATGAACTATTCTCATTATTTATTTTGAGTGTGGTGATATGTTGAATACTATTACAGGTAGGAAGTAGAGGATTGTAAAGTCTACATGACATGTAACACTTAATGGAGATAGGAAGTTAACATTTATAATTTCACAATTTATAATGCTTTTTGAAAATTAAAACATGAAAAAGTCAAACTTAATTGGCTACATCTCTAGCTAGGTTTATATATGATCTCTACTGATTTGAATTTTGAGATTTAATTTCAAAATGCTTTGGTTAAATTATAATTTATACGTGAATATTTTAGTTATTGCTTCCAAATTCCAAGTTGATCATTTCATTTTAATATTTTATGATATTTCATGCTTTCCTGATGGTCAATTTGTAGGTCATTCTCAAATGTAGATTAATATCATTGAAATTTTTGCTATCCTTGCACAATAGTCAAAATCAAAATCTTTTGTAGTAATGATTCGTGCCTTTTCTAATTTGGCAAGGCATTTGCACAAGAGCATGCATTGTGCTTATGAGGCTTCCAATCTTAGTGATGATATAAACAAATGGAATAAGTCTTTTTAGGTTGCAATTGAAGACTATCTGGGGCAATTTGGAAAAAAGGTGATAAATTCAATAGTTCTTTTCCTTTCTTGAATACACATTCTATTAGATGACACATATGAAATTAGTATTAAATATCCTCTAATATGTAGAGTTGGTCAATATACTACAAAGTTCAACTTTTTTTAGATACAATCTTGAAGAGGTGCAAGAAATTATCTAAAATATTGCTACTACTATAGATGATGGACAATCTATTCTCCACAACCCCTCTTCCTAAAATTACTATTATGATGACAAAAATTTTTACAAAAAACATATTTCAAGTCTCATAAAACTTCCATAGAAACTTCTCACAATACTCTCTTCAAAATGCTTTGTAAATTTGCATAGTCCTCTAGATACTCATAAATCTATCCATAGAAGTCTTCATAAATTTGTATTTTATCTTTGCTAATAGATCTTCAATAGTCTTCTTTGTGCTTCCTTAGTCAGAAGTCATGCTCTTTCCAAGATCACAATCTCTTTAATATCTTGACACCTTCATGAAAGAATGCAGCTTTTTTATCAATAAAAGGTTATAACTGGTATTTATATTATATAACTAGGGGAAAATGACAATTACAAGGATTGAATGTAGTCTATATGAGTAGAACATCATTTTAAGAATCTCTAGAGAATAATTATCTAGAAAAATTATCCATAAACCCAATAAGTGATTATCCTTCAAAGAATAAGAGGAGGAAGACAAATTTTAAACAAAGGATTATCATTACCCATATTCAATAGAGTAGCAAGATTTTGTACTTCAAAAATATAAAATTAAATAATATTCACTATTATTAATAGATTTTCCCTACTACAAATTTTGTAACAATATTATAATCATGTAGTAGCAAAAAAATGAAGAGAATTTGAAACAAAAGAGTTTTGAAGTCATACTTTCCTAAAATTGTACACTAGAGATAGATCAATCACATTTGTAATAGGAATTATTGCTAATTATGCTAAAAATATGATGACCATATACCCTTTAATGAGGACACTCTATTTTTGGCATTCACATTTTGTTAGCTACATATAGAAATTGGATAAAGTTGTCCATTTACTCACCATAACCAAAATGCATGTAATTTGATCACAATGCATAAGAAAAGAAATGTGTGAAAAAAAAACATAATATATGACCCAAATGGAGGAAAAAAATGACATCAAAAGAAAATATAGAGCAGTATCTATACCTCTCAAAATTAAGCATACCACTAAACCTTCAAAACTACAAATGCCTCATGGGACCTAGATTTTTCTTCTTGATTGCCGAATCTTAAAATTTTCTTAATGTAATTGAATTTCTTATTGTCATAGCATATTTTTGTGTACTTATATATTTAGAATAATCATTCTACTATATATCAAACTTCCATAATAGAGATGAAAACACACTAAAGTCTATTGATCACTAAAACATGACCATTCAACATAAAGATATAACAAACTTGCCCAAACATGAAAAATGGAAAGAAATATCAATCATAATAGAAATGAACACACACAGGCAATATTTGATCATTTATCCTTGAATATATGATTACAAATAAAGGATAGAAATGAGTAATATTTTGATCCCCTCCCAAACTACATTAATGGGACTTGTCTAAAAAAAATGTGGTTGAAGTTCTATTCTTAGATAGCATGACATTTGTAGATTTGAAAACTTTGGAGCACTACATTTATTTCTACTACTATAGAATCATCTTTAGTAAACCCAATATTGTTTTATTTTTGAATTAAATTGGTTGATTTTTCTAGGTTTTTCTCATATTTTTCTTATGCCATGACTTCATATAACAAATAAAATAATGGAACTTAGACTAAGTTGTGTATGGTATGAAATCTATCTCACTGTCCACTCAAATAATTTTAGTCAACAACTAAGTGGAATGGTGTGGAAAATAGAGAAAAGGTGGTAAATTTTGTAGAATTCAAATAACAATAGTATCTAAGTTTTGAGCTATCATTTTATATGATGCTTAACAAAAGGAATCCTTTCAAACTCCTCTCTTGAAAAGCTAATCTAGGGTCAATTCTAAGGTTTCGGGTAATCTTGCAACCTACTAGAATCCTCTTAGTTGAAGAAAAATGTATTTGTTCAAAGGGAGGCCTTTTCTAGTTTGAACTAATTTTTGATAAGATATTAATCTACTTGTTGTTTCAAAATTAACCACAAAAAGAGATATGTTTTTGGTATTTTTTGTTTTTAAATTAATGCAATCTTACAATGCAACTATATGAATTCCTAATTTAACTAAGTGTTAGTAAAGAAAATAAAAAAGATAAGGCAATGAGAGATGAAAGAAAATAACATGAAAGGAAAAATCCTAATGAACATATACCACAGTAACAACACGTCTATGAGTTAAATCATTGAAAAGATCAGGTAGGAAACCAATGAAAGTAGGAGGAGCACTTCTTCAAATCTAGTGATGCAATCATCAATGGGAATTTAGTAAAATTGAAAGATGTTTCACTTGTTATGAAATCTTAAGTCCATGGAAAGTGTGTTCATGTGAGATGAGAAGCTATGTAGCACCAATATGGTGATGTCTTCTCCAGCTCAGTACGTCAGTAGAATTTGTCAACACACAACTAACACCAGAACTAAAATATCAAAACAAAAATTTTGGATACATTAATATTATGAACAAGAATCCACAAAAATAACACACTCTAGGAAGAATAACTATGCTCAGAATGAGTGCACCAATAGCAAATATTATTGCATCAAAATAACAAACTAGAATGCATGTTACATTCCTAAATTTATAAGAATTTATCTCCTCAATTGTTTTTGAGAGTGAGAGAACTCTTTATACAAATATATGGTTAAAACTAATTAAAATTTTTTAATGATGTACAAACTAACTCTCTAAACAGTGCTAAGTAGGACTCTACCCTTGTTTATATCAATTAATTGGTGCATGAAACTTTACATGTATTTAAACAAAGAAATAAGTAGTAGATAAGAAGAAGGAAGCTATAAGAGGATTTGGGAGTCACTAGAAGCTCTAAAAATGGAAGCATGGCCTTTTTTTAATGTTGTTAGAAGTTAAACTACCATCAAAATGTGTTTCTGGTGCATGGAAAGCTCTAAATTTAGAAGTGACAATTAATTGTTGGTGCACTTCTAACTTCTTCAAAATTTATAGTGCACCTTTGGACTATCAAACTTTTAGAGTAGTGCACCTTGCACACCTCAGTGGTAGGTTCAAAAAATCTAAAATTTTTCCCAATTGTCAAAACTAAATTTCTAGCTTTTGGGTTTTCTTCCTCTTTATACCAAAGCAATGTCTAGATGTTTTCTCTCGAATTTCTCTATAGTCTTCATCACTTGGGAATATTCCAGAAAATCTAAAACCTCATATTTATGTCTAAATAATTTTCTTATAATTACATATATCTATTTGAGTTTTTGTCAATTCTACTATTGAGTTTCAATAATACCTCTTCAGTCTTGAATGCTTTCCTAATATCTTCATCAAATGAAACATCCTCAAAAGTTGTTTCAAATTGTTCAACCACTGCTTGCATTGACTTGAGCTTTTTCTTTGACTCATCTTCAAAAATCTCAAGGAAAATAGTATCATAATACCTATTTGCATCCAAAATTTTCTCTTGAGACTAGCCTTTTAACTTCTTAATATCTCCATGAAGTTCTTTCATGACCATATTTCTAACATCTATCATTTCAATTGAATCCTCAAGTTTATCAATCTCATCTACTATATACACTTCCACAAGTGTATGATACCTTTGAACCTTTTATTGGTAGGAGTGCTTGAAGGTCTTTTCCCTAGGTATGTACCTCATCCATAAGCCCAAAATCTTAGTCTAATATAGATACTAGTTTCCTAGACCTTTTTGCTCAAAATTGTAACACCATTTCTAACATGCCCCTAAAAATGAATCAACTTGGACATTCCCCTTATCTCTCCTTTCTAGTGTCACAATTAGGGTATCCTCTAGGTGATCTTGATCAAATGGACCTACAATTCCATGCTGATAGCCTCTTAGAAGCTCATTTTATTTGTGTAGATTTATCAATTCATTCTTATTTACATCTAAATGCTTGAACACCTCCTTCACACCCATAGTGATCATTAATTTATCTATATCTACTATGGACTTTACAAATATGACTTGTCTAATCTAATACTCCTTAGGAGTCAAATCTTCAGTCTCAACATGTGTAGGAGTGGCTATATGAGAAAGTAATTCTTTATCTTTATTATTCATCATGAAGGTCAATTATTTTGCATCACTCGTATGTGGCTCAAGCCTCTTAATGGCTTCTAGTAGCGAATCCATACTCTCCTCTTCATTTAAGTCAACTACCTCTTTTGTCAAACCATAACCTTCATCTTCATCTAGGTCAGTTGAGTGCCCATAGGGACATGTATTTGGTTGAAGAGGAGGAAATCCTTACAGGCTCTTTTCTGTTATTTTTCCTTTTAGAGTCTTCTGCCTTAGAGAGGGGTCTAAATTTAGTTTTTGTGTATCTATAGTATCTAATGTCCTTGCCTCTATATCCTACAATGTTTGTTGAGGTTCTTTAGGTATCTATTCTTCCTTTGATACTTCATCCACTAGCCTTTTTTCTAGCTCTTTTTCATATCTTGCTCATTCTTCTTTGGTAATAGGAGGGAGAGAAGTGGCTGAGCCTTTATCCAAAAATAAAAAATCCTGAAATAATGGTGGTGAGGTACTCATAAATCCTTGTGCTAGAGGTGAAATTTGGTTCTGATCCTCTCCCAAAGGTTGGTTCGTGGGTGTATCTTGTATTTTATCACCCACCATTTCAGTTCCTACTAGCATAAAGTCAAAATCAAATATGTTGAAAATATTTATTCCCTGCCCCTCTTACTCATCGATTCACTATTGTTGTTTATCCTTTGAAGTTGTAACCTCAATAGGTTTCCTTAGAATAGATGGTGACATAATGGTGGAGCTCCTCCTTTTATCTTCCTAGTCAGCCTTGTCAAGTGTTTCCTTTGATTCAGTGAGAGATTGTCTTCTTCGTCAGATTCATCTTCTTCATCATCCTTAGAGATGGTTTTTGGGACTAGATAAATATGTATAACCTTTATTTATATCTTCTTCCTTCTATTACTTTTGACCGCAAGTCTAACCCTAGCTTTCTTAGTAGCTCAGGGAGAGGCTTCTTCCTCTTGTATAGGTCATGACACCTCCTATGCTCCCTTCTCTAGTTCTTATTCTTGCTCCTATTCCTATTATGGTAGAGGCACTTGTGGAATATCTTGAGCTTGAGCTACTTCTTCATTTTGAGAATCTTGGTTCTCAAGTGCTTGAGCTGCCTCTTGGGCTTGAGTTTCTTTAGCTTCAGGCTCAGCTTTCTTAAGAGAATCTATTTTCCTTTTATTCTTTCCTTTGTCCAATCTAAAGTACCCAACATACCTATCATGCTTATATACCATTTTTAGCCTAACTAGAGATTGGGCAGGAAATGTTCGCACTACAAATTTTGTACATTTATCCTTTATTAGGCATGTTGTTGCTTGGTAGGTGACTATCTGAGGAATTATGTCCAGCTTAAAGGGCTTCTTCATCTAGGCCCTTGTGAGCTAGATTATATGGCTCACCCTATGATTGATATTTTCATTCTCTTCCCTACCAATCTATGCATTCATGATTGGACTATCAATATCTTTTCACAATTGTACAAGGCATCAAAGACATATTGAGTGTCTTGTTGGATAGCCTTTAGTGGGATCTTTATCTTTAAGGTGCTTCCTACTAGATATAGTGTCATCCTATAATAATCCCTAATTCAAATATCATAGTCATCTATTGGGTTCATCAAATGATCTTCTACTACATCTTCATGAACAAATTGCTTTCTTGCCAAATGTTGAATTTTACCAATATTGTCAAAATATGGATGAGGGGAGTTATAATCTTCCAAGGGATATTAATCCCATTCTACATCAAAGGTCATGATATCCTGGTACTTTACTTTAAATGGACCTATAGTAATGGGCCATACACATGTCTTCTTATGTTGTTTCCCCACTCAGTCATATGTAGATGTGAGTTGTCTTGCAATCTCCAATAAGATGAGCCTATCTAATGGATACCTTAGGAGTCTTTTTCAGATTCATCATTGTACTAGCTACCCTTAGGTTAGTAAATTTCATGAAATAGATCTAGCAGGTTCCATTTTTTGCAATCCTTGCTACTACCTCTACTGACATCCTTTTAGCATAATCACCCTCTATGGATTGTATGATTGCAAAAATGAAGGCATCATTTACTATCCTATATTCCTTTCTCTATTATAATAGCTTCTTATTCACGTATTGGGTGTACACCACATAAAGCCATGCATTAGCATCTACATACTTCCCCTCTTGAATAGTCCTAAATAGTCAATTGTCCTTGCCACCAGTAAATATACCAAATATGATGTCATATAAAACTTGGGGTTGGCTTTGATTCCTACCAAATTCTCATCTAAGTTTTCACTTAGTATTGTGGCCCAATCAATCAACATTTTAGTTGTTTTGATGGTCTCTATGAAATCTACCATCCAAATGTTGAGACTCCCCACTGCTGGTAGACCCATGACTCTGCTCAGAAGTACAATGGAGTATCCAATATTGTCCATATTTTTTTAATCTCAAATTGGTTTTGATAAGCGTGTGTCAATACACTTAAGCTATTTGATTAACTCATGCCAAACAATTAGTACATGCCAAGCACAACATGTATAAATTAGACCATGCCAAGTCATAGTCAGTGTTGAACTACTCATGTGTCAAGTCACTCAAGTATCGAGTAGATAGTATATGTTGAGCAACATAAGAGCCTAGTGAACAATGGATTTTTGAGCAATGTAGGTGTTGAGTCATAGTTTAAAGATTAGTGTATGTTGAGCATCAGAGACTTTAGATGCCGAGTAAGATATTTTTGATATATTTCATGCAGCTAATTAGAAAATAGGAAGGATTAAGAGGAAAAATTGATGAATCTCAGTCATAGATTCATACCTAACCCTAAGTCACCTAAGTCTTCATACGGAGTACAAACCCTAAAGTATTTAATGAGTGTGTAAGGTGTAGAAGGAGCAAAGAGAATAGTTTGCATGTGCAAATAGAGCATTCATGGTGGGTTAGAAATTATGAAGTGAAACTACATTGCAAAATTAGTTAGAGAAAAATAGAGGATAGAGAAAAGGATACAACAAAGAGACAATTGATCAAGAAGGATCAAGAAGACATTGTTTAGAGGTGATCTATTATCAAGCAATCAAGTGCTAACTACAAGATCAAAGTTGAGACATTCTAACGTGTGATTTTAATTAAAATCTCCTAACAGAGTAGTCATAATAGGCTATATGAAATCCTTTAATAGGGTTCTTACTTATTTGTGAATTAAATTCCTTCAGCAAGGCACACTTCTAATAGGCTTTTGAATCCTATAACAAGGTGAGGTCTAATAGTCTTTGTAAGCCTTTAACAGGACAAAACTTTCACAAGGTAGATCATGTCTCATGATCAAAACATTGTAACCATCATCAAATATACTTTATTACTGCAATAGTGAAGATTTGTGGGTTTCATCCCTACTTTAGTTTTACCTTCTCACTTGGAGGGTTTCTAGGAAATCATATCTAGTGTCATATGTGTGTGATTGCTTATATGTTTCACATGATTTAGATGTATGTATTTTACATGCTATTTTAGTTTACTCATTGAATGTATGAGATGGATGTGTGCTGAAAGTTTTATGGGCCCAAGTTTAAACTATTGATTCAACACCTACGCCACCCCCCCCCCCCCCCCCCCCCCCCCCCCCCAAAGTTTCCTATTGTAATTCCAAGAATTGGTATTAGGGCATAGTTCTTTGAAAGAGAATCTTTGTAGCTTTGAGGAAAGATCTTGAAATGGAAATCTAAAAATTGGAAAAGACTATTAAGAACCAGGAGATTGAAATAAATCTCATTCTAAATAAATTGAATGAAGAAAGAGAAAAACTAAAGAAATCCTTGAAGAGAAGGAAGGAAATTGTTGTTGTGGAGAATGACATAATATAGAGAGATAGACACTACTAAGTTATTTGTAGATGGAGACTCTAATGAATTTGATGCAACAGTTGCAAATCTAATGGAAAAGAATAGAGCTCAAGCTGAGGAAATCAAAAATCTCAAGTTAGAGAAAGAATGACAAGCTATACTACTATGTGAGCTGACTAAATAAAAGAAGAAAGCCATGGATGAAAAAGCTATGGTTGAAGAAGACAAAAGAGTTTTGGCCAATGGACTATAAGAAAAATCATCAAAACTGACCAAGATTTCCAACATGCAATTGGATACTCTAAGTCAAATGATGAATGCCAACTATAAATTTAATGTCAAGGATATTGAGATAAAAACATTGAAACTGTAGAATGACCTAAAGAAAGAAAAGGAATTTTCTAAAAGTTTCAACAAACCAAATGAAGTAATCAAATACTTTGAGCAACTATTGAGATCCTCTAGATATAATAATGATACATATGGACTAGAATACACAAGCACTGAAGAAAGAGAGTCATCCAAAAATGTGAAAGAAATGAACAACAAAGGTAAGAACTCCAAATCCACTTTTCATAATTGTGGTAAGAAAGGACATACTGCTAATGTGTGTAGGGGCAAGTCTACAAATCAAAATGACAAACCTAACAACATGGTTCACTGCCATAAGTGTAACAAGAAAGATCATCATGAACATGAATGTAGAACTAGGACCATGCGTACATAGAGATTTGAAGGATATTGCTACAACTATCAAAAGTATGGATATAGAGGTTTTGAATACAAATCCAAACCCATGTGGTCATCAAACAAGCAAGAAAAGGTAAGGAACAATGGTGAGTCTTATAATTGGGATTATAATACGAGGTATAGTTGTCATTATTGTCAAGAATATGGAAATGTTCTTAAGAATTGTATTAGGACACACTTCAAAGGTAACTACCAAAGGTGGTTGAGTCAAACCATGTGTTTCAATTGTTTAAAGACTGGTCAAATTAGTAGGTATTGTCCAACTAGGTTAAAAGCACCAAGTTGTGAATTTGATAAAGGAAAAGGCAAGGAAAATGTTGAAAACATTAGAGATGAAATGAAAAAGACATGGAATAGAAAGGATGATTGTAATATATCAAATGGAGAAGGGATCACTTCACCCAATGGGTTAGGTGATCACACCTCATCGAACTAGGAAATCAAGAGGTATGTGGAATTGATACTTAAAGGTTATATCATACACTAGTTCCAAAATAACTTAGCACTAAAAATATTACATTAGCATGAATAAAGATGCAAGACTTTATTAGAAATCCAAGATAAATCTTTAAGTTTTTCATGTTGTTGCCAAGTGTGAAATATTTCCTATGTGTAGAAAGTGAAATGCTAGAAGATGCCAATATAATAGTCTGGCTAGTTGATGTAGAGCTTGTAGTGGTTTCTAAGTGATTGAAATATTAATGGGTGTTAAGTGAGCCTAAAATTGGTTGATGCCAAGCTTATAGCTATGTAAGCACTCAACATTTATTGCAAGGTTTTCAAATGGTGTTTGATAAATTTTAACTCATTTTTCATTACTTCAAATTCAAGAAAGAGCAAGCAGAGTAGAAGGTGATATGGAAATCCAGTAGTTGCAAAGATTCAAGGAATGATTCTACACCAATTCATTGAATTTCATAAGGTATTTATCAAGAGCCAAGCTATGTAGTTTAAATTTTGCAAACCCTAGTTGCACATTATGGCATCAAGTTTGAAGAATGTAGAGGGGAAGCAAGTTTTGAATGTTCAGTTAGTGAGTAATGAGGTCAAGCAACTCATTTTCAAAGCTATTCCTAATATTTCTTATAAGCAAGACCCTTTTGGTGCATTGTTGATGATTCTATTGAATGTGATAATGGTACAAGATGTTAAAAAAAATGATATAACTATAGAATTGGTAGCATTGGTGATATGGAGATTAGAGAAGCATATAGAAGACTCTATGATAATGGCATGGTAAAGGAAGAGTTCAAAATTATTGAGAGGAAAGGGTTGACACAAGCCCTGGATTTTCCAAATGTGTTTAAAATAGAATGGATAAAGACAGTGCTTAGCCAAATTCATGATGGTTCATTATGGTTGGACAATGGACCTATCAAACTTACTAAGAGAATAATTCATAGGGTTACTAGTTACCAAGCCCTAGATTAGCCTAAGACACTGAGAAATGATTCAAAGGAGGTGATTGAGAAGAATATTGAAACCATATAGAACAAAAGAGGCATGACAATTGATACAATTACTAATCTATTGATTTACTTTTCTCTAAGGGTGATTTCACTCAAGTTTTACCAATCTAGTAGATTGAATAGTGTGCCCTATATAGCTATGGATGTGAGATACAAAATTGTCAAGAAAGATCAGACATATGATCTAGTAGAGTTACAATTGCAACAGTTGATGGAGAACCTTGGAGAAATTAGAAAGACTAAGAGTGCACAATGAAAATTTGGCTCTATATTGATTTGTGTATTATTTTATGTACAAAACACATTCCCTTCATTTAGCACTATGCAATGGAAAACTGGTAGATCAATAGCAATACAAATTGGTGAATACACTGAATAGTTAGGAGAGAATTTTGAATCCTTGATGGCAAGTTATTTTGAAGACTTCAAGAAGTCAATAAAGGAAAGATTGAGAATACCAATGTCACTAGTAGAGAAACACTATGACGATGTATGTTTTCTAGTGGATGTTGATTATACTTATGTACAAACTGCTACACCAAGGGTGAGATGGTTGAGCCCCTTAGGTTATGAAATAAATTTGGATGAAGCCTTTGTAGCTATTGCTGCATTACTTGCAGAAGAGGTAGATAAAAGTGCAAAGATATTTGGAAACTATGAGATGGTAAAGTCCAAAATTACCATAGAATTGAAGATTGCCTCTACCATGAAGAAAAAGGAGAAGATAGTGAAGAAATTGAAAGGAAAATTGGAGAGGGTGCCAAGGAGGAGGAAGAAGAAGAAGAGAATGAAGAGGAAGAAGAAACCCAAGCACAAGCACCACTAGCCAAGACAGAATGTATGGGAGAAGACCAAGAAGAGGAGGAGAAGAAGCTTAGGAAGCAACTACTCCTGTTGAGCCAAAGAAGAAGAAAGCTAAGGTCCAACCAATGACTAAAGCTAAGAAGGTAGCCAAGCCAAGTCAACCCAAGCCCACTGTACCTACTACAAGAGCTAGTACATGTGCAACAACTCAAAAGGCCAAGGAAAATTCCAAACTAGTAGAGAAAGGAGGCCAAGAGTAGAAAAGGCCAAGAAGAAAGTATGTGGCACAAGACAAGTCAGATGAAGAGAAAATAGAATTAGATGACAACAACCAATTTAAGGTGGTGAGTCATAATCCTTTGTTAGATTTAGAAGTTTTATGTAAAAATATTAAGAATAGTGTAGACTTATTAGGATTTATTCATGTTGATTTTGATAATTTGAGTAAAGTAGAGAAAAATCAAGTGGAGGAGGCTATATATGCCATGATTGAAAAATTCAAGACAACTCCACTAGAACTTGCCAACTCAATGCCTAAGAGTCTATATGATAGAGTTGAGAAAAAATGGCACTTTTGCCTAAACTTGGAGACATAGATTAGACAAACATCTCTAGCTCAAGTGATGCCTAAACTTGCTAGGGCACAGATTGCTAAGGCTATGGAGAAATATGTAGTTAGGTTTGTACCTAAATATAGAGCCTTCAACATTTTTCCAAATAATATTGAGAATGTTGTTAAGAAGACCACTCAGATGTGGAAACTTACTTATGGGTTAACTACAACAAAGGAAGGAGAGGAAGAACCCATTGAGGTCAAGGATGATGAAATAGATGGTAATAATGAAGGTACTATTGAGGCAGGAGCAGAAATGATAATAGATGACAAGGTAATAGCTAAGGAAGAGTAGAAAGAGGATCTGCAAGAAGAATAGAGTGTCCAAGACATGCAATTTTTGAGTGTCAATCCTCAACATGTAAAAAGGGAGATGACTTAGATAATAATGGTTAAGGATGTTTTTGATCTATTAGCTTAGAACATCAATCCCCTTATAGAGTATGATTTGAAGAAGATACTAAATCACTCTACACTATAGGCCAAACTTTGTGACAATTCTATTTTAGTAAGTGTCGATGAGTTACAAAAGATAGTGACTGATACTAAAAGGGAAAAGGTGAATCCACAAGGACCACCTTCTATCATCCCTTAAGTCACTAATGTAAAAATTTTCATTAAGATTACCAGAAGCCATATCAGACAAGGTTGATACAATCAACAGGATTGATACAATAGAAAAGAGCATAGTGGAAGCACAAGCTGCTACTATAGAATAACAAGAAATAGGTCAGATATACTTATCTACACCTACAACACAAGAACAAGGTGCAAGTTAGGTCATTGTGGCAAAACATGGCAAGCCTAAAGAGATTGAGATGACACCACAATCGAAGGAGAAAACAACTATTCAAGCCCTAGTAACCTTACTAGTATCTAGCACTCCATCAAATAATACTCTTCAGAAGTTGAGCATAGATACTACTCTATTGCAGATTTAAGTGTTGAGCCTAAGTTCATCAAAGGCTAAAGAAGTAATTTAATATGGTGATTTGAGCCTTAATGAAGAAATTGTTTTTCCAAAATATTATTATGATACCTTGACCATAGAACACATAAGCATACTATAGCAAGCCCTAGGAAGGAAAAATAATCAAGAAATGCTTGAAACGGAGAACAGGAAGAAGTAGGCACTACAAGATATTAAGGACATTTTTTTAGATGCATTCAGTTTGCCAACTCTAGATGAGATCAAGTCACTAATGGAGTAACTAATAGATATAGTGGACAAAATCAATAATGAAGACCTAGATACTAATACAAAATTACTTGAATGGTTAGAATGGAAACTCCAAAACAAAGTGAATGAAAAGATATAAGGTGGCATAGCACTGACACAAGTTGCATTGGCAACTAAGGTTGAGGATGTAAAGAAGATACTTGAGAACATTTTCTCATTGTACACTAAATTGTGCAATCCATCACTCTTCACCCAAGAGACGAAAAGTCCCATTTTGAGTCTAGAGAGACAAATTACTACATTAGGTGCAAAAATACCAATGAATCCAAATCAGAGTGAGAAGCACTTTAGAACATTGCTTCAAACCCAAGGTTTAGTTAGTTGTATTTATAGCAAATAAGGCCAACATCAGGGCCAAATTGACTAGCATCTAGGCCACTCTCAACCCCCATATGGAAATGTTGCATAAGGATCTAGGCTATGTCAAAACCATAATGAAGAAAGACCCAAATATTTCTACCTTAGATGGTCTCATTCACCTTGTTTCTGAGCTACCAATCTAAATCATTTCATTGGATGTAGCATGTGAGAACTAGGATGCAACTCTCAAAATGATAGTGGATGTCCATAAGTCTTTTTTGGACAACATACAATAAGTTTATAGCCCATTTGACATAAGTTTCAAAAAGGGGGGGAAAAAGGTAAAAGGGGGACAAATGTTTTGGGAAGAATTAGAGAATGAGGGAGACATAAGAAAGTGAGAAATGGGGAAGAGCAAGAAAAGAGGGAGAAACATCAAAACGCAAGAAGTATTAGATGAAAGAGTATCAACAAAATAGTACATGAAGTCAAAGTGTATCAGCAAAGACACAGTTACTTAGCATGAGTATAGAATTTTGGTTATAGAATAAACATATTAACTTAGGGGGAGTTATCAACTTTTGAGGTATATAAGTTGTTACAAATTTTTGAAATTTTGTAAAAACTTATATACCTCAAAAGTTGAGTTTTGTATATAAGCTGAGTTGAGACATGTTATACTCCTAAGATTAAGAATGTTAATGTATACTCAAGTGTTTTGGACACTCATGTCAAAGGGGGAGATTGTTGATCTCAGATTGGTTTTGGCAAGTGAGTGTCAACACACTTAAGCTATTTACTTAGTTCATGTCAAACAAGTAGTACATGCCAAGCACAACATGTATCTACTAGACCATGCCAAATCCTAGTGAGTGTCAAGCCACTCATGTTTTGAGTCACTCAAGTGCCAAGTAGATAGTATATGCCAAGTGACATAGGAGTCGAGTGAAAAGTGGATGTTGAGAAATATAGGTGCCAAGTCATAGTATAAAGATTAGTGTATGTCGAGCATCAAAAAATTCAGATGCCAACTAAGATAGTTTTGACATATTTATTTGTAAAGGCACAAAAAATTATGTAAACTATTTTTGAGCCAACTTAAGATTGAATTTCAATATTTTGGAGATAAGGACGAATCTCAAGTTGGATTCTATATGCAATTTCATGC